>VZRI01001625.1:8355-121935 GCA_013397515.1 Upupa epops | reverse complement strand
AGCCTTTCCTCGTAAGGGAGGTGCTCTACTTCCTTCATCATCTTCATTGCTCTACGCTGGACATCTCCAGCAGCTCTGTGTCCTTCTGGAACTGAGGGGCCCAGAACTGGACACAGTACTCCAGATGTGGTCTCACTTGTGCAGAGTAGAGGAGGAGAAGAACCTCCCTCGATCTGGTAACCACCCCCCTTCTGATCTCCCCCCCTGGATGCTGTTGGCCCTTTGGCCACTAGAGCACACTGCAGGCTCGTAGTCATCCTGCTGTCCACTAGGACCCCCAGGTCCCTTCCTCCTACACTGCTCTCCTGCACGTCAGTCCTCAACCGATCCTGGTCCCTGGGGTTGTTCTTGCCCAGATGACAGACTCCGTTGACAGATGACACTGACCCTTGTTGTCCCTCATTCCATTTCTCTCTGCCCAGCTCTCTAACCTGTCCAGGTCTTGCTGAAATCAAACAAGCCCAACTAATAATTCTACCAAGCTCAGCACTAGACCAGCTCTCTAAGCACCACATCTAAACGATCTTTAAACACATCCAGGGTTGGTGACTCATCCACCTTTCTTTGAGATGAGCACAGTCAGTACGTTTCTGGGCACATAACCAGTGCTTTTGCTTTGAATCGTGTAGAACTGAATTGGCTATTAACTTCAACGTGATTAGATTTTGTCCTCCTCTGACTTCCTACAGGTCTGGACTTCGCATGCCTAAAATAGGTACCTAGTGCGAGCACAGCAAGCCATGAAAAGAAGTGCCTGTCCTCAAGAGACTGAGTCAGGCATGGGGAGTTTGGCTAATGCCTCTATGGGGCAAGCCCACAAGTTAATTGACTCCTCTATCCATTAACTGCGCTGGGAGAATGGCGAGTAGTACCTAACACCTAGTTGCAGCATACCTGCATCTTAGTCAGTCGTATAAGCAGTTATAGGAGGGATTCATGTGCTTAGTGTCTAGTTCTGGATGAGATAAATTTCACCCAGAAAACGAGTTCTTCTGTACTTGTGCTGGTGGGTATCCACTCCAAAGTTTAAATAAAGGCTTTGCCCTCAAAGAAGGAATGGCTTTTTGGGCTTGTGGGTTTTTTCTTTTCATAGTAGTCACTGCCTATATGAAACCATAGGTATTATATCTGTGTCTTTCGAGATCCCTTCCGATCCCTAATGATTCTATGTTTACATTGTACCCAATTCAATTGGAATTCAGAGATTTCAGAACATATTTCTGTAAGTTTCCCATATCGTGTGAACTCTTTTCTTCCCAAACATAGAATCATAGAATGTTCCAGGCTGGAAGGGACCTCCAGAGGTCATCCAGTCCAACCTCCCTACACATCACCTCCCTCCCCCTGGACATGGAGCCATTGGCTGTCACTCTCTGGATGCCACCATCCAGCCAGTTCTTTAACCACCTATTGAACCATAATTCTCCAATTTAAAGATAAGGGTGTTGTGGGAGACCACGCCAAAGGCTTTGCAGAGGTCCAGAGAGATGGCATCCTTAGGTCTTCCCTTGTTGACATGCCTGGAGATCCTTTCTATCCTTCCAAAGGAAGTTCTCTATACAAAGAGGAATGGCATTACAGCCAGGCTAGACAAGGTATGCAGTATAGCTGCAGCTTTACTCTCCATTGCAGAGGTCCTGGTCTTCCTAGACAGGCTGACCTGAAAGTAAGCCTGGTTTGGGACTCCAAAATAAGAGCTCTTTGCTTTCAGAGATCGAGTGCTGCTTAAGGGGGAGCAGTCAAAATCAGCCACAGACACAAAGGCTTATTTTGCTAAAAATGGGAGTACAGGTGAGGTGGCTTCACAAATGGGCTAAGAGTTGGCATGTTCTCCCCTGCATACACAGAGGAATTGATTAAGCTTCAGTAACTCTAATTAACTTCTTTCCTGCCTAGTTCTCCTGTAATTGAGAGCCTAAGTTGTGACTCTACTGTAATACTTCGCAATGTACAAGTAAATGTTCTGCAGAACATTTAGGAAAAGTAATTAAATCTCAGTAATGAGACTGTAACTCAAAGTGCTTTCCCCTTAAATCTATGCTAATGAAGGGCGAGAAACTGGCTTGTGGGCTTGTGGGTTTCTACTTGAGCGACTGCCCCTATATACATATGCACTCACACTTCTCATGGCTGAGAACCTCAAGCAGTGAATCATGCAATCATAGAATGTTCCAGGCTGGAAGGGACCTCCAGAGGTCAGCTAGTCCAACCTCCCTACACAAGAAGCGACACCTCTACCTAGGTCAGGTTGCTCAGAGTCTCATCAAGCCTGACCTTTGATGAGTCCAGGGATGGGGCTCCCCACTACCTCCCTGGGCACCCCATTCCAGCCGTCACCACACCCTCACATGGAAGAACTTTGTTCTCCACCCTCTGTAGAGCCTTCCTGCATCCCTGCCTAGCTCTCCAGCCTGCCCAGGTCTCGTTGAATGGCAGCACAGTCTGCTGGGGTGTCGGCAACACCACCCAGCTTTGTGCCATCAGCAAACTTGCTTTGCCATTACCTTTCCATTACAGGGAAAAGATAGAAAAGGGGGCTAAAACAAAACCACGGGGGGATAAAAGGCCATCCCCACAGTTTTATACAGCTGATCTAGCTTATATAGCAGAATGCATTTCTGGTGATTCTCATGCTTCTGTCAAGGACCCTTCCACCCTTGTTTATCAACATCCCTTCTTTTCATTACACTTGCAGCAGGAGGTCCTTTAAAAGCTCAAAAATATTCTGTTTGCATTAAAGGATTCAAGTCGTGACTGAAAGAATATTCTCTGCTGCTGTCTCTTCTGTTTCTAAAGCGGTCCCCATCATTTAATATAAAGAACGTTCTGCTTAAGATGAAATGGATGCTTGAAACATACTGTAAAGTGTGTTTCTTTACTAACACCTAACTCCTAACACCTACAGGAAGCAGTGCAGCATCTGAGCAGGATGTCAGCAGGATGAGGGACATAATTCACCCTGGTAATTCTCCCACTGGACACCCTCCAGCAGCTCTGTGTCCTTCTGGAACTGAGGGGCCCAGAACTGGACACAGTACTCCAGATGCAGCCTCACCAGTGCAGAGTAGAAATCATTACAAAACTATAAGGGCTTGGTATTGCAAAGCTAAAGGACAGTAATTCAAGTTAATTTTTAAATCCACAAATTCATGTACATGAATTTATATCAATTTAAAGTTCTGTTTGGCACATCCGTCCCTGGATGTGTTTAAAGGTCATTTATACGTGGCGTTTAATGGTCTATTGGTGACCTTGGTAGAGCATGGTTATTGGTTGGACTCGATGATCTCAAGGGTGTTTTCCAAGCAGAATGAATCTATGAGTCTGTGAGTGACATGGTTAACCTGTTATCTTCCACATCCTTCTCTTGAGAGCTGGTTTCCAGTAGCTCAACTCCCAACCTGTACTGGTGCATGGGATTACCCCTTCCCAGATGCACAATACTACTAAAACTGCCCTTGTTGAACTGCATTAGATTCCTGTCTGCACAACTCTCCAGCCCGCCCAGGTCACACTGAAGGGCAGCACAGCCTCGGGCTATGTCAGCCACTCCTCCCAGTTTTGCCTCATCAGCAAACTTGCTGAGGACATACTCTGTCCTTCCTCCAGGTCATTGTTGAATATGTGGAAAGAGACTGGACCCAGTACTGACCCTTTGGCAACACCACAGGCCACAGGCTTATGGCTAGACTGATCACATCGTCTGAGCTCTGCCATTCAGCCAGTTCAGCTAAATGAGCCTTTTTTTCTCTGTCTTTTCATCTTTCTCTTGTTTGCTAAGACACAAGCAGGAGTAAAGTGTAGTAAAGCGAAGAAATCATGGTCACATCAGAAACAAAACAGAAAATAATTGTCAAGATTTCAGTGAAAATGTGTTATTTGTTCAACTGCTCCGTGTGCTCCTTTTACTCCTTCAGCAACTAATAACACTTCTTACTGCTGAAGCAGGCTGTCATTTACTCAGCCACTGCTGATCTCACAGCTATTACTTAGAGTTCAATCACTGCTCAGACATGTGCTCAGATATACTGTGCAGTCAATGCTCCAAACCGATTTTACAATTAAGCTGAAAAATGCCTCTACCTGGCCTTGTGTCAAGCGTTTGACACTGTCCCGCACGGCATCCTGGTCACCAAACTGGAAAGACATGGGCTTGATGAACGGACCACTCGCTGGGTCATGAATTGGCTGGATGGGTGCACTCGGAGAGTTGTGGTCAACAGCTCAAAGTCCAAATGGAGAGCAGTGATGAGAGGCATCCCTCCAGGGTCAGTACTGGGACCATGCTGTTTAACATCTTTGTTTGGTGATAAGGACAGTGGCACTGAGTGCCCCCTCAGGAAGTTTGCCAATGACACCAAGCTGTGTGNCATCCAGTTCTGGAGTCCCCAACACAGGAAGGAGATTGAGCTGTTGGAACTTGTCCAGAGGAGGGTCACAAGGATGATGGAGGGCTGGAGTAGGTCTCCCACGGGAACAGGCTGAGAGAGTTGGGGCTGTTCAGCCTGGAGAAGAGGAGACTACAGCGAGATCTTCTAGCAGCCTTCCAGTACTTCAAGGGGGCTACAGGAAAGCTGAAGAGGGGCTGTTTCCTAGGGCTTGGAGTGATAGGACCAAGGGGAATGGTTTCCAGCTGGAAGAGGGGAAGTTTAGACTGGAATTCAGGAGGAAGTTCTTCATGATGAGGGTGCTGAGACACCGGAACAGGTTGCCCAGGGAGGTTGTGGCTGCCCTCTCCCTGGAAGTGTTCAAGGCCAGACTAGATGGGGCCTTGAGCACCTTGGTCTAGTGAGGGGTGTCTCAGCTCATGGCAGGGGAGTTGGAGCTGGATGATCTTTAAGGTCCCTTCCAACCTGTCCTATTCTATTCATGAATTTTATGCATGAATTCTAGATTCATGAGTCTATGAATCTATGAATCATTTAGATCACGATGGGTGGTTATGTTAACTGTAAATACACTTTGAGCCTTTTGAGTTTGTTTTTTTTCTTTTTACTCTTAATCCATATGAAAAGGCATTTCAAATGCTGTAAGCTCGCTCTGAAAATTATGAAGCCAGAAGGTAACATTTATGTTTGGTCCTATTTTTTTGATACCAGAGGTTTTTTTGCCAGCAGAAAAAAAGACTGGAGACTTCAAGCTCTGACATTTGTTTTCAGGCAGATTTTTAACCAAATGTTGAGACTCAAGACGGTGGAGTACTCTGTTCTACAAACCAAAAAAAGCAGGAAAATAGGGGTAGGAGGTCACCTCTGAAGGTTATTTGGACATGCCAGGTTGGATGAGGCTTTGAACCACCAGGTCAGGTCAAGATGCATCCATGCTCATGGCAGGGAGGTTAGATTAGATGATCTCTGAGATGATCCCTTCCAACCTAAGCCAGTCTATCATTCCCACCACTCAAGAGGACAAGCTTAGATCAGGTTACTCATCCAGTCAAATTCTGAGCACTTCCAAGGATGGAGATCACTGAACCCCTCTATAGGATCATAGAATCATTAGGGATCAAAAGGGGCCTTGAAAGATCATCTAGTCCAATCCCCCTGCTCTATGCTCTGTATCAGTTCTGAACTACCTCATGGTAAACAACATAATGATTCATACCTAGCTCAAATTTGTGTTGCAACCTATTCCCTTTGCCTGTTGTCCTACTGTTGTGCAGCTACAGGAAAAGTTAGATACCCTCTTCACTACACCTTCCCATCTGGTTTAGTAGCCTGGGTCTTTACTTCTCCAGGCTGATCCATCCCAGCTTTTTCAACCTGTCATACAACAGATGCCCTCAATCACCATCATGGCCCTTCTCTCCACCCATTCTAGCATGCATTCTAGGCACTTAATGCCCTGGTCTGGCCAATGTGGTGGTGCTGGGTCATGGGCTGGGCTGGATAATCTTAGAAGTCATTTCTAGACTCAATAATTCTGTAACAGGGCTTTCTTTATCTCTTGGGTCAGAAATGGCATGGACTTGCCTTGTCTCCCACTGTATCCAGTTTTGCTCTGATCATTCTTTACACGTATCGTGATCTCCATGAACAGAATGCAGGTTTAATTGCACTCACACAGAACCTCAGGAGCAAATCATTAGCCAAATAATTTGGTGTGTGCACAGCCCACAGTCATTTGGGCCAGTGGCAGCACTGTTGGCCACAGACTGCTCCAAGGACACAGTAGCAGATCTCTGTTTATCTCTTCTTTGTCCCAGGGGGTTGGGAGATTCACTGAGTGCCTTTTCCTCATCACTCCCTTCTCTCCATGCATTCTTTTCCCCTAGAGGTCTACAGATTTGCTTCTAAGCAACACTGAAATGTCAATGCAAACTGATAGCTCACCCCTTGAGGGAGGCAGCTGCCAGCCGCACCACCAGCATCTTCCTCACCCCACAGAGCCAGGCGGAGCTCTCTGCATAGACTCCTTTTCTGTGAAGCAGCTGGGATTTTGCACACAATAACAGTCCCACTCTGCACAGTAATAGAAACACTTTTTTTTCACTGCAGCACACAACTGATGAGCTTTGGACTAGAGAAATCGAGTATTTCAGTTACTGAGAGAACAAATAGGCAGTAGAAGACAAAGGATGAATACAAATGGCTTAGAAGATTTGTAAAGTGACCCTCTTCTGACATCCTTCCTCTCTTTCCTTCCATCCTTTTTCCCTACCTGTTTGCACATCCTGTTCAGCAATGAGTGATCCTTTCAGACAAGTAGGCTTTGAGTGCCAACTTTTTAGCAGCAGAAGAAAGCAACCAGCCATGCCCAGGACATTGCTAATGGCCTTTGAGTCACCTCTCCAGATTTTCTTCCCTGGCAGCTGTTCATGCAGTGCAGGGTTCTGCCCTGCCAGCTGGTTATGGGCACAGGGAGCTGTGAGGGCTGGATCCTTCCCCTCTGCTTGGCCATGTGTGGGGCAGGTGTGTGCACTGCAGGGCCAGTTCAGCATCTGCCTTCACTGCAAAGTAAGAAACACTGATTAGTAAGGAGCTACCTCTGCTTTACTTGTTGCCTTCTTTCACATCATCTCTGGTGGCAGAAAGCTGTTAGCAGTCCACCCGTGCCCCACCAGCAGTGCCCTTTCACCGGCACTTGTTTCTCAATTGCTTTTTTATGGCTTTGTAAAAGATTTATCCCTGCTTTAGATGTTGTCTAAAATCCCATTTCATTTGTGGTTTATATCATCCCGGTTTCTGCCACAGTATTTTGGGTCAGGTCTCAATCTCAGGTCTTTAGCCAGTCTCCACGCTTTTTCTATTGTGTTAGACTTCATTTTATCGCAGGTGTCCTTGTTTCTTAAGGCAGTGGATTGGGATGCAATAGCGAAGAGGCAAACCTTTGTTAAAGCTCCATTGGTAATGCACAGCTACCACCTTCTGAAGGGATTTCACTGAAAAGAAGTCCTTTTCACTCCAGCTGCACTGACCTCCATTTTCTGGGAATCATAATGAGGGCTGTTTAATGCTGCACAAGTTAAGCATCCTTTTAAAAGGAGTTCTATGAAATATCCATTTCATAGTAGACCAGCGGATGACTCGGAGCCTGATTCTCTGTTCGGATGCTGCTATGAGCCTGGAAATGGTTTTGTCCAAGTCACTGAACTTGCCACTCCCTGGGAAAAATGGGCACAGAAAAGATTTGATGCAGACACTGGTAGCTCTTCTTTTCAAGAGTGGAATAGTTACCGAATTTCCTACGCTGACCTATTGTTCAGCTAAACAGAAAGAACAGTGTTGTATAGAATCATAGAAGTCGGGAAGTTCAGAGCTGTTTCTAAAGCCTAAGCTGGATTCAAATCTCACTGATCCTGCTTTTGCCACAAGTCAAAGTCAGAGGTGCCATTCCAGTTACTTTTGATCATCACTGCAATCACTGAAATCAGAGTACAGTGTTATGCTAACTGCAGCGTGGTAGATCAGCAACGAAGCACAATCACTGTGTCGTGGGTTTTGAGTTTCTTATATATAAATGCATTTTGTAACAGGAATGGAGCCTAAGGCTGAAGTGATTTGTTTTCTTTAAAGTTCAGCTTTCTGCAGCTACACAATGGTATTTGAAAAATAAACCCCATTGCTTTAGGTCCTGAGACAACCTTGATAGCCTAACGGCCTTCATATTTTACTTCATATTCTATCCTGTTGAACTTACTGACATGAAGTCTTCACTAATAGTGTGACTATAGGTTAACATGTGGAATGGCTCTTGTCTTTCCTTTTCATGGGAATTCGGGAAGCAGATTGGCTTGAAATGTAAATTCTTATTCATTCTTTTCCAGAACAACCTCTAACACTTAATAACTTACTCACTTTTACAAATAATAGTCTAAAAGACTTACAATTCTAGGTGCTAGCCACTTGGTCATTGAATTAACACATACAAATCTATATGCAAACCCTATTGCAGCATCCTGCTTTCCCAAAAAGTTCACCCTTCCCAATACTCTCTTCCCAAGATCTCCTTGAGCGAGCTAAGCTCACCTTAAACTCTCATTGTAGCTAAAGCCAGGTGCACTATCTGTCTGATGCTTAAGGAGAAGTGAGAGTAGAAGACTGAAGCAATGAAAAGGACAGACATGCCTGACCTGCCATGACCCTCACCTACCATGTCTGCAGTTTCATGGTATATCTCTGCTGATGTGACTGGCAAACCTTGTTTTAGACGCCTACCCCTGTCTCAGGTTTTGCAATTGTGAGAGTGAGAGCTGAGTCAGACTTTCTGCTCCATAGGCAGAGCCACCATGGATGCCTGTAGCAGTGTTGCCCCCTCTTGAGAGCCTTCCTTTTGGAATGAAGACAGTTCTCACTACTCAGCTTTGTGCTATACATGCATCTGCCCTCTATCCCCTGGACTCTCAGAGCCTGTCAAAGGTGGTGGGGCACACAGACACACAGGTATCTTAACTAGTATAGCAATCATAGAATCACTCAGGTTGGAAAAGACCCTTGAGTTCATCGAGTCCACCCAATAACCTTACTCTACCAAGTTCACCACTAGACCAGACCTTTAAGCATCAAATGCTCTTTTGAATCTCCTGATTCCTGCTTTTCACATCAAAAGCAGACTCAAAATACACGGATTGGTTTTCTTGTGGATGATACCAAACAAGATGTGCTCAGAAGCACCCCAAAAGTGTAGTTTGAGCTACATGTATATATAACTGTGTACTGACCAGCTGAGGCTGAGGAGTAGTTCATAGTAAATCTGTGGAATGTGCAGCCCATGAATGCCAGCTCCTTAGCACCAACAGTTGTGCTGTACAGATCGTGTCCAACAGCTGCACCACTTGCTCATGTAGATGTCAGGTAATGAAACTCTGCCCCCTTTAAGGGCTGTGACTGAGCTTCAGCTTCAATCTGAATTTAGGGGTGCATAAGGAAATACCTGGGTTTTTTAAGGTGCTCCTAGTCTTAATGAACTTACAGCAAAGGCTTTCTGGGACACTCAGAATTTCAGTCCTGTTTTCCCCTTTCAGAATAGATTTGCTGGATTTGTTTTCAAATTCAGAATTGTATCAGCTCTTGGTTGGAAATTCAAAGAATCATCAGGGATTGGAAGGGACCTCGAAAGGTCATCTAGTCCAATCCACCTGCCACAGCAGGATCACCCAAACCAAGTCTCAGAACAGAACAGTACAGGTTGGTAGGGACTTGGAAGGATCATCCAGTCCAAATTCAAGCCCTGTTCCTCTTCTCTGTCTGTATGAACAACATCCTTAGAGTAAAATTCATCTTGCTTAACATTAGGGATACAAACTGTAGGTGTCTACATCAGAGCTCATCATCATCAACTCTTTTTCAAGTCAGTGCAGAAAAATAAGCACTTTCAGGGCACAAGCTGTCTAATTAATTTTAGACATGTGCTTTAGGATAAGATGAATCATTTCCTTAAAGAGCCTGCTCTTTGCACTGACTATAAAGGAAGTTAAGATAACTAGGTGCTGACAAGGTTTGTGAGAACACAGAGAAATAAAATACCTATTTTTTTTAAAATATTCTGTAGTGTTCCCATCAAATCCAGGAATTCTGCAGGGATCATAGAATCATGGAATCTTTAGGGACTGGAAGGGACCTCGAAAGATCATTTAGTCCAATTCCCTTGCCACAGCAGGATCACCCAGACCAAGTGGCACAGGAACACATCCAGGTGGGTCTGGAACATCTCCAGAGAAGGAGACTCCACAACCCCCATGGGCAGCCTGTTTCACTGCTCTGGTACCCTCACTGGGAAGAAGTTCCTTCTGGTATTTGTATGGAACCTCCTCTGTTCCAACTTGCACTCATTGTCCTATCAGAAGATGACCTTGAGAAGAGCTCCATCCTCCTGACACCCACCCCTCACATATTTATAGACATTCATGTGGTCACCCCTCAGCCTCCTCCCACAGGCCTTTGCTAGGAACAAGCACAGGGACAAGTCTGGTTCATCATTTGCAGTATTTACTCATGTCACTATGATAACTAAGGACTTAACATCTTACACGCCTCGACCATTACTGGTTTATCATGTGATTGATTGATTAGTCCAAGACATTGTGATGTCCATCACAAATTGTGTTATGAAACCTCACCGGGGAACAGAGCAGTAAGGGTGGTAACTGCCAAAGCTGCATCAGCTTCTAGGAGCTCAGAAGGAACTGCAGTGGTTTGCCCAGGCTGAGGATCTGGTACACAGTTATCAGAACTCACAGGTCTCCAATCCTGTCAGTCTGCGTAAAGCCAATCCGTGGTACTGCAGTCATTTTAAAAATGTAAATCTAGAACAGTTTCCCTACAGCAGGGAGACAAACTTATTCTCGTTAGCATTGAAGGTTAGGGAGGACCAATGAGAGCCTTATTGCTGCCAGGAATCACGTCCCAGCTGAAGCCATTGAAGCAGCAGGGACCTGAACCTTTCTATTCAGAGCACCCTCCTCACATGCTGTTGAGTTAGTGACAACAAAGCTGTGGCTTTTCCCTCTTGCTCCCTGCCACACCAGTAAAAAGGTAGCAGTGGTATTTAAGGAGTGAGCTCAACAGGCGTTTGAGCAAATCG
The DNA here is from genome assembly GCA_013397515.1 of Upupa epops. Lineage (NCBI taxonomy): Eukaryota > Metazoa > Chordata > Aves > Bucerotiformes > Upupidae > Upupa > Upupa epops. The sequence goes on along the minus strand of VZRI01001625.1, from coordinate 110,913 downwards.
AAGCGATGCAATTCATTTCTTTGAAGAGTCTGGTTATGGCTTTGGGAGAGGTGATGCGTTTTGGACTTTCCTTGGCTCGTGTTTTGCTTTTTAAATATAAAGTTTTTAGCTATATTCTAGAAATACAAAGTAGAGGTTGGAGAAAAAAGAAGGATAATGGACAAATGACTTCTTTATGACATTAAAATAATGAAATTAAAACAGTTCTGACAAGATGCTTTTGCCACAGCCCTTTGATCTTCCTTTCCTCTCTGCTGTAGAAGCTAATTGACTTACTGCAACAATAGAGCGAGGATTCAAGCATTTCCGAGTGTTAATCCAGATTTAGATGCTGGATCCTGAAATGTTTTTAGCCAAATTATGTAGTCCTTCGGCAGCTTGTCTCTCATCTCCAAAATGTGATAGTAGTTACTCTTTATTGCACAGGCTGCAGGTTTAGTGAATGTTTGTTCTGTCATTTGCACATGAGGTGCAATCCAGAAAGGCAAGGAGGTGCCAATTCTTCCGGACAGAGCCCAGAGCTAAGATTTCAAAGCATGAAAGGAGACAGATCTATAAGTTTCACATTACTTATTGAATAACCTGCACCAGAGGGAAAAGACTTTATTCTTTTTAAAGGAATTTAAAATGTATTATGGAGCTGAGTACAAGAGTTGAAAAACACTCCACATATTCCAGATTTCCTCTAAATTAGTGGTAAATTATCAAGAAGAAAACTTAAGAGGACTGCTTACTAGTATGAAAAGCAAGCTGCACATTGCAGGCATTGCTGTTCATTTCTTTAGTTACAGCAGTTTCACCTGCAATGGAAATATTAACACCTTTCTCTACTGACAAAATATTCTCTCCTCAATTTTGATTAGATAAGAGAGGTTCCATTATAGAAACAGCAATAATACTGCCACAAAGTGCAGGTTGACATGATTTTTGTCTAAGCCCTGTTGTTGTTCTTGTCATACCGAGACTGTAGTAGCTTCACATCACAGTTGTTCCCTTTTTGAATCACTTTATTGAACTCTTTAGTGTATTACTAAAACTGAGTACCACTTGTAGTACTTGACCTCCTCAAGGGCAAACAGCTTTGATCCTAAGAGATGAAAGCTCAGTCTGAATCCTAAGTACATAGAACAATAGAATCACAGCATCATAGAATAACAGAGTGTTTGGGTTGGGAGAGACCTCAAAGATCATCTAGTGCCAAGCTGGGACACCTTTGACTATGTCAGCTTTCAAACCCCATCCAACCTCATGTGAATACCTTCAGTCTTGGAGCATCCACAACTTTCCTAGGCAACGTGTTCCAGTTTCTCAGAACCCTCATAATTAAAGGCTTCTTCCTATTCTGCACATACTTAAAGTGAAAGGAACATCAGCAAGTAGGGTTTCTAGCTAGTGTACCATAGAGAGTTGCTCTAGTTGTTAGAAGAGATATACTACACTACACTCATGATTTCAGTCTCACAGAAGGCACTCAGATCACCAGTTCATTACTTCCCTCACTTTGATTTTAACTTTCCCCCATGATTAAACACCTGGAAGAACATTCCACATTATATTCCTTTCGTTATATATTTCAGAATTTCTACCTGTCTGTCTGTCTATCTGCATCTTTAGAGCGAAAAACGATCTGATGCTGATCTTCCCTTTTCTCTTCATTGTTTCTCCCCCACAGATTGTGAGCGTGGGAAAGCACGTGAAAGGATACCATTATATTGTTGCCAACCTGGTAAGATATTTTTCTAGAATTATAACCCTGCTTGGTAAGTGAAACAGTTTTCCTTTGAGGTTCTAGCACTTTCACAGCACTTGCTATTTGACACTAATAACGTGGTTGTACTCCGTCCATCATTACCATGCACAGAACTCAGCTGTGTTGTTATAGTCATCTAGACAAGAAGGACACCGCATTGCCCTCTTAGATTTTATCAGAGCCACTGAACTCCTCTTTGTACTAGGAATAGCACAGCAATGCTCCACACAACCTTCCTGCCTTCTCCAGGGAATATTAATTTTACTGTAAGATCAGCTATTTCCAGTCAAATTACTAGTGCAGCGTTTTCGTTTGAAGCCTAAACTGCACATTCACAGAGATAATGCTCACACCAGGGCAGAGAAAAGAGTAAGCACAGTATTTTATTATGAAAATAACCCGTTCTTTAAGCCTGGTGAAGCGGAGTGGTTGAAGGACAGAGTCTAATGTGAGCTTTCAATTGTTTGATTTTACTCTCCCTCAAGGAGATTTACTTGACATGAAGTATTTATTTTACTGTGCTTTGCTGTACTTGCACCTGAACTTCAGACCACTTTGCATTGTTTTTAAGACCTTGGGTGTTTTAAAGAAGACATAGAATCACAGAATCATTAGGGGTTGGAAGGGTTGGAAGGTTGGATTGGATTCAGTCCAATCCCCCTGCCATAGCAGGATCACCCAGACCAAGTCGCACAGGAACACATCCAGGTGGGTCTGGAACATCTCCAGAGAAGGAGACTCCACAACCCCCCTGGGCAGCCTGTTCCAATGCTCTGTTACTCTCCCTGGGAAGAAGTTCCTGCTGATATTTATATGGCACCTCCTCTGTCCCAGCTTGCACCCATTGGCCCTTGTCCTATCACCAGATGCCCTTGAGAAGAGCCTGACTCCATCCTCCTGACACCCACCCCTCACATGAATGAGGTCACTCCTCAGCCTCCTCTTCTCCAAGCTCAAGAAACCCAGCTCCCTCAGCCTTTCCTTAGGTCATATAGATGTGATTTTCACCATGACCAATTACAGTTTCCCAAGTAACTTTTCCTGTGCAGAAGAGTTCTGTCAGGACAAGCTGGATGTTGTAGTGAATCTCAAGTGGGTTATGCAGTGGAGACAGGCACATCTACTCATCAGCTTCAACATGTTGCTATCTACTGGCTGCTCAGTAATGTGGATAATATGAGTTCCTAAGGACCTTTAAATTTGTTGTCAGCGTACTTTAGGACCTGAGTCAAGCTAAACAGATTTTTTTATTCCCTTGGATATTGGGTCTGTACACAAAGATTTTTGCATACATCTTACCTAGATAAGTGCTCTAACTTCACTGATAAATACAAAATCATTAAAAATATTAAAATATTAAATTAGTTAGAAATATTTAAAAATATTTAAACTATTAACAAATAAGAATTAGATAACTGAGCAACCATTATAGATAGCAGCTTGGAAATGAGCAGGAAGAGTCATAGCTGCTCCTTGGTTTGCTTAACAGGTTGCAGTGTGCAGTTTATGGAAGTTGAGTCATGTTGCTAAATCCAAAACTAACTCAAAAAATTGTCAGGGAAAATCTGATGAGGAGAGGCTGAGGGAGCTGGGGGTGTTCAGCTCGGAGAAGAGGAGACTCAGGGGGGGACCTTATCACTCTCTATAACTACCTGAAGGGGAGTTATAGATGGCTGGACATTGGGCTCTTCTCCCAGGCCACTAGTGACAGCATGAGAGGGAGGGCCAGGGAATGGTTAGGTTGGATGTTAGGAAGCCCTTCCTCATGGAAAGGGTGATCAGACACTGGAATGCGCTGCCCAGGGCAGTGGTGGAATCACCATCCTTGAAGGTGTTTAAGAAGAGACTGGATGTGGCACTTAGTGCCCTGGGCTGGTTGATGGGGTGATGTCAGGTCATGAGCTGGGCTGGATGAGCTCAGAGGGCTTTTCCAACCTCAATAATTCTGTGATTCTCAACTTGTCTGTGCTGAGGAGACACTAATGAGTAGGAAGAATATTTACTTTCTTGTTTCTTTCCGTGTTGGGCATGACTCTAGGCTTTCAATGCACAGCAGATCTAAGAGTTCCCATCATCCTATTAAACAAAAGTGTGTTTCTGATCTTATGTTTTCCTTGCACTTAGAGTGAGATCCTCACGCATTTCATCTGCTTTCTGATCTCTGTTATCTCATTAGCTCAGACACCTTCATCATAAACAATTTATCCTGGAATAAATGCATTCATTTTGCAAACAAACAAAGAAACAGGGATGCATTAGTGGAAACACGAGTGCTTATTCCAAACTGTCAACTTTGATGGAAATTGGATTAAGGCTTTAATATTCCTCAGGCACTTCTCAGTTGATTCTCCAAAGGCATTTCTTCAAAAGCTGTCTGCCATCCCCAGCAGTGTGTTGCTTTGCTGTCAGGACCACCCTAGCAATAATGTGGGAAATGTATTTCTCAAGTTTGCTTCATTCTTTATTACACAAATGCAAATTATCAGCAGAGGTTCAACATTAGTCTCTGGTTTGAAGTCTTGGCTTCAAATGGCAACTTGCTGCTGTACCTTCATTATGCTGCCTTGCTGACCTAGAACAGATTGGATCCACAGTGGTGTTCTGGGTCAAACAGCAGCTTGAATTGGTTTTCTAGGGATTCAAAGATATTTCTCTGGAGAGGTTTATGCATGGAGGAGCCAATGTGACTGGATTTCAGCTAGTAGATTTCAGTACTCCAATGGTAACCAAGCTGATGCAGCGCTGGAAAAAGCTGGACCAGAGAGAATACCCGGGATCTGAGATGCCACCAAAGGTACTGTCTGGTTAGGTCTGAACTACTACCAAAGAGATCACTGAAGTGTTCTTATTTCTGATTAACAGTATTGAAGACATGAATGAATACCTTCATATTTCAGTAGAAGAGATGGCAGTTGATTTTACTGTGACTGGCAGCTAAGTACTCCTGTCCTCATGACGGTATGATAGAAACCATGAGCTACAACACATTTCAGTCCCTTTTCACCTATTCTTCAGCTTCATCCCTTTACTGACAGGAATAAAAGGTCAAATGCTTAACTGACAACTTAATTTCAATCAATTTTACTTGAATTAGTCCAATTATCTAGTTTCACTTAGAGTGCAGTGCTTTCCTGACAGCTGAATTCTTCTGTGTATGAGATGTAATAGCAACTGTAAATTTATATCTTTAGGTTTTCATTAGGTGTTTACTGGGGAAATTCTATCCACCTCAGAACCTGGTGTAATAATCACTTTCAGTCATGATTTTACAATGAAATTACATCCCAGTGTTCCTCCATCCTAATCCCTCGCAGAGGGATAACAAAGTGTTTCTCTCATCTATAATTTTCTTGGCAGGTAAATCACAACATAGCTATAACTACGACTTCATTACTATAGTTCTGTTGTTATATGTATTCATGCTTATCACACCTAGTTGAAACCAGGCTGGGCACTGTGATAAGCAATCAGCCCTCCTTTAGCTGGGAGAGTGTTATTAAACTCTAGAGAAAGTATCAACATGGATAATATGAAGCAGAGCTACATAATTTGGTGGATATTCAATAAAATCATATTCTGGAAGGAAAAGTAACCCCCAGGGATGCTCTGGGCTAAGGGACTGCTGACATCCCCAATACCGGTGACAGGAGCAATTTAGCAGATAGGACTCCTTGCTACAAGAACAGGACTGTGACACCACCTTCCACAAAGTCATCGTGATTAATCAAATCACACATCATTCAGCTAAGGGTAACCACAATCTGAGACTATAAAGACCAATCGTGTCTTTAGGAAATTTGAATAAATGAATTTAAATCCTGGGAAATACATGACGTACCAAAAGCAGCCGCAGGTATGTGAACAACTTCTGCTGCTGCTGCAAGTTCATCACAGCACCATCTGAGAAAATGCCCCTGTGTTCGTGTGGCTTCTAGCTAACCTCTGCTCAAGACTTCTTCACGTGTCATTTGGCACGTTCTCAACATAAATAGAAACACAGACTGCTCAGTGCCCTGTGTTATTCAGAGTCAACGTGGGTTTTTCAACAGGAAGAACACATCCTTGATCGTTCGTAACAATTCCAACGGCTTGGATGTCTGCCCGGAGCCATGAGCATGGCTTATTTTTTCCCATTATATTTTTTGAGTGAGTTACTAATTTCATCTCTTTTGGGTAAGTTGAATGGGTGATTTATTCCTTAATGTATAAGACAACTGAAAAGAAGAAGAAAGACTTGACTATTTCCAGTTTAACTTGTTTATTTCTTTTAATAGTCCATCAGAAGCAGAGTTTTCTACCTTTAAGCAACACATTTTTAATGCTGGAGCGACTGGAATGTACTCTTCTCAGTTGTGTGTTTGTTCCTTAGCCAAACTTGCTTTTGATTTTGAGGAGATAGCTTTTTTCTAAATGAAGGTGTAGAAGCTGCTGCGTAACAAATCAAACCAGAAAGAGCTAGGAGGGTTGATTTTTGTAAAGATTCGCTAATTCTAACGTGGTGTGTTTGCCCATGTGTTCAGTATACGTCCGCATTAACATACGATGGGGTACTCGTGATGGCTGAAACTTTCCGTAATCTTAGAAGACAGAAAATTGACATTTCGAGGAGAGGAAATGCTGGCGATTGTCTTGCTAACCCTGCGGCCCCATGGGGTCAAGGAATTGATATGGAAAGGACATTAAAACAGGTAAGGGTAGGCTTTGTTCTAGTGATCTCTGTGAATATTACATACAAGTTGATTTGGGACACTGGTGGTAATGGGAGAGGATAGATTTATTTGGAGACATCTGGGGTTGTTCTGGCTGTTGTAATCTATCACACAGAATGAAGGCAGAAGGGAATTCCTGCTATTTCAATTGACTATTTTTTATGATAATATAGTTAGAGCTTCTTCCACTGTGGTTTTGCTTATAACCTGTGTGTACCGGGACTTTCATTTCAGGAAAACAGTATCAGAGACTGATACAGAGATGTCGATATATAAATAAGAGCTATACCTCACAATATAACCTATCGGGGATGTTTCTGTCATCTTGAATAAAAGTAGATTTCTCCCAGGGAAATCACATAGCTAAAAAGAAAGAATGCAAATCTATTGGTCTGTGATGCCAGGCTTTTCAATTCCTGATGAGTTTGGATGCTTAGAATGTTCCAGATCTCTGTCAAGATGATTTAGCTTTTCTTTTGAAGGGGACAGTAGGAAAATAAAAATCCTGCAGTAGAATTTAAATCATTGCAAATGAGCAGACTCCACTCAGGAGAAACTGTTGAAGAGAAGTGACTGCTGACAGAGCTGGCAGTTCTGTGCCTGGAAGCCAAAGTTTCAGTCCTGGAGAAAAATCAGCAGAGATAGAAATGGACAGAAGGAAGGATTAAGTGGTTTAAATCCACATCCTGACTCCTAGGGCTAGAAATATTTTGTATGCATCAGATGCTCTGTGCAGAAGCACAGATCTGTAATGATTATGAGAAGCACAAAGTCGGGCTTCTCTGTTAGAATGGACAGCACGAGCTTTCGAATGCAGCCAAAAAGTTTTGCCTGACTGGCTCCTGACAAAATCCAAGCCAGCAGCAGTATGGCCATGGCTTCCTGGGGGGGTGAGGACCACAGTCTGGGTGTTGGTCAGTGAGGCGGTAAAACTGAATGTAAAAATGACTTGAGGTCACTGTGCTCAGACACAGGTAGTGGGAAACCACCACAGCCAGCCTTACAGCCTGGCATCTGTCCTTCTCTGCTCTGAGGCTTTGTAAACACTTTTCAAGCCCTATGAACTCACCCATCTTCTGTGGTAGTGAATCGCTTTGCTGGGGCTAAGATCATTGTGAAGTTGACCTTGATGAGCAGTGTCTACTCTGTACAATTTAATCCACCCAAGTGTAGGCTGAGACATGAGCTCAGACCGAGCATCCTTTAGGCATCTTCTACGTGATACAAAAAATTCTGCAAAGGCGATAAGAACTGCACAAGATGTTCTCTTTAGCACCTGCAGCTGCAAAGTCTGGAGCTGCACAGCACTGAAGAAAGGAGGTCATTGCATCTCTGTCATAGATACTGTCATAGGTACCCCTACTTGGAGCATGGTTTGACAGGAAGAAGGAATACAGAGGGAAACTAGCCAATGTCTTTGCTTTACAATGCCAGTCTATTCCAGGGAAGTGTTGTCATCATGAGCTAAAGGCAGAGCCAAGATAAATGTCACTGCTGTGTAACATTTGGAATAAAGAATGTAAGGCTGGATCTTCCTCGTGCTTTTTGTAGGTTCGAATACAAGGTTTGACTGGAAACGTTCAGTTTGACCACTATGGTCGCAGAGTCAACTACACTATGGATGTCTTTGAGCTGAAGAACACGGGCCCTCGAAAGGTAGATGCTGACGATCTTTACTATCCTGGTGTCATGAGTTATGTGTGGTGAGATGATGGATTGCATTTCTGCCGGAGGCACGTTTCTGGGTCGCATCTTGGAGAGGTAGGATGTCAGTTAGTCGAGCTCACTAACGAAAAGCAGCTGGATGGCATATTGCTGGGCTGCTGGTGATGGAAAACGGTCAGAACCCTGAATGATGGATATTTCTTGCATCTTACCCACAGATTTCTATCTCGCATATTAGTGGTGTTTATAGGCAGGTTCGTTTAGACCTTCTCTGTAAACCTGAATCAGAAGTTGTAACTAACATAAAGCTGTTCAGGGGGAAGAGAGAGGAGAGAGGAGGAATGGCCTGAATACTTTCATTTTTCTGAAGACAGTATCTAACCCTGTGTGCTGGATCAGTTGCTTGTAAGCAACATGGGCAACTGCATGTTGCGTTGTGGGACAGGGTTTAGTGGTCATAATAGGGCTAGGAAATGGTTGGTCTCAACACTCTTGAGGGTCTCTTCCAGCCAGAGCTATTCTAATTTATGTCTAGGCAAATCTTCCAGGTCTGAATGCTCATAGCTTATCACTCAGCCCAATCACACTGAAACCTGGGCTCTTCGTTAGCACTTTCTCTTCTGTGCTGAGATGTGTCCGTGAGAAGCTGCTGGTCAGTAGGAGAATCATGGCCACTTGAGTAGAGTCAAGGCAATCAGAATTGAACTAAATAGTCCTCTGCTGTCAGGCCAGAGGGGCAAACCCAGTAAATACTACCCCAGGTGAACTGTGGCCCCAGAGACAGTTACATGCCAGAGTGATGAGGGGGCAGAGTGTTAATTACATACCCAGAGTAGAATTACACACTGAGGTGAGCAAATTGCCAGTAGATCTCAAAATAGAGCTGCAGACAAAAGCAGAGCATGTGCCTCTGTGTGAGGCTTGTCGGTGCAGTTGCCTTTTGCAAGTGTGACAGATGGCTGAAGAATAAATTGGGAAAGGTGAGTCTGTCTCTCTTGGGAAGCCCAGTGTCTCCTGCCAGGCAGTGTGTCTGACCTTGCTGCCACTTCTACTCTTCCTGGCTCAGTGCTGTACTGTCAACAGCCAGGAGGATGTATAAGGGGCTGGGGTGCCTCAAAGGCAAGTGGTGCAATAGAGCATTTCCATCTCCAATTCCCAATTGTAGAGGAGGAAAGGCAAGGTGGTAGAGGTGGTTAATTAGGTCACAGCTTTGGTCACTCATTAGGGAATGCACTTGGCAGCAAATTGTCCGAAGAGGCACGTTGTTCCTGTTTCACCATTTATCACCTGTTGTAGGGGAAGCATCTAGCTGGCACCACTGCAGGGATGTCCCCATCCTCTCTTCTTGCCTGTAATTTAACAAGAGGGTTGCTGCAAATAGAGGAGCTATGTCTGTTCTATGCTAGAGTCCCATGGAGCTTTTCATACCTTTCCAGGAACACCTCTCTGCCACTCTTAAGCCATTAGCTGTCTGTGAGATAACAAGCTCTAACAGCTCTGACAGATCTGGCTACTCACAAGGATTTATTCCTCATGTATTACGTAGTGTTTTATGTGTGATCACTGGACCAAGTCTGTGCTGCAGCCTGACAAATCCTATATAATATTGGAGACTTTTCTATACAGAATAGGACTCAGAGGCCTTCACTTTTAAGATCTTCTTCTCATGTCCTACACAACAGGACTTACGGGTCACCCAGCAATATCTTTTCAGGACTAGTCAGAGAAATACATGTCTGTAATCTTTAGAAGAGTGATTTTTGTTGCACTCAGCCAAGGATGTGAACAGACCATTGCGAAATGGCTCAGCTAGACAGAGGCAGAATTCTGATTAGAAAGAGGAAACTTTTTCACAAGGACAGTCAGGCTCTGGGATAATCTCCCCAGGGAAGTGTTGTAGTCCCCAGCATTGGGTCTTCTTATGATTTAGCTGTTCCAAGTCGCTGGGATATCTTACCTAGACCATGGTTTACCCAAAACGTGGTGGAGCAGATGTTTCTTGAGGTCCTGTCCAACTTGGACCGGTATGATACCATATCATTTATTAACAGCCCTGCTGATGAGGGAAAAGCCTGTGAGGAGGATGACCAAGGTGTAGTGGGATGACTCCTGTGACTGGAAAGTTCAGTGGAGGGATATAGGCTGTTTAAGAAGCTGGATTCCATGGAGCTCTGACTGATGATGTATGAGAAGCAGACAGAGGGTTTATGGGTTAGGATCGAGGGAGGTTCTTCTCCCCCTCTACTCTGCACTGGTGAGACTGCATCTGGAGTACTGTGTCCAGTTCTGGGCCCCTCAGTTCAGGACACAGAGCTGCTGGAGGGTGTCCAGTGTAGAGCAACAAAGATGATTAAGGAAGGAGAGCAGCTCCCTGATGAGGAAAGGCTGAGGGAGCTGGGTCTCTTGAGCTTGGATAAGAGGAGGCTGAGGGGGGACCTCATTCATGTCTATGAATGTGAGGTGTGGGTGTGAAGAGGATGGAGCCAGGCTCTTCTCAAGGTCATCTGGTGATAGGACAAGGGACAGTGGGTGCAAACTGGAACAGAGAAGGTGGAAAACACACAAATTAAACTTCCAGCTCCTGCTGGGCTTTTAAAGCAGAACAACACTGCTCTGGGGATTGCTGAAATGCCTTGCATCTCCAGACATATTTTTAAGAAGGAAATTAATTTAATAGCGAATGTAACACTCAACAGGAAGGTTGTGTGTTTGAAAAATACACAGGACTCCTACGACACCAAGAACCAAAAGAACTCCCCTCTACTTCTAGAATCTCATATCACATCACTGTACTGATGTGAACAAGATGTTCTTGGGCATCACGGAGGCAGAATCCTACGTGGTGGTGAATTTTAGTCTGGGTTCTACAGGAATGTTAGAAATAATCTTGGCTGCCTAAGTGATCTGATCGCGTAGCCAGTTTGCATCATACAGAAGGCCAAGGCACAGAGTGTCCTTTGGCACTGACTGTTACACCGGAGCTTGGGCTGAAGCCTGCTTTCCACTAAAATTCCCTTTCATCTTATAAGAGACAAGATGTTCCTCCCTCCCAGCTCTTAGTCTTATGAACTCTTAATTAATCCAGGAAGGAGGGAAGGAAATTTGCTGCTGACTGCTCCCCAGCTGCTTCAAAAAAGTGAGCACTGCCACCTTGAACTGCATCTCTTTGAGGGGAAGGTTTAAAATCACTGCCACAGTCTGCATCTTCCCTGGGTATCAGCCTCTTCACGCAATCACAGAGTGTTAGGGATTGGAAAGGGCCTCAAAAGGTCATCCAGTGCAATCCCTCTGCCACAGCAGGATCCCCTAGATCCAGTCACACAGGACCATGTTCACGAGGATTTTAAACTTGTCGATGTAGATGTAGGTATCAATGCCTTAAACCCTCACTGGGTTTCATTAGCACCGACTTTAAGAGGAACTGGAAAGCTCTTCTAGTGGTATGTGTGTTGTTCATTTGACCAGGAGCTGAGTGCTGGCAGCACTCAGTCAGAGGAACAGGCACTGAGACGTTCCTCAGCAACCTTGTCAGAGGGTCCACCCTCAGCAACGGTCAAGCTGCAGATAAAAGAATGGCAAGAAAGATGTAGGACAGTGCCTTCAGCTAAGGGTCCTATGTCTGGCACTCTGAAAGGATTAGTGGGAAAGTGGAACCAGACGTCTCCTCATAGCAGTGAGACAAATGACCACTGATATGAAGTACTTACCATAACCTAGATATCCTTCTTGTACTGGGAACTTCATACACACAATGTTCACAGGAATACATTTAGTAGATTCATAGATTGATAGAATGGTTCAGATTGGAAGGGACCATCTCATCAATGCGCTCCATCTCCAGGCTTCCGATTACAGAAGTACCTCTAGTGATATTTTTTCTCCATGGGAATACAGGAATGAATGACTCAAACCTTGCTTCACAGTAGTTAATCACTAGCAATGAGCAAAAGCTGTTTCACATCACAACTGCTCTGGGAAGGGTTGTAGCAGCCTAAATGCAGCCTAGGAGAGGAAAACCCAATTTGTTCCACATACTTGTAGGCACTTACCAGAGATACTTAGAGAGTGAGTTCATTTCCACCTTGCTTTAGAGTCAGTGGAGAAAGTATTTGCCTAGGAGGAGATCATCCTGCATGAACTGAGTCGCTGGTAGCACCTCCAGTGAGTGTAAAGACAGCTCTAATTAACAGGTCTTCTAATGTAGGAACCACAGCTCTGTTCTAGGAGCTAAGTGGGATGAACCTAGTGAAAATTGCTGCGTTGGGGGTCTCCTAAGAGACCTGTGATGGAGCAGGGAATTGAAATGAGACATTGATTTGTGAAGCTGTCATCTAACTGTCTTTCACTGCCCCATCCAGAGGTTCTGGAGGATTAGTGAATGAAAATTTTCCTGTGGAGAGTAAAAATGTTTATATTGTGTTTATGCCCCAGGAAGGCTTCAAACTGTTGAAACTGGGATTAAATCTATGCCTGTGCTTGAGGTAAGTAGCTTAGATTTTTCAAGAACAGCTGAGTGGCAGCACCAGCAGGTCTGAGCCCATCAGCAGTGGTGCAAAGGTGATGTACCCAAGGTGTTAGGTATGTACCACCAGGCACGTGTCCCTGAGCGTGGCAGCAGTTCCTTGGGTATGAAATTCCCTGCAGATCACTCTCTTGTTCTTATAATCACTCGTCTTTGCAATTATAAAGAACCTGGAGTTTCCTTCCGTAGATGACACACGCTCTGTTTTGCAGGTTGGTTACTGGAACGACATGGATAAATTAGTTTTGATTCAGCATGAACCCACGCTGGGGAATGACACTTCAGCCATTGAGAACAGAACAGTAGTTGTCACTACCATTTTGGTAAGGTGTTTCTTTTTTCAGTGCTTTTACTGCTTTGTGACAAAATCTCATTTGTAATTACGGTCTAATTCAGTCTGCTGGTTCCTATGTTAGGGGGAGGGTGCGAGCCACATATCCTAATGATTCTGACTGTCCTACCTGTACAGAGTTATTTTGGTATGCATTTCATATAATTCCCTTGAAATCAGGTTTTTCATATGGATTTGCAGTGATTTTTTCCCCCCTTTTATTCAATCTTTTTTACTAAAGTCTCAGAAAGATAAGGGAATAATTTCTACTTCTAAATGATGAATCTTGACTCCAAAGATACTGGAAGAAAAGAAAACCCCCAAAACCTCTAAATGATAGAATTGAGCAGAGGGTATCCGTGAGATGTCTGTCATGCCAGTGTGAACTCAGAGCTGACGTTAGCAAAGCTTTGATTCCAAGCAGTACAGGTCAGTCAGCCTATCAGAACCGGATCATCAACTTTCAATTGCGAAAGAAGCCATGAATTTACTAGATGCGTTTGAACGTCTTGCTTCGTATTTTTATTCAGCATTTCAAGCAAATTGCCATTTTTATAAAATCAAAATAGATTTTGGGGGTTGATTTCCTGGTGTTACCGGTGTTTTTAAAGGAGAATGCAGCTGCCTTCGTTCATTTAACCATTTTAATAGAGGTTTTCGAAAGCACTGTTTCCTACAAATCTCTACTTTAAACAAAACCCCGCACAATTTTCTCTCTGAATCAGATGTACCCTTTTAAGCTGATGTTTCTCCAAGCCAACCGGCAAAGGGTGACCTTTACCTGACCGCTTTTAATATTTTACCCCTCAGTGCACTGCCCTTTTCACGTGCTCCATTCAGACAAGCCGTGTTAACCCTTTAGAATAAGCTGTGTGTCTCAAATGGGAGGAAATATGCATCGTAAGCAATATTTCTTTTCCTAATTTAATCCAGAGTTATAAATAATCCGACATTTTCCTACTCAAAAATGCAGTTAGTTACCAGCAGTGTGTAACAGCATTTATACCTTAAGGGTGAACAAATCTCCTGTTGAAGATTATCATTCCAGGATGCAAACCAACCCAAGTACTATACAGGAATTCAGAATGTAACTCCTAAGCAAATGGTGTGATTTTATTCTTTTATTTCATTGTGATGCATGGGACATTGAAAATATATGTATCTTTTCCTTAAAAAAAATAAATAAATATTAAAAAAAAAAGAGTTGGTGATGGAAAAAAAATATACTTCAGTACAGTCCTCCTCTTTTCAGCCTCTGATGAAGAATCCTATTTTAAGAAATTGATCAAGGAAGAAAAGAGTCCCAAGATGCTGCGAACATTCCTAACTAAGGCTCAAGTATTAACCACCAGTCTAGTAGCATTGAGCTAATTTTTCCATATGGATTACTGTTCCTCTGACTGGATGACCAGGCACTGAACCACCAAGAAAAGTTCTGTGACTAATCTGAAATGGGTAGAACAGATGACGTTAACCTTCAACTTTGCCAAGCTGAGAAGAGAACGATGTGAATAACGAGCTTTCAGTCGAGATTTTTCTCTCATACCAATCCCGATCTCTTTGACTGAAGCTGCCATACATGAGTACTGTCATTACCATAAATAGCTCCAAGCTTAGGAGAAGCAAGTACAAAACAATATTGAAAAGTAATACAAAGGGTTCCTGTTGGACAGAAGGGGGAAAAAAGGGAAAACAAGAAAGCTTTTAAAATGTGTTATCTTGCCTGTCCTGTTTGCGTTGAAATCATTTGATGTGCATAATAAATGTTATCTTCAGAAGAACTCTTCCAATCCCTGTCCTGAAAAGGACTGGTGGGATCCTTTTCAAAACCAAAAAGCTGAATTCATATTCCAAAGCATGCCCTGTGTTCATGCAGCATGTTGGTTTGGGATAGACGCAGTCATTTGAAAGCCGCACTGCTTCTTCACCCCAAGTGTCCGCTTTCGGTTTTCAAAATCACAGCGTAAGAGAAATAGATCAGAATTTGGTTTGAATAAGAATGTACCGTGAATCCTGCCTCATCGTGCCCATCTTCCACTGGGAAGCACAGCTGGGAGCTGTGCACACGATGCTGAAGGCAGAGTAGGACAGTGATTCTTAATATTGGCCTCCCGGGGCAATACATTTAGAATCCACAAGCAAATGATCACACACACGAAGAAAAGATGTTTTCAGCTAGAATAACTTTCAGAATCCTGTTATTTTGCCCTTTTCTCTATTATAGTCGTGTTGCAAATGCCAGACAGAGATTTTTTCACCTCTTCATTGCCCTCTTCGCTTCAAAGGAAACTCGAACCATTGTAGATGCCACATCTAATTTCGCTTGCATGCGTGTTTCCAACACTGAAGTGAAATGCTTCTGCAGCCAGTGCTGGCAGGCTTTTTAGTCCTCAAAGGCAGCATAAGAGACGTTTACAAGTTTACAGCATGGCTCACCTTAATTTTTGCCTCAGTCCAAGTAGCACAGGTTGATCTGCCCAGTGTTTCCTCAGTGATTTTGTACCTATGCTTAGCTGTAATGTGGCTGTATGGCTACTGCATAGAAGGTGCATTATAACAACCTAGCTCTGTGCCCAAATAACCTAGTACAGTGTTATCTACTTGCTAAGATGCTATTTGCATTTGTAATGTAGTGAGAGCACATAGAATTCATTTTACAGCTTTGGTTCAGTGCGTAGGCAGTGACCCAGTCTATCTCTGATTAATCTTGAGGTGAAGGAGCAGTCCAGAAAGATGGTAGCAGGGGCAGCTGTTCCAGCAGTCAGGCAGCCCTATGTCCTGCACCTTGTATGATGCACAGCCTCCTGCACGTCTGTTCCTCTGGAAAGGACAAGTTCTCTACCTTTTCATCCAGGGGAGGACTTCCAATTGCACAAGAGGCTCATTATATGGCTGGAGAAGGGATGCTGTGTGCAGCCCTTCTCTAACACTAAGGTAAAGTGAGTGATTTATCCAGTTAGGCAGAATGATTATTTCTAATTTAGCAAGTTGAGAAATACAGTGACAAGGTTTTGACATAGAATACAGAGGAGTAGGCTGGGAAGACTACACCAAACTCTAATCCATTTCATGAGACAGCCACCTCTGAGATTGCAAAACTTTGAAATCACAGAGTTCTTTTAGAACCAAAGCTTGATGTACACGAGCTGCATCTGCATTGTGGCTTCCAGCTCAGTATCTTAATCAGAGCCGTCATGTTGATGTGTAGTGGTTCAGGGACAGGCTCATGACTGAATCACCTAAATGTTCCTGACTTTACAAAAGTTATTGATTCAGTTGCTTATAAGCACTCAGTGACATTTAAGAAGCTCTAGGATATATTGCCTGACCCCCTTTACTTACACTGGCAGCATATCCTGACACGTGCCTGCTTTTTGCCGTATGTGGGTGTCTCAGCTAGTGTTTGTGTTTCAGGCATGTGGGATACGTACACTGTGCTCTAGATATGCAAGTTTTCATCAAAGTCCACAGAGATCTGTAAATTGATTCAATGGCCACAAGTGGCTGCCAGACACTGAGGCTACGAGACCTTTCCATAAAGAGGCAGCATAGAGGATCTGCCGAACATCACTTGCAGGCCAAGCAGGTTACCTTAGGGTGTTTCAGATGACAGATAAACATCATTAGGTGACTTAGAACTACCCTCATTGGTTTTGATGATATACTCTTGATAGAACCTTACCTCAAAAAAATTCTGCTATGATTTTTCTCTAACAGAACAATATTTTTTCATTAGAAATTCTATTAATTGAATGATTTTATAGACTGCAGGAAAAACCAATAGACGTTTGTTGAATGACAGTAATGAAGTCTTCAAACCAAATCCTGGATACTTTATTCAGAAAAGAAGAACCAAACCTATAAAACCAAAACCATTTCCATGGACAGAATTTCTTTCAGAATACAGTGCAATGACGTGTAGCGCTCCTACTCTAAAAGCGAGACATTTCCTTGCACAAATTCCTGTCACTTCTACAGTTATTTTTACAGTGTTTCAAGATTTTCCACCTAACTTTAGAATAGGAAAGTCAAGCACAGATCTGTTTGGTGTTTGGGTTAGTTGCTTTCTCCAGCTTCCCTTGCAGTATGAACCATCAGCTGTGAGCGTTTTGCTGTACACATGAATTTGTGGCCATGTGGTGGAATGATTTGTTTACGTTTATGAAGGTAATTGTTGAAGACATCAACTTGTATTTACAAATGTTCAGTATTGTTATAAAATTGTGAATTACAGAAGTAAAGCTTGCACCGTTCCAAATCCTGTTCCGTGCTAGTCATTGATCATCTCAATACGAGCTTCTCCTTGATTGATTACCCCGTAGGATACTATTAAGCAGCTGAGATCTTGCAAATATTGTGGTGTTAAAGCTCATTCAGCAGTAAATCGAACTGGTGATTCCCCTCAGGAGGATAAGAGTTTATCGTTCAAAAATGCAGTGAATGCAGAGGTGGTGGGGGCAGGTAGTGTTTTGATTGGGCAAGATGCTGTAGCTGGAAACTGGGGAAAAGTTTGCCTCCTGTTGTCAGCTATTTCAGTTCATTTAAGAGCAGATACTACTTCTCCATGGATGTCTTACATCTTTTATGTCTTTAGCATGGTTACGCTGGCATTACTACTCATCTAGACAATTCTATTGTAATAGATTGAAAAGAAATCAAGCCTTTTCCAGTGCCACGGATCAAACAGAGCATCAGGATGTGGCTGAGCCCTTGTTATTGATCAGTGCAGATACTCCTTGGCTTCGCAGGGTGACACTGCAGGTTGAACCGTGTAAAGTTGCTTGTTAGCAAGCCAGTCCAACTTGCCTTTGGGTGCCCTGATGTTATTACCGGGTCGTTTGCACACTGTTAGTTTGAAACTCCCCCAAAGGCTGGGATAGAATTCAAAATCACTGCCTCTACCTTATATTTTTTGAAAATAGCCTTTATTGGAAAAACCACATCCAGTCCCACTGACATCCCCCCATTAAATTCTATCTTGAAAATATATCTCATTATTTGGCAAGTAAAGTGGCAGAGCAGTTAAAGAAACTGCTATTCCGTGTGAAATAGGGAGGAGAGAAAGGACAGCACAGCAAGCAAAAGGCAGTAGATGTTCCCATTATCTGCAGTTTCACTCTGGCAGATCTCAATTAATTTTTCCTCCTGTAAAACCAGTCCCAGCCAGTATTTCCTACTCCATAAAGGAATTGCTTTGTAAGAGATGGTCCTTGCTGTATTTTGTTGTAAGACAGTAAGATCAGAGCAAGCAGAAAGCGGAGTGGACGGGGAGAGAAATAATGTGGTTCCTGCAAGTCACCCAACAGATCCCTGCCAGCCTTACGAGTCTTCCCTTGGTGGTCCCTCCGCTGGCTGGGTTTGCCACTGCTTGCAACTACCAAAGACTATATTGTACCCTGCTTTTCACAGCATTCCCTCACAGAACTCATGAGGAAGAATGTTGAAGTTTATTTAGCTTATAAGAGGTAAAATAAGGCCTCTGTCACTTTCTTTGGCTGTGCAGAGACAGCTGAAATGCTTTGTTACACAAACCCTGTCAGGGAATGGGTGCACGCAGAGGTGCGGTGTCTGCCTGGGTTTTGGGAAAAGGAGCAGGCTGACCTGGCCTCTCTGTTCCCGTTTCCTGAATGACTTTAATTGTCTGCTTTTGGCTTGGGATTTACAAGAAAGGTTGAATCAGAATATGTAGAAGTGATGCAGCAAGCAAATGTACTGAAGCTTGTAAGGAGACTCCGCAAAACTTTGTTGTATTTCTAGCTAGTATTTCTCTAAATCATAGTCAGGAGACAGAGTACCTTTCATCACTGATGATTTTTCACCATTAGTGTGCAATAATATATGTAGAAAGACCCACAGATGGTCTTTTCTTCTCATGAGAGCCACAAGCCTACACGAGGGAAGAACATTTGATTCATGTGCCCAAAATTCTTCCCAAAATCAAGATCTGCTGCAAAGAGAGGTTAGGTCCTCTGCTCTTTCTCAGGGAGACAGGTGATTGAGATTCAGCTGAGGTATTTGGGGCTAGGAAGACAAGAAATGGTGCAGGCTAGTGGTAACACACAACAGTTTTCTTTTGAAGACACAATGTGGGCAAAGGTCTGCTGCACCACTGCAGTGACTACAGTGCACAGAGCTGAGCTGCACCTCAATGGTCTTCTCAGTACACTTCTCATACTAAGTTAAAGACACTGTTCAGGCTAGCCTTTCAATCCTTCTCTTGGGTGGATGCATATCCTGCTAACAGGAGCTTCATATTAGTATCCAAAAAGAAGAAATGACCTGACACTGAGAAATTTTGCAGCTGCTTTATTCAGCCCCCACATTGCTCCTGGAATGCTGCATATCATCTGCTGTTAAGCACCTAATAGACACCTGACGATTATTGGTGCCTGCAGCTGATGTCGGTGTAGTTTCGATGAAGCAGATGTTCTCAGACTACACTTCCACGTCTTTTTTTTCCCCTACCAATTGTCTATGTAAGAACTATGTGAATAGGACAGAGTGCTGCCAAGGTTAGTGTCAAAACACCATGAGCTAGGGTTAGCACAGAGGAAGCTGAAGTGGCCACTACTTTGTGACATCGATTCAAAGGGTGGTATCAGTGGCAACTATTTTATCTGGAACCGGCTTTGAATCTGAATTACATGATGTAGCTTAAAAAAACCACCAGAAAATATTGTTCTAATGATCTCTACTGTCTGAATCCACACAGAACCATAAAGAGAAAAGTGCTCTTGTGTTTCCAGCCACAGACTGTTTGCTGTTGCGCTAGCTTATTCTGCACAGGGAATGTGAGATCCACTTCTTTACTGGATCGCAATGCCACTCACAGCTCAAAATTATTTCGATCCTTCTCTTTCATGCAGCTTGCAAAATCAGTGTCAGCTTTTAATACCATTCCTACCCATACCTAGTGCTCAGATTCATCCTGAAAGACCTTGCAGAATATGAGTTGTTCATTCCCAAGGGGAATACAAGTGTTTCCTCTAGGAACATACTTTCCCACTCCAATCAATGCATGCAGCCTCTTGGTAACTGTGCATTCTATGCCCCAAGAAAGCAAATCATTCCAGCTGAGCATCTGAAATTACATAGACAGTAACCATGCTGTGTTGGAGGCTATCATCACTCACTGAAATCAAAAACCTAAGTTACACCTTGCACTACCCCAGCCGTTTGCATTGTAAAGGTTCAACTTTTATTCACGCTTTAAATTTAGTTCTTTCATTTAAAGCAGAGTAAAATGTGTGTGGGATGCATCTTGATAGTTTTTGTGTTCATAATTTCTAAGGTGGATAAATCTTGTGAATTGTATAAGCCAAGTTGCAGTGTAACTACTACACTTCTCCAAAAGCATTTGTGTTCATACATTTTAATTTCAATGTTCTAATCCTCTCCACAAACTTTGGATAACGTGTGTGTTGCTCAGTCAGTAGATGACGTGTTACTTTTCACAGTATATTCAGTATACTTCTCCTTTACAGTTCTACTTCTTTCATTATAGGAAGCCCCATATGTTATGTTCAAGAAAAACCATGATACGTTTGAAGGGAATGACAAGTTTGAAGGATACTGTGTAGATCTGGCGTCAGAAATTGCAAAACATATTGGTATCAAGTACAAAATTGCCATTGTTCCTGATGGAAAATATGGAGCAAGGGATCCAGAGACAAAAATCTGGAATGGGATGGTGGGAGAACTTGTTTATGGGGTAAGCATACCGATTTTTAAAGCAGGATTTAATTTATCATAGTATTAGTCATTAAATAGGAAGTGTATGTGGATTTTATTTAACCTCGGGGGTCACAGAAAAGAAACACAGTTCTGTTTCAGATCTCTGTGCTTTTGTTTATTTTCTAGAGGAAAATTCATGCAAATTCTATTTATTCAACCTTGCGACATTAGAGCATCCCTAGCTCACACATCCCTCAAGAATTCATTAATGTTAGAACTAGGGTTAGAGACCATCTATTCCTGATTCAGAATGAAACTTAGTTGAGGAGAGGATAACTCATTTATTTGTTGTCATAGAATACCGGACAGATCTTTCAAAGAAGACAGGATGATTGAGCTAGCTTGAGAAACTGAAAGCCCACATCATATATTAAACACGTGTAACACACCCCTTCAGACAAGTGGACAATTCAGAATTAAGAGGAGCTGTCAAGATGACCATCAATAATAAAATTGACTAACAAACCTGAGAAGTTCAGCAGCTAAGAGCAGTGTTTGACGGTGGAGAAAGGTTCTTCAGAATAGCACAGTAGTTAAAATTCTGTTTGCCCATGAAGCTAGGAGAATGAGAATAGATTCAACAACCCAAAGATGAAGCTGCAGTGTCTGGTCCTACCAAAAGCAGCAAAACTTAGAGCTGTGCTGGCTAATGACTGCAGCTGGTAATATCTGCACTGAGGGCAAATCACAGTTACAGAGGAACCTTATTTTAGTGAAAGGATAAAAAAATATCCCAAAACTGTTCAGGTGAGAACAGTCCTGCCAGTGAACTCACAATGTGCCTCAATCAGGAGAAGAAACCATCCCAGTGAGGGTGACAGAGCACTGGAAGGGGCTGCCCACGGAGGGTGTGGAGTCTCCTTCTCTGGAGATGTTTAAAACCCACCTGGATTGTTCCTGTGCAACTGGATCTAGGGGATCCTGCTGTGGCAGAGGGATTGGACTGGATGATCTTCCAAGGTCCCTTCTAATCCCTAATACTGTGATTCTGTGAATAATTGTTGGTCTGATTCAGTTCCAATGACAACATGGNCCAATCCCTAATACTGTGATTCTGGTCCAATGCAGTTCCAATGACAACATGACAAATCCTAGTGGCTTTTCTAGCAGCTAACATTGCTATTCCCTTCTGTTAAACAAGCATAGCTGATGGATTTTGTTAACACCTTCTCCACTAGCGTTTCCTTGGGAGGCGCCTTGTCCCGAGTTAGAGTGCTATAGGAGAGTGGGAAATGGTGCCCCAGAATTGTGTTGATTTACCCTCCACAAGCCTATGCCAGAGTCATACACTGCATGTTCTTGCAAGGTCTTGGTGGAACCAACATCACTTGTGTCTTTAAAGAGTGGAAAAACTGGATGTCCACCAAGCACTTTAGTGCCTGGGAGAAGCTTGGCTTTCAGGATATTAAAATTCGAGGGATTTTCAGACCTGTTTTGCCAGAATGGAGGTGACTTCTTGTCTGGCTTTTCTAAGCAATAGCAAAACCATGAACCATGAGTGTCAATGCCTCCGCACTGCTTCCCACCCATAGGCTTTTGAATCATCAGAGAACTTCTCCGATCCCGAGTAAATTCCCTTGCACAGACTCAGAATCTCAGTGGCCGATCCTGTAGTTGAAAATCATAGAGAAACCTTGAAATCACTTCTCCATTTTCTGCTTGCTTTTGTTTTCCTTTATCTTGAAAATATTTGCCCTCAACAAACCCAAACTGCCCTAGGACTAGACTGAAATACAGAGTGTTGTTAGGATGCTCACGCAGAGGTTGACGTCAGTGCTGGAACGTGACCAACAAAACTGAGAGGCATAAAGAACCAGTTGGAAATCACCTGCATGAGGAGGATGCTCCAAAACACAGAGTTAGCATTTGGGGTTTTTGTAATGGCAAAGAATGGGGTGAAGGCTTTTAAGGCTGTGATGGCCAAGTTTAAATGCTTCTTCACAAGTCTTTAGCAAAGCTGCAGTCTGATCGTGATTCTAAGATAGAGCTCTGGGAATGAGCTGCAGCAAAGCTCTCAGAGATGCTTTTCTATGGGAAGAACTAACAGGAGACAACAGTGTAGTTGCTGTGGTGTCCCAAGGCTCTATGAGGCTTTATCTATCCCAGTATACGAGTGGTGCTGGTGACTGCCCCTGGGCGCTGAAACGTGCCTGACTAGTCTGCTGGATTGCAATGGTCCTTGGTATATTTTTGGCCAAAACAATTTCTGAGCCCAGCTGGACACTGGTACTGGGGATGGACCATTCCCTATGAGCAGCTTGAATGAAGCCATGCTGGTTTAGAAGTTAAATTAGCTTCATGGTAGCAAAACAGACTCTTCTGTGCCAGCTGGCTGTCAGCACAAGACCTACTGCAAGCATGTTTCATGTACAGGTGTAGCTTTGAAAGAAGTTATTCTTTCTGATAACACCCAGAAGTTTGATGCTTAAGACTTGCACAGGGAATCCATGAAGAACACCTTCCTTGAGACTTCCTTGAGTCCTCGCTAGGTGATTTACAGAACATCAGATTCTCTGGCCTATTCCACATAGAGAAGGCATAATGAGAGCCAGAGACTTGCCTGCAAAGCTCTGCTATAAAAGGATGTTCATCTTCTTTGGTAGATCCCCAAATCATAAACACAAGTACTCTGAGTAGCTGGCTATGCTTCAAGTAAGGCTGTTTATATGCAGCGAGGATTGGGACAGAATTTGCAACTAAATTAGCAAGTCAATGGGATGATCTGTTTGGGAAACGTTTTACTGTTTCTGTTTTCCCGACACATTACAGAATTAACAGACAGTTTTGTGCTGGCCAGTGAGACTGGACCTTTTCTGTAGCACACAGAATGCTTCCCTCCTTCCTGCTATTCACACGTTACCCAGATGCCTCAAAGCCACTGATGCCACTTAGCTTAGCCATGTCACTGAGAGCCTGCTTATTTTATCTCTGTTCTGGTACCTCGACACCAGGTACTGCACAGAGCATCTTTGTTGGTACCTAAACCCTGTAGTTTATTGTCCCAGGTTGCAGAGCATAACGTGCAGTGCTGTAGAGCTTTGCTATGACTGTACACAAGGTGGTGGTTGAGCATTTATTTTCCTGTTTTGGTTTTAGCAGTCAATTAAAAACCAGCAGGAAATTTTGTCCCTAAAGTATTCATCCTGTAGTAGTCCCTGTGGGAGACTGTAGTCCTTGATGATTGTCTTTAAGGTCCCTTCCAACCCCAGCCACTCTGTGATTCTATGAGAGAGAGCTCACAGGAGCAATGCTGGCTGGGGATGAAATACCATTAAGCACATGTACCTGGTGTTCCCAAATCCCTGACCATCAGCTCCAATTAAATATTCCCTCTCCTGACACCGAATGCTGTTTTGTCAGTGATTAAGAGAAAACTCATTTCTGTTAAAAATCCAAGAAGCCATGAGATTCTGAAGTTGGAATCACTCCCTGCGTGATTTTTCTCATATAGCTTTATCCTCTTGGTACAAGTTCTACCAAGCACTGATTTTATTCACAAAGTTATGATAATATAGTTTGGAAAAGTAGGAGTCTCTTAGCATCAGACTTTTAATCTTGTCCCATTGTGTGATACTGGAAGGGTACAGCATTCGTCTGTACTAGCGCAGCCCTGATTGAAATGCTTTACAGTGCGGTTGATTGAAGCGTGAAGTATCATTAGTCTTTGTCAAAAGGGATTTCACTGGCAACAAAACCATTCGTTGTTTGCACCATTGTTAGATTGTTAATAATTTAAATTCGTAATTATATGGTGCACAAATAACCGGGGAAAGGACAAGGGCTGATGATTATCACGGGCAGCTATTGCCATTATTTAGTTTTCAACAACAAAGAGCTGATGGAGGACTTCGTGTGGCACAGTCTTACAAAAGTAATAAATACTGTGATCAGATGGAGGAGGCTGCACTTTTTCCAATTAAGTGGCATCTAATTGTGACCTAACCGTGCTCAGTCCTTATGGAATCATCTGACCTTAGATCAGTATTGTAATGAAATGAGGTCAGTTCCTATTTCTCCTCTTTAACTCCTTACATTCGTGTAGGCAGCTAGTTCTGATGTAGTTGCAGTTCTGCATGCACTCAGTACATTTAAATTTGCTAAGCACCTTCTCCTGTGTTTCACATACAGTATTCACTGTGCTGATTAGCTTTTCAAAATCTCCATGATTCACAGCAAAATGGTGATAGCACTTCATAAAAATACAAGAATCACAGAATCACAGAATAATCCTGGTTGGAAAGGGCTGACTAGATCACCGAGTCCAACCATCCCCACCCCAAGAAAAAACCTCAATGCCTATTTGATGGAAAAACACAAGCTAACCCCCTCCCTGCTGCCACTCAAGCAGGGTGTGAAGCACCATGGCTACACAGTTCTTCAACACCTCCAGGGATGGGGACTCCACCACCTCCTTGGGAAGGCCCTGCCAGTGCCCAACAACTCTTTCTGTAAAGAATTTCTTCCTAAGATCCAATCTAACCCTCCCCTGCCTCAACTGCAGACCAGTGCCCCTGCTTCTGTCATTGGGCACCATGAAGAGGCCAACAGCCACCTCTCCACAACCTCCCTTCAGGGAGTTATAGAGGGCAATGAGATCCACCTCTCAGCCTCCTGCTCTCCAGACTAACCCTGCCCAGCTCCGTCAGCCTCTCCTCAGACAACTGGTTCTCTAAACCCCTCACGAGCTTGGTAGCTCTGCTTTGCACACTTCCCAGCATCTCAATGTTTTTCTTATAATGAGAACCTTCTGTGATCTGTGTTTTAATCCCAGTACCAATCTACAGGCATACAACCCCAAAATGTTAGCTAACACTGCTGAAGACCAGTGGCTAGGTCCATCATTTTCACAATGTTAATTAAGATAGCACGGAGAACACCAGCAGTAATAGACCCCGAGTCTTTCAGTGAATTCCTTTAAACCATAGCTTAACGACTCCAAGTATGGCTTCCACAGTAGATAAAATTTAGAAATAAAAAAGGCAAATATACTTCTAGAAAAAGGAATACAAACAAAGTGCAAAAATACACAGTGATGCCAGCAGCCCAAAACGTCCTACAGTCCTTAGACTACAGAAACTGCACTGACTTTACAGAAACTGCACTGACTTCACAACTTTCAGTCTACTTCAGATGTGTTGTTTCTCTTCATATAATACCTGTCTCCATAAAATATCTATTGCAGTCAGCCCTATGTAACCAGGAGATTTCAAGAAACCATGATTTTTTAAATTCCTTGTATTGCAGAATTTGTGTTAAAATTCAGAGTATTAGAATCATAGAATCACAGAATCATTAGGGATTGGAAGGGACTTTGAAAGATCATCCAGTCCAATCCCCCTGCCACAGCAGGACCACCCAGACCAAGTCACACAGGAACACAGCCAGCTGGGTCTGGAACGTCTCCAGAGAAGGAGACTCCACAACCCCCTTGGGCAGCCTGTTCCAATGCTCCGTTACCCTCACTGGGAAGAAGTTAGCGGTGTTACTCGAACATTTACCCAGGGTAATAGCGCCAGAGGCTGATACACCTGCAGAATTGTGATTTTTAATGGTGATCCTTACACCTTCATATTATAACATAAAACTAGAAGTGTTTGCAGCCCAGCTAGCTCAGAATGACAGATATAATCTGGTGATTAATATGTACCTATTGTAATACAAATTCTCATTGAGGGTCACTGCAATGGAATGAGTCATTTCCTCCAAATTATTCAAAATTATACAGCTATCAAATGAGGTTGAAATTTTCACTACATGAAATGAGTTTTAAATTCCATTAATAAATACAGCTCGGTATAAGCTATTGTATAAACTAACAACAGGAATTATTTTCAGTGCATTTATCTGTTTCAAAGCTGTGAGATGACGAAAAAGCCTGCATTCTAGTTTGCCTTTTTATTCATCACACAAGCTCTTTAGGTACCACTTGGGTGATACTGCTTAACACATCCTTAATTTTCAGCATGTTTTCATCTCACTGAAATTGATGGCATTTAAGTAGATCCTTATATGTTTTACTGAGTACAAATGCCCTTAAGAGCATCCTAAAAGGCAAACATGCTGAATTTCTTTGCTAAACCTGTGGGCTAAGGACTCTAGCAGAAGATGCTACCCCATAAGATGAATGTAGGGCAACTAAATATTTAGAAAATAAAACTCTAAAAGTTCTGTTATGGAGATTTATGAATAACTCTTAATTGTCTGTGAAGATAAATGAGCTTGGGGTGGGATAAATACATGTAGATCATCTCATGTAGTGAAACCCAAAGATGAGTAATGCCAGTGGAGAAGGCAGGCTGTGAGTCTACCCTATTCACAACCAAACCAAAGTGTTCTCAAAATGCACTCAGATACTCTTTCTATCTCATAAACTACATAGAAGTCCACGCTCATCGTGGGTGTGCGAAGAGCATGCAAAGAGCATGGGCTTTGCTATGCAAACTCACCTCGATACAGTGCCACTATGAAGAATAGGAGAAAAGTTTCAGCAGCTTCTGCATTTGTTCCCCTCCCACTGGTGCCCAGTTCCTCTGGCAATTTGCATCTTAACTACTGCTGTAATGGCAGCTTTAGCATATGAGGCAAGGCAGGCAGGTTAAGGCAAGGCAAGACAAGGTAAGGTGAGGCAAGGCAAGGGAATGCAAGGCAAGCCAAGGCAAGGCAAGGCAAGGCGAGGCAGGTTAAGGCAACCCAAGGCAAGCTAAGGTGAGGCAAGTCAAGGGAAGGCAAGGCAAGCCAAGGTGAGGCAAGGCAAGGCAGCTTAAGGCAACCCATGACAAGCTGAGGTGAGGCAAGTCAAGGGAAGGCAAGGCAGGTTAAAGCAACCCAAGGCAAGAAGCAACAAATGCGATGTTGCCTCTTTAATGGCAGGAATGACCTATTAGCACAGCCACAATACCTTACAGTTCATGCAGACATCAGTGCTAGGAGCCATAATCCCCATCATCAGCAATGGATTTATTCAAGACTGGCATCTTCAGTCTGAAAACATGCTAGAGAAAAATAACCTCTGTGTCTGATGGGAGTGGATTCACAGGTTTTATCCTTCTATTGCACAATCTTTCACAAGTCCTCTCTGCAGTCAGTCCTCACTGTTTACAATGTGATTCAGTCCTACTGAACTGTCTTTTCCCCAAGACAACTGAGTGCAGTTTTGAGGCATCACAGCAGTAATTAATGTTCTTTGCTGCTTCATACTATTTGGAATGTTCTGGATTCCATGAGCTGGTTTACCTGGAGGAATGATTGTGTCTTATGAAAATGTTATAATGAATGACTGTTGTGTACATTCAGTGACAATAAAGCCATTCGTATATTTCATTCTTCCTTGAACTACTTGAAATCTAAGTGAATACCTAAAATGATCTGCCTACAGTGCTGCCCACCTCTGTAAGATTTGAGAATCCTCTTTAGCAAGAAATGAAAGTAGTTCTGTGATTCTGTAAAATAGAAAACTGCAAAACATCTATTCTAGCACAAAACATATTGAATGGACATAGACTCTGATAGAAACAGATGTTATAAAGAACAATTAAGACGTGGTGTCCTGATGTTAATAACGTACCTTTGGAATTAGCTGCTTAGCTGAGCGTATAAGCCAACTCCAATTAATCTATACATCTATATTTCTTTTTTCTTTATAGAAAGCAGAGATTGCTGTTGCGCCTCTGACCATCACTTTGGTACGAGAAGAGGTCATTGATTTTTCTAAGCCTTTTATGAGTTTGGGGATATCCATTATGATCAAAAAACCCCAGAAATCTAAACCAGGAGTCTTTTCCTTCTTGGACCCTTTGGCGTATGAGATCTGGATGTGCATAGTCTTTGCCTACATTGGTGTCAGTGTGGTCCTGTTCCTAGTTAGCAGGTTTAGTCCATATGAGTGGCATACTGAAGAACCAGAGGATGGGAAAGAAGGACCCAGTGACCAGCCTCCCAATGAGTTTGGCATATTCAACAGCCTCTGGTTTTCCCTGGGTGCCTTTATGCAACAAGGATGTGATATTTCCCCAAGGTTTGTGTCAAATCTTTTTTACATTTCCATTTTCTCTGCAACGCTGAAGCATAAAGTCTTCCGTCGTTTATTTTCCTTTTAAAGTTCATTCTCTAGGAAGCCTTTTCTTTGTTTTTTGTAATTCTTCCTTTTGGATAGCTGTGTTAAGGACCACAGAGGATCTGCTTTGAATTTCAGTGGTGGCTATTACTTTACAGATGTCAATGTGCATAAACCAGGAACAGCTCTCAGAAACAGCAGGTACACACGGGATCAACTCCACCGAGTTGAATTCAGAGGAACTGTGCTGTTGCTAAATTAGTTCCATTGTTTTACACTTATGAAATGCACACTATTGTGCAGGGGACTTGCCTTGCATGACTAAATGTCCCGTTTACCAGCAGGTTCTACACCACTGCCTCCCTAGAGAGAGAGACCATCTGTTTCTGAGTAGCCATGATCTATTGCTGAGCCTGGCAGAGTGGGTTCCTCAAATGTACTGTATAATCCCCATCCTGAATTTCTCAGCCTCTTAAGATGTTCTGAAACTTCACTGTGCAGTAACTACACCTTCTTAATTAAACATTATGACCCAATGTTTTAAACCTGACTGCTTCATATTAGTCAGTGACTGTGAGATTTTAAGAGCGTTCAGCGCTCTCCTAACTCTGCTATTATTGGAGTTAGTAATAAAACTGGTTCTCATTAAGACTGGCTGTTCATTACTCCTTAACAGCCTTCTCATCAAATTACAGCCATTAAAATAGAAAATATATAGCTTTTTAGCTTAAATATATCCGTTAGCACAAGATGCTTGCTTCTTAAGTAAGAAAAATGTGACCATTCAATTGATTGCAGCAGCCTGTGGAATGAGAAGTTTGGGTGACAGGGACATTTTAAGCCTAGAGACAACATAATCCATGCACAAAGCCTTTTGTGTCTCTATTTTAAGAGGAAACAGAAAGATACTGGTTTGCAGCTACTATGCCTTGCTTTTTCCTCCAAAAAGAGATGACCTATCCATTGTTTTTGACAAACTTTTTCCTGTGTTAGACATTTTCTCAAATAATTAGACCACTGAGATGACTGTTTGAGAGAATTTGAATATCTCTAGGTCTGCGATTTGGTTTAGTGCAGAGGACTCTGCTATAAGATTCGAGAGAAAAAGCATTTGTCAGTATTTGAAATGCCTTAAAATGTTGACTTAACGATACATGTGCAGCAATAACAGTGCCTTCTCTCTTTCTCTTTGTGATTTAAGAGACAGGAAAATGTGCATGATCTTATTCATGTTTAGATCCCTCTCAGGTCGCATTGTTGGAGGTGTCTGGTGGTTCTTCACGCTCATCATTATTTCATCCTACACTGCTAACCTCGCTGCTTTCTTGACTGTTGAACGAATGGTCTCGCCTATAGAAAGTGCAGAAGACCTTGCCAAACAAACTGAGATTGCTTATGGGACACTGGACTCAGGGTCAACCAAAGAGTTCTTCAGAGTAAGTTGATATGTCCATTAGAGCAGCTCTTCCTACCGACTGCTTCTGTGAGATGCTTGGAAGTGTGAAATAATGTTGCTTTGCAGTTCTGTGGGGTGTAAGCTTGTGACTGTAGCACTACATTCCTACCCCCATAAAAAACTGGGTTTTGGGTTTTCAGTTATTTTCATTTGTGGAGAGCTTATTGATCCAGTCACATTGGGCGAAAGAGGTGCCCCAAGGGATACTGGAGCCAGTGATAATTAAAGCTGCATTGCACTATTGATTCATCTGAAGCTACAGTACTGAAATGATGTGCAGCATTGAAAGCCTCTGATGATTGGAGTCTCGTAGGTTTTGTGTCTGCTTATAGATTTGCCTGCATGCATTTTGCTTTGGGCTCTCGGGTGATAGGCAGGACATGCATTTTTTAATTTGCTGACTTTCAGATGAATAATAAAGAGAAAATATAGCTCAGCGGGATGTGGTTGGAGCATTAGGAAATAGCCACTGCTATGTCTGTGCTGTCTGTATTGATTTCTTCATTTTCGTTTGCTTTCCTGTGTCCGTGTGGTTGGTGTGTAAACCTCATCGTTTGCCAGCTGGAAAAAAGGGAGCCTGGACATCACGAAGAGTACATAACAAACAGTCCCTCCTGCTTTATTTGATGTCTCTAGCAGATGAATGTTAAGCCGAGCTGACTGAACATGTGTGAGCTTAGTGTTTGAACATGAGTCTGAGTAAATAGTGTGAGCCAGTAATCCTTCCTTTGAAATTACAGTTTAGGAGCATTATTTGTCTGAAAGATGCTGCTTAAAGCATTGTTAGAAGACAGGGAGATGGAGCGATAATTTCTTCTTATCGCATAGTTGAAAGGAGACTCTTCTGTGCTATGTACTCCCATGTACCTTGACTGGTTTCACATTGGCCAGGCTGAACTCTGAATCATAAAATTATGGACTGGATTTGTGCACTATAGACAATATAGATCAACTTATAGATCAATTTATAGATCAATTCATAGATCAATTCATAGATCAATGAGCTTTTCAGTTGAATGGCTGCTGCCAAATGATTCCCCGAAAGGTCTGTAGTGAAAGACACTTTTTATTGCAAGCTATATCCCTGTGGAAGTCCTTGCAAGTGTTTTCTATTAACTGTAAAGAGATGGTGCCCTAGAAAACATAAACAGCACTTACTTAACACAGAGTGGTTGAGCCTTAATGCAACAGAGCAGTCCACTGAGTTTAGCCTAAGCCGGTTTTCTAGATTCCTTCTGTAGACACTGGAGAGAGGAAAGCATCCTATGGAACAGCCATATCAATGACAGATTAAAACACCCTTTGAAGTATTCCTATTTGCATCAGCTCCAGAGGGATCCCACTGTAACAGCTACAGTACTTGATACCTCATTTTGGGTACAGCACAGTGACAGGTTTTTGCCTGCATCCAGCTTCTTCTATAGCCAAGGTGATGGCTTACACTCAAATACGTGTGCTCTTTGGGAGCTTTATTTTTACCCTAAGTGACAGAAACCCTGATTCCTAAAATATGAACCATCACACCTAAAATATGATGGTATCAAGCTATAGGAGGCCTGCCTGAGAATTGGAATATTTTGATTGCGAGGTGGCCAGATTTCCTATTTTCTTGAAGAATATAATCCCTCAGCACCCATTATTTAAGTTCAGCTGTGCCTAACCTCGACAGTTTTTGTATTGAGTTCTGTGAATTCCCGATCCAATCCATCATAAGCTGAGGTAGCAACCACAATACATGTCTATGAAAAGTTCTTTCCACTAGCATGCAGCTAGTTAAAATCTTGATGCTGAGAACCAGGCAAATTTATTTAACTTTGAATTTATTAACTTCCAGTGTTTTCAAGATTATCCAGGGCTCCCTGGGTTATTAGGTGTTGATATGAAAATTAATTTCTAAGGACATAGTAAAGAATGGATTTGTTTGCTTAAGAGTTCCAAAGCACTTGTGTAAGCCCTTTTCTTGAAGTAATTAACATAAAAATAGTCTTGGCCACTGCATTTCCATGATGTTTTTAATTGTCCTATAAACAGAGGTAATTTTTGTTTGAATCAATACTTCATAGAATCATAGAATCATTATGGCTGGAAAGGACTTCCAGGGTCACCAAATCCAGCCCTCATTCCAACATCTTCCCAACCCCTAGACCATGGCCTCAAGTATTCTAGCTACTTGCCTTTTAAACACCTCCAGGGAAGATGATTCCACCACCTCCCTGGGCAGCCTGTTCCAGTGCCCAACCACTCTCTCAGGAAAGAACTTCTTCCTAAGATCCAATCTAACCATCCCCTGACACAGCTTGAGGCCATTTCCCTTCATCCTATCATTAGGAATTTGGGAGAAGAGACCAGCGCCAGCCTCACTACAACCTCCTTTGAGGTGGCTGTAGAGAACAATAAGGTGTCCTCTCAGCCTCCTCTTCTCTAGACTAAATAACCCCATGCAGATGTCTCCTTAAAGAGAAGATCCTGTGATAATAGAAATAACTACAAATACTAAACATAGTTACACACGTAAAATTTAAAGCTTTATCAAGACTTAGACTGTGTTGATCACTTCTTTTTAAAATGGTGCAATCGAGGCACCGTTCCTGAATTATTCCTAGTGTCTGCAGCAGTGTAGTGGTTGTTGATGATACTGTCTGCTCTGTTCCTGAAAAGGTTTTTCACAAGACAGGAACAAAGATGAAATATCACTGAAAGACAATATTTGCACCAGGCTGTTTCTATAATGAAGACAGTGCAGGAGGACTTGTATGCCTAACACTTCGTGTGGCTGGAAGCAAACGTCATCACTTTGGGGATTAGAGTCCTGTGTGCCTTCAGGACATTTTCTCATACTTTGATCAGTTCTGATCAAAACATCAAAACTCTGAACACTCCATTTTGATTCCAGGGTCCAAAAAAGAAAAGGTGTGAGTGATTTTAAAGCAAAAACCCCCAACAGAAACAACCCAACAGAAACAACTGTGATACCATTAGCTATTTCCTCTCGGCTTCTATTTTGGATGCAGTGAGAGATGCATTTTCCTAGCAGCTTGTTCAAGATGGAAAGAACTTGTTTTCCATAGTCCTACTCAGAAAAGCCCCAAGTGAAAAATCATCCAAGCTTGGTTGACTGCATGGGGAAGGCAGCAACGTTTCCTCATATTATGGTAATGAATATCTCTTGGCTCACTCTCCGTTTTCAGTTTGAGCCGACACGCGTAAATTGAATGTTAACAAATAAGAGTGGGGGAGAGGGAGCAGTTCCTACAGAGCAGACTCCTTGTTAGGCTTTCTGTAGTTTCTTGTCTCTTGATAGACAAAGGAAACTAAATCCTAAAAAAAGAGATATTTAAATGAAACCTTTCCCTTTTCCAATCCATTGGGGGCATTTTTACTTCTTCCTAGTATTTGATGTGTTGCGTGGTATTAGTTTGGAAGGGAAGTGACCTATTACGGATTTACTTTATAAAGGCTCTGATGATGTGAATGTTAAGGTGTAAGAAATTATTGGAAGTGAAGACAGACAAAGAGAAAATATTCATGAAAGGATGCCTGATTCATTACTACTCCTTTTTTCTTTCTATAAAATTAAATCCAAGATATTACATCAGCATAAAGCAAAAAGAATACATGGGAGGCTTGGCTTATGCTCTTATTACGCAAATCAAAAGTAGCTGTGAGTACAGTGGAAAGGGAGGGTGACAAGGCAGGATGTGATTCTGATTCTGGCCATATGCAGCTGCTCTTCATCGAATTTTTATTCAGTTTGATGGAAAGCTAAGATTATGCACAGAGAGAAGCTAAAAAAGGAGGGATAATTTCTGATGTTCTGCTATAGAATATTGTTATTGAATATTTCCCGTCAAATGCCATATCATGGCCTGCGAGACCTGTCTCCCTAACAAATTATTTTCTAAGGAATGATAGAATTCTTCAGTAATTGGTAAAAAGGAAGTGCTTGGGGGGATTACTCTTCCCCACACAGTTGCTCAGTGGCAGGCTCATTCTCATTTGAGATAACACCTAGGCTATAGGATTCAGTATTTGTTTGAGTAGCCTAAGGTCCTTTGTTTTGTGCTTTAGAATAATGAGCATTTTCCTGGAGTGTTCAGCACTATGTAGGAATGGATTCCTTGACCAAATCTTGCTTCTCTAGAAATCCCCATTGACTCAAATAAAAGCTGACTTGAGTGCTGACTGTAAAAGTCCTTTCTTTAGCAGCACGCCTAAGAAAGACAAGTGCCATCTGTTCTTAAATAGAAACGCTCTGTGTGTTCAGCTGATGCACTGCTGGTTTCCACGTACGCATCCTTGTTGCTGGCGAAAGCAAAGATGCTGAGTGAATCCAACGAGCATGGGAAGCTCCTCAGCATTACTGAATTTTCTTCCTTCCTTTCAATGAAAATTGTCACTTGGTTTTATTTTTATTAACTTATTTTTGCTCAAATCTTCTCTTGTGGTTACACTGCGCATTCCCCGACAGGAGCATTTCCAACTCATGCACTCTGAGCCTTGAATTCTCTCACATTTCTTGAGCAAGCAGATTTCTTCCTCAATTACTGGCAGAATCAGAGTCTCTCATTTGTAAGCCTGGCTGATAACATAATTTACTGAAGCCATTCTGATTCAACGCGTGAACCTGAGTGTTGAGTTTCTGCCAGAAGAAAGTTTTCAAGTGATTCAGCTGCTGTTCATGACGAGAATGAAACGTCACAGCATGGCTACACGACAGTAAATGCGAACACAGGCACAGGGGATTTGAACATTCTAAATAGTTCCGATAGATTTCAGTCCTGCACAGCTTCAAATTGGTAACTGGAGCAGTGATTTAAAGAGGAGATTCTTCCTGAGACTGAGAAATAAAGCACACCAAGTCTACACGGCATCACAGACCCGCATCAACTAACTTCTCCTGGAAATATGTCTTAAAGTCTTGAGTAAAATCCATGATGCAGCTCCTAACTTATGCCATTTTAACTCAAATTAATGGTTACCTTCCAGTCAGCAAAGCCCTGTTCACACCATCGTTTGTAACCTCGCATTTCCAGATGGATGTGAAAGAGCTGTGAGATAAACGATGACATTACCGAGGGGAATGTCTAAAGTGCTGGTTAACAGCCAACGCTGCAAATTCAGGCAGGAACTGTTATTTATATTTATGTATGGGTTGAGGGTAGGTATGAGGTAAACCACAGAGCTCTGAGTTTTTACTTCAGGAAAGCAGACACTGATTTATTCAGGGAGCTGTTAGCAGAATCCCATGAAGCCTTGAGCAACCTGGGGCCTTGAGCATCCTGGTCTAGTGGGGGTGTCCCTGCTCATGGCAGGGTGGGTGGAACTAGATGATCTTTAAGTTCCCTTCCAAACTGAGCCATTCCAGGAATCTATGAATAAGCAGGCAGAAAAGAGGGAAAATTTGAAACAGTGCAGTGGAGAGGACATTACTTTCAGCTGATTAAACAGGGGAATAAAGGACTATTTTGTAGAGCATCACACCAAAGGGAAATGAAAGGAATGAGGAAAGGAAGGAAGAAATAAAGCAGGAGAAGAAGGAGGAAAGAAAGGAGGAAAAGAAGGAGGAAAGGAAGGAGAAGAGGAAAGGAAGGAGAAAAGGAAGGAGGAAAGGAAGGAATAAATAAAGGAGGAAAGGAAGGAAGAAATAAATGAGGAAAGGAAGGAGGAAAGGACCAAGGGTCTTTAAAATGTTTTAAAACTGTACTGAATAAGAAAAATGGAATATTAGTAGCATATTAGATCCAACCTGCCATTTCCATGTGTTCTGTGAACCACGTCTTGTGCAGCCTTTCTGAACATAAATTGAGTGATTCTGGTCTCTGAAAGCATGAAAGCAGAAATGCTGTTGAAGCTGCTGCTGTTTGGACAGTGTAAGAAGTGGGTGTTAGATCTGAAATGCTTTAAGATTCAGCTCATTGTTCATTGGGAGGTTATTTTACTCTTTCTATTTCCCATACAGGTGACGAACATCTCTTCCATAAATAATCCCCTAAAACACCCTTCACAGCAGTATGACTGTGTGAACTGCCTTCCTCTAACAGTAAACTCAGGTCTTAGCAAACTGATTATGTTGTTGTGACTGCTAGAGTCTAACAGGACCTAAAACCGATACTTGATTGTACAGTCTTGATGTTTTCTTGTTTCTTTTAAATTAATCATGGGATTCAAAAACCCCAACCCTCATCCAAGTAGGATTTTTCCAGCTGCAGTTGTTTGAAACATTAAATACGACCGATTTTATTTTGAACAGTGCCATTCTGAAATGTTGCCACATTCCTGTGTTCTAACTTCTTTTTAATTTTCCCCAGAGATCAAAA
The DNA here is from genome assembly GCA_013397515.1 of Upupa epops. NCBI lineage: Eukaryota > Metazoa > Chordata > Aves > Bucerotiformes > Upupidae > Upupa > Upupa epops. Next base: position 74,376 of record VZRI01001625.1, on the reverse strand, counting down.
ATAGCAGTGTATGAAAAGATGTGGACCTACATGAAATCAGCTGAGCCATCAGTGTTCACTAGGACTACTGCAGAGGGAGTAGCTCGTGTCCGCAAATCCAAGGGCAAGTTTGCCTTCCTGCTGGAGTCCACCATGAATGAATACATTGAGCAACGAAAGCCTTGTGACACCATGAAAGTGGGAGGAAACCTGGATTCCAAAGGCTATGGCGTAGCCACACCGAAGGGTTCTCCATTAAGGTGGGTGGAATAGTATAACAATATAAACACGTGTTGTTATAGTATTCCACCTTCCCTGATGTCCCTGATATAGCTCTTTTTGGTTTGTGTGTGACCATGGTATGTTATTTTTCTTTTCTTCCATTTCATTTGTTTTTGATTTGGATCAACAAAGGTAACCATTTCTAATTCCAATACGGATGTAGCACCTATAGCTGGCAGTATCTTTCAAGGCCATATAAAAACCAAACTGGTTGAACACTAGCTACCTGAAGTCAGCCTCAATGGAATTAACATCAGCTATCCTATTTCATCAGCTTTTTTTTCACCAAACTCAGTCCTTTACAGCAATATTGTGCCTACATTATCTGCATCAGTATCGACATCAATAGTATGCCTACATTTTATGCTTCGTTTATTGGTCTTGGCTGCTAATTTCTGAATAAGAAGCTGCTTGTGACGCCTTTACACGGATGTCTTCACTTAGAGTCCTTTGCTAGAGCCACTACAATGAAGCACTTTTTGTTAAAGCATCTTCTTATTTAGAAAGAGAGAGTTTGTGTTTCTAGCATTCTGCATTCAAACTCACTAGTATTTTCCTCCTCATGTGTCAGACACGTTCAGGCAAGTACGAGAGGTTTTAATTCACAGGCAGAACACTCTCTGCTTTTCATTCAAACTGTCAGGGAAGCAGAAGTGAAGTTGTGTTGTCTTTCGTGTTCAAGGCAAATGAGATTTGCCTTTTTCCTCCAGTGGACTCGCCAATTTTCTTAAGAGCAGCTAGCAGATTGAGGGAGTGTGGCTGTGGAGTCTCACAGCAATAGGGCACATGTGGCTCAGGTGCTGGTTGCCCACAGAGCAACCAGCACCCCACTTCTCAGATTTGTGCTGATGGTGAGGATTGCAACAGGATCTGATGAAATTGATTTGGAAAGGAGACCAAGTGAGTCAAAGGGAGGAGTTGCAGGTGCAGATGGTGGAGGAAATAACTGAGGAGGTACCTGTTCACGTCTGCGACTGCAGAGAACACATCATTACCGCTACACAGATAAGGACATTCACTCACCAGTTTAACCTGCACTTTCTAATGCAAACCTGAATAGATGTAACAAGGATGAGAATGGGAATACCATCGGAGTCAATCCCCTCCACAGCAGAGGATCTGGGGCTTAATCAAGCCAGTTATTTCAATGACTCCATGTGGATTTTTGGTCCTTAACATTCAGTATCTCTCAGATTTAAAAACTTCCACCATCACTGCTGAATAAAGTAGTAATAGATCATAAGGAGATGAGAGAGGGAAAATGACAACAATAAAAACATTCCTTATAGAGAAAGAAGGGTCCAGAACTCACAGGGCTGTTGAAGGCAGGAGGCAGCAGGTAACAGGAGGCACTGATTTACTACCCCAGTATATTTCCAAAGCACTTCTTGTTTATTTTATATTTCTAATAGGTTGCTGTCTCCCTCACAGTGTTTCAGACAACCTACAAGTTCTAGGCAATGCTGCATTTCAGTGGAGCTGCTGTCCCACACAGAGGAGATGCCCATCGATGACAGTCGTGTGTTAGGGTGCCAAAGCTAGGGTAGACTTTTTAAGATTCACTTTAGCTGCTGTCACATAGAGCCTAGCAGTGAGTGTTTGCTCTGAGCATGCTTTATGGTGCTCTTTAGTCTCTTCCACTTTTATCCACAGAGCATCCAACACCACCACCAAGAGACAGCCTCCTACAATGAGCAGTAGTAGCTGGTGGAAGTAGGTTTGTGTCAAATCTAGGCTTATTGCAAGTTTGCTCAGATGGGGACAAGATATAAAGCAGTTAGAATGAAAAGAGCCTAGTAAGACAGTGTAATAGGAACAGAGAGAGAAAGCACAATCATAGCTGTCAGGATCAAGAGTGAAATCCTAGTGCCATCCCAGCTGAAGACCGAGCTCCTGTAAGGTGCAGTAAGGCCACAGTTTGGTCTAACTGGGGGGTCAGTAATTTTCATCCCAGTGATGTGATCAAAAGCATTTAGCTTTTCACATCCTACCCTCAAATATTTTTCAAAAGACACAATAGGGGAAATCTCACCCAGCCTGAAAATTGGACCAAATCTTCTTTCAAGCTGTCTCGACTGGCTGTCTATGTCCATGCCTTTCCCAAGCCTTTCTTTCACATGTGCTGAGCTGCTTGTTCTCCTGCCTCACCCCGTTCCCTCTCCAGCCCCAGTGACAAACCTCAGGCAACACGTAGGTGCTGCTTCCCTACTGAAAATAAAAAACATTAAGCCATACACTTAATGTTCTGGACAAAAAATAAAGAGCAAGCAATACTTGACATTGTGCCACCTCTTCCATGTATGCCTGTAGTGATTAGTGAAGAGGGGAAAGGCTTCCAGTGCTCGTGAATAGGAAAGAGTGTAAATTTTAACTGCATGCTGCAGTATCTCCTGAATCGCTTGGAACTGGCCAAGATGCTGGGTTGGTTGTTTTGACTGCATCCCACACGGTGGTGTTTCTGTTACTGATCAGATGATTTATGTAACCGCTGCCTGCACAGATAATTGCAAATATTGAACATGCAGTTTGAAATCCGTGAAGGGCAGGCTAGCTAAGTTCGTTACATAAATTGCTCAAAAGACGCCGTTTGCTATGGGAGTTGTAAATTTTATAGTTTATTTAATAATCATCACTTCTTATTGGAGTTCTGTGTAGACCACAAATTGCTCCAAGTGGTTCACACATGATTACAAGTAGCATAAAAATGTTTAACATCCACACTCTGTTCTCAGACTGCTCAGGACTAGGGAAAGATCCCCTTTTTTCAGATGAGTTATTCGTGTCAAATTAATGGCTAAACTCTTTGAACACCTATTTCACTAGAGCTAATTTAGTCTTAATCCTCCTCCTACTTCCCATGATTTTAACAGGGCTTCTTCCACTAGAGATGTAGTAGCAACTGCACAAGAAGGATGTGAGGGTATGGAGAATGAGACCATACATTTTCACACATCTTACGTTGACAGAAAGCAGGGTAATCTAAACCAGACTGCTCCATGTAGCATAGGGCTAGCAGCGGTACCCTTCCATCACATCACCGGGTCATGTTCATTACAGAGCACGTCCCCATCACTTTGCTCATGTAGATGAAATCCACCAGTCAGAGGGATCCAGGGACTGGTCTCTCTTGCTCATGACCCCACACATGAGCAGGATAGTGGATTTTAACTTGAAGCTCTTCCTTATTGGGTTCCATGCTACACTGCTGCAGTGTTCAACCAGTACCTGTCGATTAATTAGAATTACTCAGCGCTAGTGCAGGATCAGGATTCGTGCATATCACTGGATGGAGGAGAATGGGAAATGCCTGATGTGTGTTTCTTTTATGCCCGTGGGGCAGGACCAAGCTACACATCACGCATGTCTCCTTCCTTCCTTCACTTTCAGCGATATTCATTTCTATGTATTGTTGTAAAAGACTGGTGTATTTGAGAAGAACATGGGATTGAGGGCAAGGGCTCTGATCACCACAGAGTGTGAATTTCTCTCATGGCACTACCCAGCTCTCCTTACTGTTTCTTCCTCCTACCACGGTAGGTATCCTTCCACAACTACTATGTAGTAATCAGTGTGAACTAATGAGTTTTTCTCTTTGAAGGTGATGTTTTCAGAGGTGGCTAAGAGAGTACTGCTTGTCTGCTTAGGGCAACCTGCCTTTGTAGATCTGTCATTAGAAGATGTTCTCATGGCCAGACTTTTGGCTATTGTGGATCACTCCTGGCTTGCCTGCCTTGACACTTGCAGTAACCCATGATTCCATAGAGCAGCATCTGGAGATCTTGTACTCTGCAAATCCTGTACCTTGCATGCTTCTGCTTTTCTGTTTCAAATATGTAGGCACCGTAAATAAGTTGTGATGATGATCAATGGGAAAGGGTTTTTCCCTCTAAGAGGTAATGAAAACGGAGAGGGGGCAATATCATCTGCAAGCATTCATAGTTTTTTCTGCTTTTTATATCTTAAAGCTGCTTGATGAGAAGCTGAATGACAGGCTGGGCTAAAAGCTGAGGTGTTGTCATTGTTGTCAGTGACTCTTAACTGAAGACATTTGTCTGTCCTGTCCTGCAGCTGACAGCATGCAGTGTTGATGAGTGAAGCCTGTTCGGATCATGAGTGTCTGGTGAGACACACTGAGCACAGCCAGATGAGAGCAGCAGGATTAGATCTATCCAGATGTGTGCAGATGTGTTGATATATTGTAAGGATTGCTGATGTTTGTTCATCAACCTAATGAGATCCAGAGCTATAAGGTCCCACTACTGCAATTAGTGCTTATAGGTATGAATCTGGGAGTCTGTCGTTCATTATTCAAGTCTCTATTTTTTCCATGTAGGGCTGAAATTACTTCAGTTTGACTTCGGGAGGAATTCTTTATGTTTCAGAGAGGAAGGTAAAAAGGTCTACACGGTGATATCTTTGCTGGTTCTTTGGAGTCTGACAGCTGCTGACAGGAGCTGACTCTTTACACCGATGAAGGTGCAAGGGCTTTACCCGTTCTTCTGTGCTTGTGTTAACACAAGGTGGGAAATGTGGAAAGTGCATCCGTGAAGCAGGTGCTGCAGATGTAATCTTCTTGGCATTCTAGCCGCTTGTCTGAAGTGTGAAGCACAACATGATGGAAGCTATGGGGTTTAGATTTCATTCCTTGCAAGAGATGGGTGCTCTGGAGGGCACTTGAAGTGCAAAAGGCATTCCAGCAGTGCCTTTTCAGAATTGTGAGGTCTCCTGTGTTATATAGTTGTGCAGTATAAAAGAAAGACTTTTACTCTAGATCTGTGCTGGAGGGCACTTTTCCTTGATGAAACGTGTTTATGGGAGTAAGGTAAAGAGCTCTACGTGTACATGGGCTTTATCAACCACCATCTCAATCCTGCCCTTGTCATCCTGAGATGAACTCTAGAATCATTGTTCTTCCAGTACTTCATTTCGATGTGATACTACAGCTGACAACGTTGCCTTTACTGGCTGTATCCAGTGTGGTCTCTCAGTTCAAGATGTAGTTTCCAAAAAAACCTCCTCATTTTGATATTATTGTTCAATATTTTGGCAGACCTTCCACAGCGTGGTGTGCCCGGTACTTGGTTCAAACCACAGCAGATGGTATATTCCCTTTTCATTATTTTTTAAGGAGGGTTTTTTTTTATTGACCTGAAACAAGCTGAGGAAAACCAGGGTCAATCTGGTCGTGTATCTTCTTTGAATAAGACCATGACATTTTTATCAAATTCTAGTCTTGATGTTTTTGGAGACCACAGAATAAGGAGCTTATTGTGAAAGGACCATCATTTATTGGCAAAGCTGCCTATTATGAACTTAATATATTATTCTGATATCTGGAGTCATAGAATCATAGAATCCTCGTGGCTGGAAAGGACCTCCAGGAGCATCAAGTTCAGCCCTCATCCCATCTCCCTAACCCCTACACTGTAGCCTCAAGTGCTCTAGCTACTCATTTTTTAAACTCCTCTGGGGATGATGACTCCACCACCTCTCTGGTCCCTGCCTCAGTTCTCCTTTTACCCTGGTTTTGTAGATCAGTGAGCAGGTAAATCACACTGAGCTCTTTGGGAGAAAAGTCGGAGTCACTTCACATCAGTGACTGGTAAGGGTAGATGAAAGCGTTTTCACCAAAACTACTTGCATTCTGGGGTTTCTTATGATTTCTATTGATTTTATGATTTCTATTGATTTCTATGATTTCTATGATTTCTATGGTTTCTATTAATTTCTATGATTTCTGGATCTGGCTGTAAAATAACCCCCCATATGATATTTGGGGATGATGACTCCACCACCTCTAAACCAGGAATAATGTTTGAGCCAAGCACCTCAATTACTTACAGAGTAAAATCTGTTTACTACAGAGAACTTATTCCCTGCTATTCTTTAAAGGGAATCCATGAATCTCTGCAAAAACAGACTTCCTCCATGACTGAAGCTTCCCAGTGAAGCTGTGCTGTATCATACCATGAGCATTTCCCTGGACTTCTCTTCAGAGTAACCTCTGTTGTTCAGTTTTCAACAGATTGCATAGATTTGATTTTGTTTTTTAAAGGGTATCACTGAGGAAGTTATTTGAGCTTGCGGTGATTCTCTGCCCCTCAGCTCCATTGTTTGCTCAGCAGCATGTTCCTGTTCCTAGAAAGGTACAAAGACAGGCAAAGGTAACAAACGTTTGGGTCAGCATGGTGAGGTCTGTGTCCTAGGTGCTTCTGAGAATTGTTCAATGCAGAGGGAAGAATGGACATCTCCTCTGCTGGCAAGCTGTGCTCCAGCTGGCAGCACTGGCATCCAAAGACCTCTGCAGCCAACTCTGAAGCCAGGTGACTTTCATGATGAGGAAAGATGCAGAAGAAGCTGGTTTGGTATTTTTTCGTGTTTCTCCTGTGCTGCCAGCATGGCTGGTCTTGCCTGTAATGACAACCATCTCAGCAAAGCACTGAAGGAGCTGGGAATTGCTGTTGTTTACATTTGATGTGGAGGAGATGCAGAGACAATAGGTGAATGACGGGGGTTTAAGGATAAAAAAGAGTGATGGGAAATTACTGAGTTTGACCTCTATTCTTTTGAAGGAAGAGGCAGTGGAGGAAACAGAAGTCTCTATGGGGTGGTATTGGTGATATTTACAGGAACAGGACTGCAGTCAGGAGTTTCACTTAGTAAGATGTTACAAGGTCATTTCATTCTGTGATACAAAACGAGTTTGAGACTAGAATGTGATCTATAGCATTTTATGCACGTTGTAAACGTTAGCCTGTTTGACTGATGGTGTAGATCATACCGTATGACTTTGCATAACATTCTCCACTTCACTGTAGGCATAACAAGGCTAGACTTGCCACCCCATTACCTATTCGGTGTCAGAGCTTATAGCTGGGATATTTCTCAAGCAGGTCAGATACTTCAGAGCTTGTTGGGTTTTCTGTCAACTAAAAATAACATTTACTCTGTAAAAAAGCAGAGAGGCAGCCACTGATTAGTAAGAAATGTAAAAGTCAGAGGTTAAAAGAAGATCAGCCAAGAGAGAGATGGCAATGAGTGTTAGCAAGCTGCTCTCTCAGCTAAGCCTGGGAGGCATGCTTAGTTTCAGTTACCTGTGTTATTTTTATCTGAAAACTAAGTACCTGTTCTTAAAGTAAGAGAAGAAAGATCAGAGTCCCAGCTTCCTTTTTTTCCCTGATGATGCTTATTAGATTAATTTTATAATATTAAATCAAGATGAGGGGTTTCCCCATACAAAAAGCATGCAAAAAAACAAACACCCCAGGAAAATGGCTAATGAGCTCCACTGAAGATTTACAAGAAAATGGATATAAGCAAAATATTCTACTTGAAGGGTAGAGCTTTGCCCTTTCTTGCAGTTTTTACACATACGGGTGGAAATGGTACTTATCCTGACTTAGATCATCAAACTGCAGTGAGTAGAATTGGGTTTGAGACAGTAATACCTTTAGAGGAAAACAACTCACTGGTGTCTGTGATGACCTCTCTGATTTTTCTCTGCCCTGAAAAAACTATAAGCCACACCGATATATTTTTCAAGTACTTGAAAGAGCCATTTCTGATCTACTTTTCTGCCAGGAGTCTATTTCTTCATTGCCACTTGCAGGAAGTTTTCACCCTCAGATTTCGGAGAGGATTGAACAAAGCTCTTGGTTGACTGGAGAAGAGAGCAGAAGTCATGGGAGATCTATGTGTTGCCATTGCTGTTTTCATACACTCTAAATTACTATAGAAGCAACTGATGGAAGGCAAACCTCTTCCAAGAAGCCCAGCTGATATTTTGGCTGCAGTCTGATACCTCTCTGCTCATAACAACCTGCCCCTGCCTCCAGGGAAGGACCTAGGATCTTAGTGAGAGAAGTGCAAAACCAAAGATGCTTCTGAGCAGGAGGGAAAGGCCTGAGCATACAACCAGCAGAACAACTGCCTAGGAATGTAAATAATTGATTTGAACATTGCAATGGCAACAAGCATTTCTAAATTAGCAGCATAACCAGTGAAAAGGTAAAATGTCAGTGAGCCTGTGAAGATGACCATTCTCTCTTCAGCTTTAACATCTCCTCAGCAGCACAGTGAGGCTTTCGATTGTTTCCCTTTCAACAAGATATTTATACAAAAGCTCTGTTCTTCTGGTGTTTAGGGATGGTTTAAGGTAAAACATCTGTGCTGTCACACAGCAGCCGTTTCTTGGGCAGTCAGCACCAGGACAAATTGAATTACAGATTCATTTTTCTAAAGTCAGAAAGAAATGGGGGCATCACAGGAAAAAAAAAATCACAGTTCTATTCTTGTTTGTCTGTTTCAGGAAGATTTGAATACAAACAAAATAGGAGCATCACGGTATCAAATCAGTTCAGATGGGATTTGTCAGGCAGTCAGGTAAAAAGGAGCATCGTTTCAGTATAAGGAATAAACTGCCCCAAAACTAGAGTGAAGACCAGAATGTTTGAAAAACTATCAGTGCCACTGCTGTACACAGGTTTTACTGACTGTCTGGATGTTTAGTAAGCATTAATCCCCAGATTGAGCCAGTGGGATACCAAAGGGTAATCACTGTTTCCAATCTATAGATCCTCCAAGGAACAAACTCTGCTTCTTTGCACTTCAGAAGTAAATTTCTCCTGCCCTTTTCGCTGCCATTTCCTCAATCCCTGGTAAAGCAGCTCAGCAGAGGGCAAGATGCAGCCCATTATATTTTAACAATGCAGCTTGTTATTATTTCTCTCTTTTCTTTTCATGACAGCTCTCTGGCCATTTAGGTGTCAATTCCCAGGCAAGTGCCAGGCTTCAGAATGTGTATTCATTAAGGGTACAAGCCAGCTACCCTTTCAAGTTGATGGCACGGTTCCCACCAAGTCAAAGGCCTATCCCACTAAGATAATAATTGTCCAGGTAAACTGTGGGCAGACTACAGCAAGGGAGCAGACCACTGACAGGCATCTCAGCGGCTCCTAACAATCCCTCTCTGTGGAACTGACATTTGGGGAACAAACAGCACCTGAAAAGCAGTTTGTGATTAAACTGTGTGGCAGTTGCAAAACTGCCTGCTTTCAATTGACAGGGAGGACTCGATGGACTCCCAGGTGACACAAAATGACCATTTAAGTCTCGATGCAGCCTTGGTACAAATTTCATTCTCATTTCTTTGAGCCGAGGACAGTATCTTGGATGGGGACACTGTGCAACAGAGTAGTTATTAGGGAAAGAATGAACCCCCCAGAGCGAAGGATGAAAAGGGATTGCCGGTGAAGAAAAGCACAAGAGCAGCTTCAGGAGTTTTCAGCTAGTTTAAGCTACTCGGTGTCTTGGCACAGCGTCTGCAAAATGCAGCTATTTCCCAGTATCATGAGGTGCTCAGGCTCTGGATGAACACACTCATCTGCAGATCTCACTGAAAGGTGCAGGTTGAATGATAAAACAGAATGATGGTGGGCAATCGGTAATTGTATCTCTGAACTGGTCTGCCCTGTGGTTGGAAGCAGAGACAAAACTAGTGCTCTTCACTTCTCCCCCTCTACTCTGCACTAGTGAGACTGCATCTGGAGTACTGTGTCCAGTTCTGGGCCCNCCCAGGCTCTTCTCAAGGTCATCTGGTGATAGGACAAGAGGCACTGGGTGCCAGCTGGAACAGAGGAGGTTCCGTATCAGTATCAGCAGGAACTTCTTCCCAGGGAGGGTCCCGGAGCACTGGAACAGGCTGCCCAGGGGGGTTGTGGAGTCTCCGTCTCTGGAGACATTCCAGACCCACCTGGCTGTGTTACTGTGTGACTTGGTCTGGGTGATTCTGCTGTGGTAGGGGGATTGGACTAGATGATCTTTCGAGGTCCCTTCCAATCCCCAATGATTCTATGATTCCATGATACCCTTTGCTCAAGTCTCTGTAGCATAGCTAGATGCCTTACTCACATTTTCTGCCTTGCTTCCTCTGTTTCCCATTCCGATTAGGTCACTGAACAACAGCCTACATCAAAGCTGGAAATGGATTTAGCATATAGTTCTGTAAATCGTATGACACTGAACAATATCCTGTGCTCTTTTGTGGCATGATAGTCTATTTTAACAGCTTTTGGCAGGATTTTCTGTAGTCAGAACCTAACTACAATTTACTGTGTACTCTGTAAAGGCAGGAGTCACCTGAATGTGGTCCAAAGCCTGACCTGATACAGAGACCTGTTTTATTGTTACACCTCAGTTATTTCTTTCTACTCTAAAAAAACAAACAGAAAGAATTATCTGCCTCCAGGTTCCTGAGAAAACAGAGCTTTTCATTTTTCTTCTCCTGCCTTCCCCTCCACGCAGGCGGAGGTAGCATCTGTGTGTAGGAAGATCCATATCCCTTGCATCTTCCACTGCTAGCAGCAGGGATGAACGAGGCCTGCAGGTGATAGCAGCCCCAACATCTGGCAGCCCATCTGTCACCTCCAGAACAGGCTCTCTCTCTACACAATTACATACTAGGCTTCTTCCAATCTGTGGCTTAGAAGGTTCCGTTTAGTGAAGCCAAAATTTCCCACTGGATCACAAGAGAGGCTTTTAGAATCAGATCTTTGGCTTCCTCAGTAGGGGTGTGGGCACCTGAATTGGTGCACAGCAGCATGTGCATTCTTTTTATAGCTTTCTTTGCCCTCTGTCACTTGTATGGTTCAAATCTAGTTTAGATCTTCAAAATCTCAGTCTACAGAAGAAAAACCTCATCAGACCTGGTGGAAAAGCTGTAAGGTATTTCCTACGGAGCGGCTCTACTTCTTAGTCAAATCACCCAGGTTTCAGGTGATTAAGAGGAAACATTGCTAAGCAATTAGTTTGATTTTTATGATTTCAAGAAAAAAATGGAATGTGAAGATTCCCACAACACAAACCAGTAGGAGTCAGGATGCAGGCTGATGCTAGAGTCTGTCTTGGTTGATTTGTTCTTTTACTGGCTTTATTGCACCTGGGGAGAGGCAGTCCCAGGCACAAACACAGGCTGAGTGGGGAACAGATTGAGCAGCCATGAAGAGAAGGACCTCAGGGTGTTAGTTGACGAAAACCTCAACATGAGCCGGCAATGTTCGCTTGTAGCCGAGAAAGCCAACTACATCGTGGGCTGCAGCAAGAGAAGCTTGGCCAGTAGGTCAAGGGAAGTGATCCTCCCCCTCTATTCTGCTCTTATGAGACCCCCATCTGGGGTACTGTGTCCAGTTCTGGAGCCTCCAACACAGGAAGGAGATTGAACTGCTGGAATGTGTCCAGAGGAGGGCCACAAGGATGAGTGAAGGGCTGGAGCACCTCTCCTATGGGAGAGAGTTGAGGCTGTTCAGCCTGGAGAAGAGGAGGCTCCAAGGAGATCTTAGAGCAGCCTTTAGGAACTTCTTCCCAATAAGGGTACTGGAGCACTGGAACAGGCTGCCCAGGGGAATTGTGGAGTCTCCTTCTCTGGAGATGTTCCAGACCCGCATGGATGTGTTCCTGTGCGACTTGGTCTGGGTGGTCCTGCTTTGGCAGGGAGATTGGACTGGATGATCTTTCAAGGTCCCTTCCAATCCCTAATGTTTCTATGATTCTATGATTCAAGGAGATGGAGTTGACCTCTTCCCAGTGGTGCTTAGTGGGAAGGGAAGAGTCGATGGGCATCAACTGAAACAAGAGAAGTTCAGACTGGATGTAAAGAGGAACTTTTTCCCCTGATGGCCCAAGAGCAGTCTGGCAGTGCTCAGAGAGGTTGTACCATCTTTGTCCATGGAGGTTTTCAAACTGTAACTGGATAAAGCCCTGAGCAGCTTGCTGACCTCAGAACTGAGTCTTGCCTAAAAAGGTTGGACCAGTCTCCTCCTGAGGAGCCTCTCAGACTGCTCTGTGCTGTGGTCCTTTCTTTACAATTAGAGATATGAAGAAGACTTCTTCAACCATCACATTCAACCTCCTGGGACTACAGAAGTATTGGAAGTTGTAGGAGCTTATAGAGCAGAGTATTTATTTTTTCTGCATAGATCTTGTCCTCTTCTCCTTGTGCAAAAGCAGCTCCTGAGCACCAGGCTTTAGTAATGATTTCTGTGAATCAAAATTCAAACAGATTGTTCTTTTTAAGTCTCATTCTCATGCTGGAAAAGCAGGGAGCATCTCAACTCAATGAGATAAGTGGCAGTGTTTGATATTGCTGATTTGCCAGGGCAAAGGGAGCCCTTAAATTCCCCAGCAGCCTTATAAAGGCGCTGATTGACCTGACATCATGGACCTTTGGGGAGGCTTTAAGAGGCGAGTCAAAAGGTGGAAGGCTTTTGTTACCAGATTCAGACCACTCAGGTTGGCTCTAAGAGTATCTTATGATTAAAGCCTGAATAGAGGGAATGTGCACAGAAGTTTAAGCTTAGACTGTCTCATCAAGAGGCCAGAAGAATAAATTCTCTATAAACACTCGCCTGAAACAGCCTGAGGATTTGTGAGCTGCAATGAAGTGTGGTTGAGAAAAGTCAGGTCATATCAATGAGCTTAATTATGATCCTGCCTCAATATCCTGGGAGCCTTAAAGCAGGCCAGGTCACTGTCTCACTTAAGTTTCACCTTTGCAAATGAAGGGCAATGACAATTGTCCATCAAGCTCAGAGGGATAGTGAAGCTTTATAGCAGAGTGTTTATTGTGCTCTGAATATTTAATGTTCATTCCTACTTCAGATCTTTCTGCAGTTGTTTCAAACCTATGGGGGTATGTGCCTCAGTGCAAGCTTCACTGTAGTTTTCTCATAGTCTTTGATCCAAGAAACTGTTCTGGAGATGAAACACTAAGGAAAATGTAACTTTAGCTAATGGTTCCTTAAAGAGTCTGTAGTCTGTGTTCCCTTTAGAAAGCAGTAGCAGAAATCTCCATCACCAGCAGACCCTCTCCTCTTTTTTTATTCAAAGAGGTCTGTGGAGAGGTATTCACAGTAACAGAAATTACCTTTATTGCCTCTCTATATCCACTGAAGGGATCATAGAGTCATAGCAAGGCTGAGGTTGGAAGGGACCTTAAGGACCATCTAGTTCCAATCTCCCTGTGTAGACAGGGACACCTTCACTAACCAAGTTACTCAGGGCCCCATCCAACCTGGCCTTGAACACTGCCAGGGATGAGGCAGCCACAACTTCTTTGAGCAACCTGTGCCAGCATCTCAGCTCCCTCACAGGGAAGAAATTTCTTCTCATGTCCAACCTAAATCTCCCTTCAAGTCTGTAACCCTTTCCCCTTGTCCTCTCACTACACATCCGTGTCAAAAGCCCTCCCCCAGCTTTCTTGTAGGCTCCTTCAGATATTGGAAAGATGCTTTAAGGTCACCTTGGAGCCTCCTATTCTCCAGGCTGAACAACCCCAACTTGCTCAGCCTGTCCTCATGGGGGAGATGCTGCAGTCCTCTGATCATTTGAGTCGTATGGCTATGTACTGTATTAGAGCAGGATATATAGGTACACAGTTATGCCTGATTTTCGCTACAGCCTGGCTGCTTGTGTCTGAGACTTGACGACCATGGGTGTTACCGTATTGACATGACTGTTTGCTCTAACTGGTGCGAGTGCTCTTACATTTGCATTTTCTGTGGGGTACGTGGCTGTACCCATGGAGGCACCATTACATAGATGCTTGTGAGAGCGATTGGATTGCCCTTGTCTGGTGATTTCACCTGATCTTCGACTGATGTTCAGCTGGCTTCAGGGCATTTTAATTACCAGCACACTGGCTATTGGACCTGCTATCTTGCCTGCTTGCTGGCACCATTTATGTTTGTCTCAGCCTATCAGATCTTCCTCATTAACTTCTGCAATAATATTCAGACAGAAAGTCCTAGGAACACTTCCAGCTAATCCCCACTTTGGCTGCTGACCAAATAAGGCTTTATGTGCCACTGTAATTGCTTCATTTGTATGGTATCGATCTGCCATTAGGCAGGACACGAGCCAGCCTTTCACTATGGCTCAAGTCATGCGCAGTTATTTATTGTTTGCATTGCGGTTGCAGCTAGAATTCCCACCTGCGGAATGGACCCCCCCTGTGTTTTCTCACAATCTCTACTTCTAATTAAAATAATGACCATCAAAGTGCTTGCTTTATAATTAGACCAAAGCTTAAGAAACCATCTCTTAGTGGGAATCTTTCCAGTGATTGCTTCTAATTCTTCTTTATGAAGAACATCACTGTGGAGTCACAGAGAAGCCTGTAGGGTTAACAGAAATCTCTCGTGCCTCTCGGTCTAAGTTTAGACCCGAGAACAGTCTATCAGCTGTGCAGGTCTTATGAATTAGTGCTCCACTTCTGCTAACAGGAAAACTCTAACATCCATCCTGCTCAGTGTTGCCGTTGGCTTTTGACATAGAGAGCATGTTATGGGCATTAATAACTGTGGACATGGATGTCAGCTAGTGAATTCCCTCAGAAGCAAACTGCAGTTTTGCCTTATAGCTTTCACACGTGGAGTTGCTTTCATTACTAGAGAAAAAAAGTGGGTGAGCAGACTGCTCGTACTGCAGCACTTCCAGTAACTTGCATCATGCTGGTGGGCAGACATTTCATGCTTCATTCTCGTAAGTGTGAAAGTGGGACTTGGTGGATGAAAAGTCTAACCAGTCAGGCAAAAAATGAGTGCTCATTTGAAACAGCACCTAAAATTGTGGCTTTGTTTCTAAAATAAAAAGATAAGCACTCATGCAATCACAGAACCATCACATCACAGAGTCATAGAATCACACAATCATAGAGTAGCTTGTGTTGCGAGACACCTTCAAAGGTCATCTAGTCCAGCACCCCTACAATGAGCAGAGACATCTTCAACTAGATCACATTGCTCAAAGCCTTTCAGTGTTGACCTGAATTGAGTCAGGGATGGAGCATCTCCCAGCTCTCTGTGCAACTTGATCCAGTGCTTCACCACTCTCATTGTAAAACACCCCTTTCTCATCTCCAGACTGAATTTACCTTTAGTTTAAAACCATTACTCTTTGATCTGTCACAACAGGCCTTGCTGGAAAGATTGCCCCCATCCTTCTTGTAAGTCCCCTTTAAGTCCTGAAAGGCTGGGATAAATATAGCAGCATACTGTAAGGAGCAGAGCAGCAGGAGATGAACATGACAAATATAGTTCCTCTTACCAATCCTATGGTTAACGTGTTGGTAAAGGGTGAGATCCAGCTTGCATCAATGAAGTGTCTTCAAATATTGTCCAATATTGAAACCAAGTTGAAACCAGTCTCCTGAAAAGCTAGGTATGTTCAATACTGCATTAAGAAAGATATTCATAGAGTCATGGAATGTGTTGTGTTGGAAGGGATCTCCAAAGGCCATCTAGTCCAACCGCCCTACAACAAACAGGGATTGCTCACAGCCACATCCACCTTGATTTTGAATGGCTCCAAGGAGGGGGCCACCATTACCTCTCTGGGCAGCCTGTTCCAGTGATCCACCACCTTCAGAGTAAGGAACTTTTTCCTCCGGTCCAGCCTCAATCTCTCCTTTTCCAGCTCAAAACCATGACCCTTCGCCCTATCGTTCCATGCTCTTGTGAACAGTTCTTCCCCAGCTTCCCTGTATTGTCTGCCTGCTGCTCGCTGACTAGAGCACCCTTTCATACAGCACATTGAGACGTGCGTCCGGTTAGGAACCTGGAAACCTAATTTCCACAGTGACTCCAACAGGATATTTTCCTTTTGATGATTTGTAGCGAGTGACAGCAATGAGCACTGCCTGGGTTTGGAGGTCACAGTATTTCTTCTGGGAATAGGTGATTCAGCCTAGGGCTGGGTATCGCTGTGGGTGAAAGCTGTGAAATGCTCAGCTGAAGGTACAGTATTTCTGCCACATGCTGAATGGAGTGAAAAATTAGAAGCTGCTGAAACAGCTGCCACCTGCTTTGTGCTGGAAGATTTTGATGCAGTAAGATCATCCTCTGTGTAGGGACCCAGTCTGTGATCTTAATAGGCTGTCTAGCAGCCCATCAGTGATATGGAGCAGATTGAGATGGATATAAAGAAGGACCTAAGCTACAAGGAACCAACACCTTTATTTTTATCCTTTTGATAAGCACTGAACTGCCTCCAGGAGGGACATTCTCCCTAGCCTTGTGATGGGTGAAGATAGCCACTTCAGAAGTATAAATTTAAAATGCCCAGGGCTACCACATTATGTCAAAGAACATTTCAGTCTATTGGCCAACGTGAGTAACGATGGATAGTGTTTTCAATCCAGCTGAAATCGAGTCATCCATTCGTAAAGCAAATGGAACATTTGTGCAGACAGTAAAGTGCAGTGTTGGGCTCTTTCTTGCAGATGGAGCGACAGAAGGAGTCTCGATGGCACGTGCCTGGGTATCACAGCACAATGTCATTTAAAGAGACCAGCTCTAATGCAATCTAGGTAGGAGAGGAGAAAGACAGCTTGAGACATAGTGGAGCTTCACTGCTGTGGCCCCCACCACAAGCTGTTCCTCCTTGTTTTTCAGTAGTGCTGGTGGAACCTCTGCTTGGCACTGCACCACATCCTTGTGCCATGCCAGGAAGCCCTTTTGTGTCTGTGCCAATGCTGCCACTTCCTCTCAGTTGAGGGTCTCATTGGAGTGGCAGGGGAAACAGCAGCCAAATCCCTTGCTGCGACAACACCATGAGTGGAGATCTGCTTCACCTTACATCTAAAAAGGAGAAGGAGTTTCTGCTAACCGTGCCAGAGGTGAAACCCACCCCATCTGAAAGCCTTAGGTATCAGAGGGCACATATTTTAAAATACTTATTTTTTAAAATATTATTGTAAATGCTTTTCTGTGAAGAGCTCATGATTCCTAAGGTTTCTGAGGGAAGAGAGAGTTCTGAGTCAGTTGGCAGTGGACTAGGGTTATCCCCAGAGCAATGCCTGCAGTGTGTGGTGTTACACTGCTGCTCAGACACTCGAAAAACTCCCACTCAAGCTTTTAAAACATGTGCTTTCAGTAGCAGGGGTTGGACTGCAGCAGCCTATTTGCATAATCCTCCTTCTGCTGTAATCAGCAAGAAAAATTGTACTTGAAAAACCAGTTTGACCTTCCAGTCCCTGAGGGGGTCCCACATGAAGGCAGTGGAAGGTCTGTTCCAAAGGGTTTGTGTGGATAGGACAAGGAGCACTGGGTTCCAGCTGGGAAAGAAGAGGTTTAGGCTGGAGATGAGAACAAACTTCAATGTGAGGGTGGATGATGGCTGGAAAGGGCTGCCCGGGGAGATGGGGGGAAACCCATCCCTGGAGTCATTGAAGTTCAGGCTTGATGAGATTGTGAGCATCTTGACCTAGGTAGGGATGTCCCTGCTTGTGTAGGGAGGCTGGACTAGATGACTTCTAGAGGGCCCTTCCAGCCTGGAACCTTCTATGATTCTATTATTGTGTTCAATGAGAACAGGGTTAGGTAGTCACTAGTGACAATTAAAGCATCACACATTTGGGAGAAATTAGTGTTTCCAGGGTAGTAAAGGCTGTAGACTGAACCTCTATGAGCAGATCCAGTGGGACTTATTTATTTGTTTTCTATTTACAGCAAACTCTGTATAAAGGAAAGAAATAAGCTGAGTTGTCTTCCCTGGTCAACTGTTGTTGTTTTTCCATAAGCAAAATACATATTTAATTGCTTGTGCCAGGAAGTGTTTGCATACTGTAATTGGAATATCTGGCTGTAAAACAGCTTTCAATTTATATAAATATTTTAAACTACAGCCATCAGCCCTCTAGGCGGAGTAAATTGTCAGAACTTCTTCAAATTCCAAGCCACTACAGCAATTTTTAGCAGCAGTGGGTTTCCCATTAATTGGAACTCCTGCTGATCCTCAAGGTGTCACTTTGGCACAGATTTGTTTACAAAGCTCAGTGCAAGCAACTAAGCTGCATACCTAGGATATACATAGATGCTGTAAATACGCAGTGCCCCTGGAAACTAGCCATCTTATCTGGGTGGCAACATGAGGAGTGATTTTAATTAGCCACAATTGAGAAGTATTTCACTGCTACCTCAGATTCCCCATCTCGCAACAAAACCTAGTTGCACTCTGTTGTGAAGATACTTTAATCTCAGCGTTTGCAGAATATTTTGTTCTGGAAAAGGTGTTTTAAGTGCAATTGCACGGTGATCTCCAAATAACAGCAGTGTATGGTATGAGCTTCTAATGGAACAGGGCTTTTTCACAAGGCTTTTGGCTTTCTGCAGGGCTGTGTGTGGATTATGTGGGTTGGGTAAGATAGAGTTCAAGAGGCACCAACTGTCCTCGTTGATCCTCAGGTGGGCCTGGGCATTCAGCTAAGATGGCCAGTCATGTCCTTCCTCTGATAAGCATATACATAGCAATGGGAGAGCTCAGCAAGGAAAGCCTTAGAGACCCACTGCAGAAGTGCTGGCATTGTGAAAACTCACCACCTTGAACACTGGTACTTCTTTATTTGATATAACTGCCTCACAAGCTTTTAGAGCAAGTCACAAGGACTCTATTTGGTTTGAACTATCATGTACATGTGAAAATGCCTTGACTTGTGCTGTGCTCCACTAGCTGAACACAGATATTGCATACAAATAGCATTACAGCATGCAGACCTTAATAAATCCCAGGGGAAAACTTCTTCCTATATTGTTTAGTATGTGTTGGAAAAACATGATTTCAGAGCTGGCCCTCTGTGATGAAAGCTTGGGCTGTTTCTCTTGTAAACATCCTCTTGCATTAGTTCTCCTTATTAATATTTTCATTATTGATCCTTCAAGCTTTCTGAGTACAGAACGAGGTCAGCTTTAGCTACATCTTCCTTGTTAACGCAGTGCTTGGCTCATTCCTAATTTATTAAACGTATTCAGCCAGTGCCTTGCAGCTTTACCCTTAATTTGTCTTGATGAATCGTCAAACACCCTTAAACCATGCTGTGTTATCATCTGCCATCAGCACTTCTCAAAACATTGTGTAAAATACAGTTCTGCTCAGTAAGGTTGCATTTTAATTTTATTTTCCCTTTTAAAATTCGTTTGAATGGTTGATCTCAACAAGCTCAGTCACTTATGTTTTGCTGAGTGTGTCTGGAACAGATCCACAGCTGCATCAAGGAAGCACTCGGCTGTGCAGGTCGAGGAGGCTCTTGGGTAGCTGTGGCCTCCTTTTCCCAAACCAATTGGGCTGAATACAGATTACACCAGGAGAGTGAAACTGTGATTCATATCACTGAAATAAGGTCACTGAACTCAGCAAACGGGCTGCCTCTTTGCCTTGTTCTAAGGGAGAATCCCCTCCAGCCTGTACCAGAAGCACGGAGGGGATTGTCTGAGCAACAGCTGCAGCAGCAGGTAGCTGCAGGGAGAGATGTCCAAAGAGCAAGGAACAAAGTGAGTAGCTGGAGATGCCTCATCGACTGCTGACACATCACTGTGGTCTTGGGAAAGCTGTTCCTTCAGTGAACTAACTACTCCTGTGGCTGTGCAACCACAGCCATGGCTTCAATTCCCATTACAACATAGGTTATTGATCCCCACTTCTTTCTGGGCACTGCTGACATGAGAGTATATACACCCCAAACTTATATAGCAAGGTAGCCACGGATGCTACTGGAATAGAAAACAAATCCCTGCATTTTGCTAGCTGGTCCACACCTCGTGTGTGACCCACGTGTGGTGCTTTGATCCTTTAGCATTCAGATACTCTTTGAAGCTCTCTTATGCTCAGAGAATCTAAGGTTAAACAGAGATGGCATCCCTCTAAATGATGTGAATTCTAAGTGACCGAGTGATTTATGATGCTTGTGGGAGGAAGGATTTGTGAACAGCCTCTTAGAGGGACAAGGTCTCTGTTTCTGCCTCAGTAAACGGCTGGTAGCATGAGTGGGTCTAGGATACTACACAGTGCAATACAGAGACGTTTCGGTGTACACAGGGTCTCACTAGTGAGTCATGCTGTTTTTGCACATCCTTCTTGTTCATTATCTGAAGTGAACAACATCCCCGGTGCTAACAGCGTAACAACAGTGCCGCCGTCTGTAAAGATAACAGCAGAATTTCACCAAGCATCTGCCCAGGATTCGGGGAAGTATTTTGCTATCTAACGAGCCAGCTACACAGAATATATGAGGATAAGGTCAAGAAAGGGATTCAGGAAAATGTCAACGCTGTTTAAATAGCTAAGACATTTAATTTCTCCTGGCAAAACTCTACCAGTTGCCTAGAAGATTGTTATTAAATGCTCCCAGCAGAGATCCTGCCTCTGCTGTAATGAGGACTTAGGGACCCGTCTGTGCCTTTATACCACTTAGCATTCAAAAACAGGTACTCTGAGGTCTGACTTCATGGTGGAAGTCACCTTCGCTACCTGTGCTCATGCCAAGGCTGAGCCCTCTGAATTGCGGTTGTGGATGGCGCTGAGTGATGCAGATGGGCTGTGCGCCCCACCTGACCCATGAAACACCATGTATCCAGAGATTTTGGAAGCTTTAAGTGAATAGGCAGATGTGTTTGAGACTGTGGATACTCGGTTCAACTCTGAACAGGCTGAAGACAGCTTTTTCTACATGTTGCATGTATTCAAACTCTGGGTGTTAGACTGTTGAAAACAGACTTGGTTTACAGTGCAAGATGCATTTAGTTTCTAATTTCTTAGAGATGCTGAATGGCTGAGCTGGAATAGGTGCTTAGAGTGTCTGAACATGCACAATTTGATGCCCCTCCTGTGCTCTTCCACTATGGATGTCTCAAATTTTCAGCAATACTTGTGATGTTGGCTGCTGTGGTCCCTAGCCTGGGGCCTCTGTCTCATTGCCTCATGGATCAGGAACCTTTATGTGTCTCCATCAGCCTTAGAAATGCATCTCCTGGGGTGGAGCATGAAATGGCAGTGCTACAGTGCCCAAGTTATTTGTTGAATGCCTGTCTCATTGCTTTGTATGGACTGAAGTCAAATGGGCACAGATGGGCACGTTAACCCTTGCTGTGACTCCAACTCAGTGAAGTCAAAGCAGACCTCTCTGCCACTTCTGTGGGCTTTGAGCAAGCACCTACTGTGATTCCTCTGGGTAGCAGATGAGGTTTCTGTCTCTGGAATCATAGGTGGCATTTTGCAAGGGGTTGGGTAGCTGCAGAGTTAGCTGTGCAGTTTTACCCGTCGCTGACTGTGAGAGGCTGCTCTGCAGTTGGCACAAGCAGGGCCCTGAAAGAAATGGCACTGATGAGGGTTTTAAACTGCTTCCTGCTACTTATCTATGAGGAGATGGAATGTGATTTTAAGTGAGTAGGAATTATCTGGTTCTCAACAGGTTTTTTCTTACTGTGATTCTATAAGCAGCTGACAAAAAGCTGTGATTAACACATTGGATTGACTTTTCATCACCCAACTGATCGTGGAGGGAGGTATCACTGTAACACAAGTGCTGTAGTGTCAGCTGAACTGGGTTGACTGTCTCATACAAGGACTCTGTTTTCTTCTGGGTGATGGAAAAGATGGGCAGTGCAGCAAGGATTAAGAGGCAAAGATTAAAGCACTGGTCTGCTTTCTGCTATGAAACCCTTTCAGTTCCTTTGTTGAGGAACACCTTCTTCTTCACAGGAGTTTTGACTGAGTGTGGTGCTGAGGATACAGACGTACTTTTTAATGATGAACAGCTTCAGAGTTCCAAAACTCTGTCTTCTGTGTCAGAATGAAACAGTGCCTGGGATGGGTATGAGTGACCCAGCCTGGCTCTGAGGTCTCAGGTAGATCACTCTCAGTGTAGTCACCACTGCACCTGTCAGGATCTCAGTTACACTTCTGCGTGAGGTACGGCAGCGTTGAGCAAAGGCTCTCTGTGTTTCACTGACCAGCAGGAAATGATTTATTACCACATGCTGAGGTGGACCTGGATAACAAAAGAAACAGAGAAAGCAGTGTGAAACTAACCTGGTTTTACATGGCCTGCTAGAGATGACGAGGACAATCATGTGTTACGTTGATAAAAAATACGGTTTAATTTCAGAGCGATGATTGCGGCTTAAACCCACATTGACTTCTTCATCCTTTTTATTTCCATTTCTCTATTGTGCTGTGAAACTGTCTATGGATATGGCTAATAACCCAGCTAAATAACCCTCTCATCAATGGGATTCATATATTTCTTTAGTACTCAAGGGTTACTATCAACCAGCTGCACCTTCTCTAAACGACTGCGCAAACATGTTCCTTGATAATCCTCAATGCTCTGAAGGATAAATTTGAACCTTTAACAAGTGAGAAAGCTCTTTCCCTTCCACGTGTGAAAATTACACATGAAAACTTATATTATTTGTAAAAGAACCCACCACTTCATTTTTGTTTGTCTTAGAATCTCATGATTAAAGGTCTAAGTGGACATGAACTTGAAACTCTTGAAAAACTAAGTTGTGAGTTATCAAGTAACGTCTACACACGAGATAAGATAAAGATTTTAAAAAAAACAGCAAAACCCATCAAACTTTCAAAAGATCTTATCACAAGAACTCTGTCTCATCCACTGAGTTGTAGTGTTCATACTTGAGACACCACAGCCTAGAGGAAATAGTATGAAAATACTTCTAGAGATCAACCGATAGAACTTCCCTTCTCCTTTCAAATGAGACTCTTTAAGTGGCTCTTTGAATTGAAAGTGATGTTCCTTGAAATACATCTCACTCTTCATGGGAATCATCGCTCAGGCCTTCATCTATAGCACTCTCTTCGTGTTATCGCTACTCAATGTTCTCCTTGGTTTGGATCTTCTTGAAGAGAGAAGGAGTTTTCACAATGACTTTGTAGACATCAGGCTCAAGCTAAATGTTTAAGCCGTTTCCAGAATAAGTAATACTTCTCAACACGAAGGAGACGGTGTTTCTAGGCTCATCTTTCATCTGTGACTCAGTCCCGGTGTCCTCACGAAGGATTTATGTTCAGCGTCTGCCAAATGCCAAGGCTGACCACGCAGTTAGGGTTCTGAAAGGGGCAAACAGGACGAAAGCACTGAGGTTGTAACTGAAAACTCTGCAGTGAATGTGGCTGGTTGAAAAGCAATGGCTTTCCAGAAGAAAAGGGACAAAGGAACAATTTCCTTTCAATTTTGCAATTGCTCCTCTGCCTCTGGAGTGTGAACCGTAATTAGAGCACTTAGACAAAATCACGTTTGTCAGCCCAGCTGCTAAATTCCCCTTAAAGCTTTATCCGCAAAGAGCAGTTTGTTAGCACTGCAACCTGCAGTTCTCGTTTGCTCTTGCAGGGACAGGCAAGCGCTCACTTGGTCTGCATGGAAAATGTCACGTAAATAACTACAGGGAAGTCAGATCTACACACAAGCAGTTTCCAAACGTCATGGCCAGCCAGGAAAGCTCTGTCTTGGTTGTAGCAGGAGCTATATGGAAAGCTCTAATCAGAAGACAGGGAAAATACATCCCGAAGCTGGCATTTGTCCCACAGTGCTGTAGGAAATGCTCTGTAAGGTGTGAGATGCCGTTGTCTGTACCTGTCTGCCAGGATGATATTTTCCAAATGAGTAGGAAAAAATTCAATTCTAAGAAGGATCCCTAGAGACTAGAGACCAGCCATCTCCAGAGAGGGTGAATCACAAACTCCAGTGGCTTCTGGTGTCATAAGATCTGATGGAGTTGTGTTACCAGAGGATCTCTCTTCCCTGACACTCCTCTGAGTGCTTTGCTGGTGTTGCATCCTCTAAAAATCAACGAGGGGAGGATGCCATTGACAGGCAGAGCTCTTGGCGAATCCCACTCAGTCCTGAGAGACAGATGTGACAGCATTAAGCAAGTCCAGAGAGCAGCTGCATCTTTCTTGTCTGCATATTGTCCCTGAAGAGCAGTCACTGAGTTACTGGTGCATCACCAATACTTCTCTCCCTTTGGAGATGAATGGTCCTTCAAGGACATGATGACACTGCTCCACATGCTTCCGCAAATTCACAAACAAGCTTGAGCAGACACCCAGCAGAAGCAGTGTAGATGTCTGATAGGCACTAGAAACCTCTGAACATGAGAAGAGGATGACAGGAGTTATTATTCTGGATCATTGATTAGTTGTGTACCATTAGGATTCATGAATGTTGAGACTCAAAGTAAAAAAGATAGTAAGTCATATCCTTCAACGAGCACAAACAAGGTGATGAAGGCTGCATAAATGCCTTGGCAGACTAGTCACTGACTGATATTAAAGTGTCACGTAGTGACTGTAGTTCCTACCCTAAGTCCAGTTCCTACCCTAAGCCTTACATCTGGGTTGATACAGTAATCTATACTGTGCATCCTCTGCCATCCAGTCTTAATGCTCTCTGTAAACCTAAAGGAAAACCCTCAGCTTGCACAGTAGCAGCCCCATCTGACGACCAGCTGTGTCTCTTTCTTTCCTGTCAGTGTGCTCCAAGCAGACTGGAGCTCATAGAGAAGCAATGACTCTTGCACTTTCACCTCTGTGTCAGCAACCAGCTTCTGCCTGAAGAGATCCAATGTCTCTTCCAGGTAGTTCTGTCACAGGAGATGGAGAACACTGGGTTCACAGAGTTGTGCCTATGCCACTGTGCTGCTGGAAATGCAGGATTTGTCTTTCATCCAGTGGTAGCATAATGTCTAAACCCTCCAGGGAAAAGTCTTCAGGATGTCCCAACTGCCTGCTTGTATCTCAGCACCCTGTGAACGGGTTAGATTTGTTCTTCCCAGCACTTAAGCTTCTGTTTGGCTGACCTGTCACCAGGTTTCTCCAGAGAGGATGCCTTTCCTCCCTCCACCTTCCTCCCTCATACTGCAGGTGCCTGTGCAGCTGAAAAAAAAGGTCCTTTCCCAGGATTCCGGGCTGTTCCTGGAATCAGAGCACTTAGGTCTTGCATCTCAGCTGAGCCTCTATTGTGCAAAGGGAGCAGGACTCTGGAGCCTGTAACTCAAGCACATTCTATTGACTGGGTCTAGACAGCATCACAGTCAGCGTGCAAGCTGTTAGCACTCCTCAGCTTTACCTCACACTGCCTGTTCCCAGAGCCTTAACCCATCACTTGTGCTGTATGTGACAAAGTGACTGAGCACTGAGCAGAGGCTGTCTGGATCTCTCCTTTTCAGTATGTGGGAATTATTTTCCCATCTGCTTGAAAAATCATTCTAATATGTTAGAACAGGCTAAACATTCTAAAAGACTCTAATTCCCATTCTAAAACAAGCATTCCAGATATAGACTCAAATCAATCTGTGCAAATCACTGCTGAGGGCAGGCAGAGCTTTATCGCCATTTTCCAAAATAGTTTGGGTTGGTTGATAGAATTTTCTTAGGAAAATCCAAGCCATTCTGAAAATCATTTCTGCACCAGAAACACATTTAAAAGAAACCACAGTTATTTGTGCTACCAAGGGCTTTGAACTATGGAAATGAGAGGTTTATTTAGTGTGCGGATCAAGCTTATAAACAGCTTAAGTCCTCATTCCTTCTAACATCTTAACGGCTGTGCAGTTTCTTACAAACTATGTTTTATCGTTTCAAGAAATGCTGTTAACCTCGCAGTTTTAAAACTGAATGAACAAGGCCTCTTGGACAAATTGAAAAACAAATGGTGGTACGACAAAGGAGAATGTGGCAGCGGGGGAGGTGACTCCAAGGTTAGCCTCAATGTCACCAAAAGCGGGTAAACAGTATGTAAAGTAATTGGTGCATCTGCTGGGGTTTTACCTGCCATGAAACAGCTTCGCCAGTAGCACAGCACTGCTGCTACCTGATGTTGACACCTAGGTGTATGCAATTACTGTCAAAGCAAAAATATTTGCATTAGGTCAAGAGCCCCAAGGGCTCTGAAGTGATGTCCGTCACCAGTTTGCATTTACCTTCACCTTCTGAAACCATGATGAGCCTTTTCCAGGCTTGTTCTTGTGAAGGAGCAGTTTGAAACCTTGGGAAGGACATACCAGCTCAAGTTTGATTTCTACTGAACGGTACTACCCAAAGTATTTTTCAGTGGCCGTAGAGGAAAAAGGTGAAAATCAGTGTCAGTGACTCCTGGCAGGAATGTAAGGCATGGCCCAGGCTCAGGGATCCTCCACAAACACGAGCAATACTGGAACAAAATATGATTTGCACTTGAGATCCAAACTAGGACAACATATTTCAGCCAGAATAGCTTCATTTCCTGGTTTCTTACCAATGACCTAAATCCATGGTGGTTCCCCAGGCAGAATTTTATCAGAACTTAGCAGACAGGAATTTAAGGTGATGACAGCTTCTTATCCTTCCTGCCTTTCCACATCTTCCATATGGTCACTCTGTCCTTCCCCTCTGACAGCTTCCATTTGAGAAGCTGCCTTGTTCTTGAAAAGAAGCAAAGATGTGGAAGATGGTGAAGTGGGGAGGATGAAGATATTAAAGGTGCCCCTTCGATGCCAGGCAGCATATGATGATATTTATTTATGTGCTTGTGTGTGAACAATATAGAAGAGAGTGATGCACAGGTGCCCGTGCAGGCACAGACTCAGACATCAATGATTTCATTTAAATGCCATCCCCAGTTTATGAACCTTGCTTTACAGTTGCCTACATATATAATTTTGCACTATTTTCTCTCCATCTCTAGTCCTCCTTCTCTGCTGTGTCCTGGCCTCAGGGACCATCCCTTGGGCTGTTCTGCACTCAACCCAGATCTGGTCTCCTAATCCTCCTCACTTTGCCCTAAATCCTGCTGCTCTACCTATTTTCCCCCCACCGCTCTGCTTGCCAGCAGTCACAGTTTCAGAAATGGTCTCTATTTTCTCTTCCAAAGTGCTGAGACACGTTAGACCTAATAGCACTTACCAGTGGAGCACGCACTGACTTCTGGTGAGAAGGCTGCCAAGTGAACCGTAAATGCCCCATTTCGCTGCTATTATGTGCTCCACTCGAGCTTGAACTTCTTACTCTGTTGGGGAAAGGGTGTTTATTTAACTTTTTTAAATGTCACGTCATTAAAATACCCCCATTTGCTCAGAACACACTGCTCACGAGCTTACTGTGGGTGAAAGAAAAGCTAGATAGCAAACTGGGGATGCTTTAAACTCCCATTCCCTGATCAGCAGCTGCTGGTGCTGTGAGTCACGAGGCAGGAATAGGAAGGCACTTGTGGACAAGGGACAGGCAGGGCATCCCCAGGGAATCAGCTGGAAGTGAGTGTTTGGTGTGATGGCAACTGACAGGAGAAAGTGTAAGGGAAAGAGGTAGAAAAGAGAGTGCAGTCCATGAAGAAGCCGTGAGAGTCAGTGAAGGCAGGAGGGAGGGAGGAAGGAGGGAATACATTATCAGTGGAAATGAACCAGAAAAGACACAGGCAGTTCAGGAGGCAATAGAAGGTATGGTGGGCAAGACAGGGTTAGCAAAGGATGTAGAACACCCTGGAGCTCAGCCTGTGTTCCTAGGATTATAAACAACCTGCTAGCAGCCTTCATCTGACTTCAGACCTATTCCTTGCCTTGCTTTTCCCCAGGCACAGCTGAGTGAGTAGGCAATGCCAGTACTCCTGGGAAGCTCCAGGTCTGTCATGCACCTGCACTGCCCGTGTTTAGCAGGACCAGGCACATCACTGAGATGAGCAACATTACTGTGCTCCTTCAATTGTGCAGTGCAGCATCTTCTGGTTGTGCTTTTTAAACTGCAGCTAAGCTGATGCCCAGAAGTGTTAGCTGGCCATTTATCATCTGTTTTCTTGTTCAGGAACAGTCTTGTAGCATTCGATCAATTAAAGTAAATAAGGCCCTTTCCACTGACTGAATGGAGCTCTAAATAATTTTATATGCTTGAAAATAGCATTAGTGGATAACCAGGGCACCACAAACCTGACAGCTACCTGAAGTCTCTTAAGAATTTCTGGCTAATACTGATTTTCACTGTGTGAATCTGAAAAGAACAAAGCCTGAGCCTTGTTAGCAGCTCCAGTCCAAAATACAGGGCTTCCTACTGTAGTGAATGAGAATAAGAACATGTTCTTCTGAAAGAAAGACTTGTCTGATACCTCTGCTGTTACTATTTCAGATCCACTCACCAGAATATGAGAGTCTAGGCTCAGAATAACCCTTCATGATAGTACAGAGGACTGCAGATGTTGGAAATCTTCACGAGAGCTCAGCAGTTCTCCAAAGACTTCTGTAAATGAGATTTTTCCTACCTCCATCCTGTGCTCTCTGAAGGTCACCTCCAGCCTCCCCATTTACTGCTCCTTTTAAAGAAAATCTCCCAGAATTAAGAAAGTTCAGAGAACTTTGTGTTCAGAGAACTGGGAACCGTCTGTGCTTTAGTGACCTCAGCAATTAAATGGTGTTTGAAGACAAAACTGAGGTCCCCAGGTGATCTGAGTGCTTTTCAAAGGATCACCTCCCATCCTAATGTTTCATGGGATGCAGGGGAAGGTATTTAAACACAGTTTATGCCACACTGCTCCATTTTTTCCATAAAAGTGTGGTTGGAGGAAGCTGGGATGAGGGAGCTTTCCTCCAGTCTCTCCTACTGGCCTTCAGGAGCACATGGTTGCCCTTTCATTCAGCAGAGGAAGCTGACCTTACAGAATGGCTGAGCCTTGAGTGTGGGATGGAAATGCTCCTGAAAACCACCTTTAAAATCCACATCACTAAAATTCTGTACTGGTTTCAAGCTAATTCAGTACTGTAACCAAAGGGCTATAGTTACCCATTGTTGTCCCAAACACAACTAACCCAGCTCAGTGATTTCACTGATGTTGGTGGCCCAAGATCCAGCCTCAGGCTCTTCCTGATCCTGATCCTGATCACAAGATCCAGCTCTTCCAACAGCAAATGATTGATGACAGGATAGGAGATATTTAGTAAGAAGATGACAGAGGAGATAGAAGGGCTGATAACAGGATGAGAAGGTAGAAAACCAGTGCCCCTGTGCACAGGTTGGGCTGTGCTGCCACTGGCTTCAGCACACGCATGAAGTGCAGGGTCTCCTGTGCTGTCTCACAACAGTTTTGCACCATGGCTACATGAGACAAGTCCTTCTAGCTATTATTTTAGCCATTACTTCTCATATAGAGTCCTCACACAGTTAGAAGTAGGAGCGTCTTGTTCATACATAAGAGGCATTCTTGGCAGCTGTGCATCATCAAAACTATGCTGCCACTTTCCTTGTAGAAGATTTCCCCCAGAAATCACTAATCACCCTGGCAAAACCCCCAAGCTTAGAGTCATTTTCCATTGTAGTATCAACTATATAGATGAAAATTGTTGGGAACTGTAATTCTAAATGCTGGATTTCTCCTGTGTGCATGACTTAAACAAACACATTGTCCTCACACAGGTACAGCAGACCACGCTGACTGTCAGTTGATGCCACTGTCAGCTGAACTGTTCACCAGCTGATGGTGTAAGCAGTGTGGTAACAAGTTGTAGTCTCTATGTTCATGACTGATATGGTCAGAATGATGCTTATTTCATAGAATCACAGCATGTTAGGGATTGGAAGGGACCTCAGAAGGTCATCCAGTCCAATCCCCCTGCCACAGCAGGAGCCCCTACATCCTGACACACAGGAAAAGTCCAGGCTGGTTTTCAACTCCACAACCTTCCTGAGCAACCCCTTCCAGTGCTCTGGCACCCTCACTGGGAAGAAGTTTCTTCTAACCTTGATGTGGAACCTCTTCTGTTCCAGCTGATACCTGGTGCCCCTTGTCCCATCATTGGGTGCCACTAAGCAGAGCCTGGCTCCTTCCTCCTGACACCCACCCTTTCCATATTGATCAACATTGATGAGGTCACCTCTCAGTCTCCTTTGTTGCTCAAGAGACCCAGCTCCCTCAGCCTTTCCTCATCAGAGAGATGCTCCCCTCCCTTCATCATCTTTGTGGCTCTGTGCTGGACTCTCTCAAGCAACTCTGTGTCCTCCTGGAACTGAGTGGCCCAGAACTGGACACAAGGTTCCAGATGGGGTCTCACCAGGACAGAGCAGAGGGGAAGGAGAACCTCTCTTGATCTACTAACCACTCCCCTTCTAATCCTCCCCAGGAAAATTTTCAAAGATAAAACAAACCAAACCCATGGAAATCGATTACATCTGCAGTCGTTTACTGCGATTGCCAACAAGTGTACGCGGTCCAGAAAGTGTAAGCAAAACTCTTTCTTCAATACTCTTCAGCCCCTCAACCTTCTCTTACTGAACACACTTTGTCCATCAGAGCTGTCTCGGTTAAAGTAGGACAAACCCCTTGTCTGACAGTCTAACCTACTGTTAAATTTAACTTCAGCTCAGAGCGCTCATCACAGCTAGGACTGTCTGTGGGGAAATCCGGGAGACATGCGTGTCCCATTCACACAGCCTCACCAGGGCAGGTGAGAAAGTGAGGAGCAGAGGATAGGTCCCCTGGAGCTTGTGCAGTGCTTTGATCTGTGTGATGCTTGGGAAGGTATTTAAACAAAAATACATCCAGTCCAATCCCCCTGCTGGCCTCAAACAAATCACTGCCTGTATTGCAGTGATGAGGAGGAACTGCCTCTCTCTGCTGGCCATTGCTGTTGTGTTCAATTATGCATTAAAAATAGCATGGTGGTTTTAAGTGTGAAATCAATTGCTTACCTCAAAGGAAAACCTGAGAGCTTCCTCGCAGGGAGAATGCAGAAAGCATGACATGAAGGGAACTACAGCTGCAGAGAAGAAAATCAAACCCCTACCTGTATCAGGATTGGGAGACCTATGTTGTTAGTGCTCAACAAACAAGCAAAGGTCTGGGGGCATCTTGTCTTCTGACTTGTCCCAGCTTGCTGTTGGTCTCAATAGTTGATACCAAATCAGAATTATCACTTTAATCAGTTTAATATGCAACAACTCCACAGGCATCTGGTTTTCCATGTCAGAACAGTACCTGGATGTGCCTTCCCTTTGTCATAATCAGCCCCATCACACTGCTGGGATTTAAGAGCACCAAAGTGTGGCTCAGTGGCAGTGCGTGACATGTAACAGATGATGGCTATCCAAATAGCATTAATTACATCACACTTGTGCTACAAGCAAGCAGAGTCATAGAGGCAGGCAACTGGCCAGCATCCAAAACTGCTCCCCCCTCATCTCACAGCTGTGAGACTCTCTTATTCCACTCTCAACCTGCACAACCTGCTGCTGGGAAGCCCGAAGGCAAAATGTGAGTTTCAAGAGTGGGAAAGATGAAGCAATGTGCATTTTCTATTCTAGAAGTGCATTGCAGATAAATTAAATGTGTGAGGTTTGGAAAGTGGATGAAGCATTTCTTTTATTCAAAGAGATCACTTGAGAGTACTGGAGAATCCTCTCACCCAGCTGTAGCTGTCAAGTGTTGTTATTTTATCGAGGCACCAGGGCTTCCTCTGTAGTAAATGAAAAGAGATGGGCATCTCAACAACACGCTTTGCCTTTTATTAAAGCTGGTATCCAAGACCACCGGAGAGTCTGAGACAGGTAGCCAGTGCTTGCAGCATAAATTATGGGTGAAAACGATGAGGTGAGGTGAAGTGAATGCCCCATACCTTGTTTGTATAGATGCACAGAGTGATCACAGTGTATTAAAATACAGGATCCCCACAGCTAAAGGTAGCTACAAGGGTCAGGAGCTGTTATTTTTGTATGAAATGTAGGCATGTATAAAAAATACATTAATACTGGGAGTTTCCAGTTAAACCAGTTATAGGAGTATAAAAAGACCCTTTACTTTTCCATGGTCACTGGTTTAGTAGGTTTACAGTATACTAATTAGTGCTTGCAGTGGTTATTTATTTATTAAGCTCTGAATTCATGAGTTAACATTTTAACAACGCATGGATTGCACTGCATAACACATTTTCCCATAGGAAGCTGCTGGCACACACAGGATCTGGTCCCATGTCACGTGCCATCACCAGAGAGCTATCTGTCATGTGCCAATTCTGTTTCTAGAATCATAGAATCACTCAGGTTGGGAAAAAGCCCTTGAGTCCAACCATCAACCCTATGAGACACATAGAGTAGATGAGACTGACTGCTCAGGTTAGGTAATACAAGTACAGTCCCACTGAGGTCAGCACTGACTGCTGATCTACTTCGTAAAGAAGGCAGCTCCTTCTTCCATTCTGCAGAGAAGACTTCTGACCCAGAACTAACCAAATGTTTGCAAGAAAGCTGAGAAACTAATCAGGCAGTTAGATCAGTGTCAGTCTTTCTGCGCTGTAGCAGTCACCCTGCTAACTAGTTGAGAACAGGTTTGGTTTATGACCAAAAGAAGGAAAACTGGAAGAAAATTCTGGCATCTTGCTTCTTTTAACAGAAAAACGATGGGGTTTTCTTTGTTACAGCAATAAGAGTATGGATTTGTGCAGACAGTCCTTTCTAACTTGAAGATTCAGACTTTACTGTATTTTTTAAAGCACAAGAAGACCTCCCAATGCTCGGAGGAGCAAGCTCCTTCTCTGATAAATGTTGTATTTTCATGCACACCTGCACATAAATAGATGTCCATATGCCAACTGCAGTAAGGATTGGATAGTCAGTGAGTCCAAGTGGAAATGACAGAAAATAAGCCTGTTAATCATTTCATAGGCTCTCAGAAGTGAAACTGCAACAGCTGCATGAAGCGGTGCATCACCACAATACCCTGACATTATTCACTGACTCTGTGCAACTTCAGCGTAAACCCTTAGCAGCTCATGAGTTGGAGGCATCAGATTAGGTTTTGTCTCAATATTAAACCCTGTTACGTCAGCCACAGCAGAGATCATTACTAGGAGACAATATTCCAAGGAGTAATTTGTCATCAGCCTGGAACCCTGGAAAGACTCATGTGAGTAAGTGAGATATAAGGAGACACTCTGAATGTGCAGACATAGCAAATGAAGACGCCAGCTAAGGATAAGGGCATCGAAGCTCTCCCACCACGCTCTCTACACACAGACCTTCTAATCACAGGTCTCTGCCGAGGGGTTATGGGTGGCAGACTGCACGAAGCATCTCATTTCTCTTGCCAGGATAAAGTTGAGGGCAGTAAATAAAACAGCTATAGCCAAGTCATATCACCAGTTTGTACACACACAGAGGAAGGACAGATTGAAAGCGGGGAGCACAAATGAGTATGTTTCTTAAATCCTATATCCGGTTGTGTTATCTGTGTCTCTGAAGGGTATGTTGTTAATGTGTCTAAGCCAATAGTTTTGGGTTCACAGTAATTGCATACTATTTCTTTACAAATCTTCCCCAGCAGTATGTGCCTGTTACCTAAAGCGATGGAGCAGGTCCCGGTCATATGTCTGTCTCTAAACCTGGGCCAACAGTACATGACATAGCACTCGCTGTGGCCTCTGCTCTGTCACTTTGCAATGCGATTCTATGTAGTTTTACTTGAATAACATAAAATAACATATATAATGTTATTTATGTTATTTTCCACGTGAAGAACTCCTGTAAACCTTGCCGTTTTGAAACTCAGTGAGGCAGGCGTCTTAGACAAGCTGAAAAACAAATGGTGGTACGATAAGGGTGAATGTGGAGCCAAGGACTCTGGAAGTAAGGTCAGTCGCTGCAGTTCGGGACCTACTATCGTGTTCACAAAGCAGTAGAAGAAGTAATAAACAAAATTACTTAGAAATAAAATAAGCAGCTGTAGACACGGAATGAATCAGCTTCACCCCGTCTTGGTGGAGGCCATGCTTTAATTTAAAGAAGCACTATTGCTTTTCAAAGTCTTCAATGACATAAATCACAAACATCCCCCTACACTTTCAAGGCTCCTGTTGAAAAGTTACCAGGCAGGTTTTTTTTGGTCATGAGGGAGACAGGTTGGGATAAGCTGTTTCCTTCCTGCCTGGTGGTGATAGATTTCCCCACTGACTACTTAGGAGTTGTCCCTGCCACATGTGCTCCTCTCAGATAGGGCTCTTCTGAGAAGAAGAAATGCCAGCAGGAAGGACTGCCTTTCATCAGCCCAGGGAGGCTGTGCCTTTGAGAAGGTCCCTGACGCCTTGAAGAGCTCAGGAAGACTTCACTTGAGCTTTGAAGAGAAAGCCTTTGTTTGATAATTAATAGCTTTCTGCAGCCTCTAGTGTTAACCCTCATCTATTCCCAAACACCAATCCTGACAGCTCCAGGGAACGGAGCCTCCTCTAGTTCTTTCTACTTGGGGTCAAACACAGAAGCAGGTATTTCCTGAGGGCTGGGGAGCAGTACAGTCAGTGCCAACCCTGGACTGAAGTGTTTTCACAGTGTTGGTCTCTGTGGCAGCCTGTGCTGTCCACAGCTAAGAGAGAAGTGTGATGGGCAGTGACTGCTTGCTGCCTGCGTGCCCTGAGAGCTACCCGGGTGGATTTCACCCAGAACTGCCTGGAAAACAAACTTCCAACA
Organism: Upupa epops; assembly: GCA_013397515.1. NCBI lineage: Eukaryota > Metazoa > Chordata > Aves > Bucerotiformes > Upupidae > Upupa > Upupa epops. Next base: position 39,861 of record VZRI01001625.1, on the reverse strand, counting down.
CATTTCACTTCTTATGGCAGTTCTTTTGAAGCAAGGGATGAAAACCAGTTCTGAGCTGTAAATGACAGCTCAGAAAGCTTCAACCCACCATGTACGTTGGGTCTTTCTCAGTCCTGCCTCTTCCTTCTTTACAAACAGCATGTTAGCAACTGCCCCAGAGGAACTGGTGGCAAGATATTCAGAGTCCAAGATATTCAGAGTCCAAGATATTCATACTCCAAGATATTTAGAGTCTAAGATATTTAGAGTCTTAAGATATTCAGAGTCCAAGATACTCAGACTCCAAGATATTTAGATTCCAAGATATTTAGAGTCTAATTCAGAGTCCAAGATATTCAGACTCCAAGACAATCAGAGTCCAAGATATTGAGAGTCCTCTTGGCAAGCCAGGCAAAGCAGACCCCAGCTATAAGCCCCAGACACCACTCAACCTTCGTTACTGTGCCAATCTACTGGTTGCACAATAAATAGTGCCTCTTTAAATTAAACATCCAAAGATTTTGCATACTGTGTAAGTTAAAATTTCATAGAGATTACAATCAGAAGTTAAGTACTGTCCTTACTTTAGGTAAAGATGACATAGTTTGAATAAGAATAAAGTTTTATAAGTATCTTAAAGCGCACGATAAGTATCTTAAGGTGCAAAAGGAACTGTACGGAGGTCAATCCTGAGAGAGTTCCTTGAGAACTGTGCTAAGAATGCAAATGGATTTCAAATAGAATATATGAATCATACTTAAGCGCTGAAGTATAGAGAAATGTACAAGAGTTATTTATTGCAATAGAGCCAAGAGGATGATCGTTTATAAAATGATGTGCATTTAATAGTTTGCTAAAGAAAACTCTCGCTGTTGTCTGAATTATAAATACTGCTTAAGATTTCATAAATTGTTTAAATTATACTATTCCTGAGCCTTAGTAATGCATGGGCTTGTTCCAGAACTGTATCTGTATTAAAATCGAAACGCAATACAGTCATGGGTAAGAGGCAAATATATCCTGATGTGTATGGTACTGCGTGCACTCTCAGAGGAAGTGTTCCTTCAGAGAAAGAATTTCAGCCTCAAACGTTATTTACAGCTGTATTTTAAGTAATAGAAGCTCATTCTGGATCTTTTAAATTAACAGCAATGCCTACCACGAGTACTATTACTGGTTTTGTTAAAGAACAAGCAGAGTCTTATCTGACAGAAATGGATTTGTGAATTCCAACGCTATTGAAACGCCCTACGTTAATGCAGTTTGATACCAGCGCTGCACTGTCCCCTAAGGACAGCTAGACGTGTCATTGTTTAATTCTCCAGTCCCTGGATGTAAAGCTTGACTGTAATCCAGCAATGACACCCCGATATACATAGATACTTACCCACTTATAACATCTTCTATGTCACTCAGGAGGACTAGGCACTGAAAGCACATTTTATAGATGCAGATAGGTCAGGTTCTGTGAGAATTGCCTAAGCAACTGTGATTTAATTTCAGCTACACGTTGTGATTTATTTCTATTTCCAATGTTTTCATGTCTATCTTGTGCTCCCCGCGGTCTGTTTTCCCGGGGTTAACTGTGTTGCTTCTGTTTCCCCAGGACAAGACGAGTGCCTTGAGTCTCAGCAACGTTGCTGGAGTCTTCTACATTCTGGTTGGAGGCTTGGGCTTGGCAATGCTGGTGGCTTTGATAGAGTTCTGTTACAAGTCCAGGGCAGAGGCGAAACGAATGAAGGTGGCAAAGAGTGCACAGACTTTTAACCCAACTTCCTCGCAGAATACCCAGAATTTAGCAACTTATAGAGAAGGTTACAACGTATATGGAACCGAAAGTATTAAGATTTAGGGGTAGGACTTAGGGCCTACTACAGTGAGTGGGTGATGCATCTTGTACCGCAGTGTCGTGACCTGTTTGTCTAGTGCTGCTTGCTTCTGAACAGAGCTTTCTATTTTGGAAAACATCAGTGCAAAGTGGTTCAGTTTCTTTTGGCTGCAGATGTACAGTATACTACTCCGTGTTGCTAATAGACATCTGCATTGCAAGGAATTCTGAACGTACAAAATAATAATACTCGGAACAACACAACGTTGTTGAATCTGCTGGCAGATGACACTGTTTGAAGATAAAATATATATATATATATTCATTCAGAGGGCCAGCACTTAATTACTTGATTGGCCTATCTGTTTTCCTAAAGGTTTGTACTCTACCAGTGATAAATGGCTATAAGCCTTTTACTGTTCAATGCTGGTCCTAACCAGGACTTCGTTGCAAACAAGACGTAGGATAGGCGATGTCACTGAACCATAGCTAATCTAATGGAAGACAAGGCACTGTTAGAAGAAGTCTAAATGTTGTTTTACCTTCTCTCCCTCCTCCCCACCCTGTTCTTTCACATCATCCCTTTGTGTTTTATGCTAATTGTGTGGCATTTTCCTCACAATATCCCGCTTCAGGTCAAGCTTTGCCCACTATAACAACTACAAAAAGTCACTAACCAGTGAATATTCCTTGACTCAGTAACAACTCTCACTAAAGTACCCCCTTACCTAGCTCAGGACGAGTGTATTGTAGGTGTTCACCCCGTGATTTCAGCGGCTGAACTGCTGACATTGCCAAGCTGCATCCTGCATAGTTCCCTTCAGAGTAGGCTGCGGGTATGGTTTACTAATGTAGTCGCTCTCATCTGTGCAGGGAGTATCTTAACAACTAATCATTAGTCAAATCAACTCTCTAACCTTTTGAAATGGCACACAGCAGCACATTTAGCTCTTAAATATAACCTTTGCATAGCTCCTAAGCTATACTGGCTGCTTTATAATGAAGGTGCAGGTAGGACCCTGCCCTTCGGTGCTACCTAGAGCTCCCCTGAAATAGCAAACCACGGGTCTCCTCTGCTAACAAAAAGCTTGAGCTACATTTTCCTGCCATCACTGAACCATTGCTGTAGTGGAAGGAGGATAAAGTTTAGGGAAAGGAAGTAAACGGTATCATTTTTATATTGCCACCAAGAAAAGCCTTCGGAGGAAAGAACTGCAGATACAATTATTATTCTTTATTTATTATTTATATAGCGCTGGAGTACCCGGCGCTGTACAATAGGCGAAGTGTGCCAAACACATAACAGGTCCCTGTCCCGAGGAGCTTACAGTCTAAAGGCACAGCCGGTACAATACCGAACCATTCAGTACACAGCAAACACAGAGTGAGCAGAGAATGGTGTTTGAGCATGATAGCTGGAGCGCTGCAAGGAATAGGTGGGTTCTCGGAGGGGCGAGGGAGGGGGCTTGGCATACGCTGGCTGGGAAGCTCTCCCAAACATGCTGTCACTGTGTAGTTTTCTGTTGTTCCCTGTTGTACCAGCAGTTGTGACTCAAGGAATATTTTAATGATGACAATGCTGCACAGTTTCCCCCTATAAAAACAAAACCTGAGCTGCGTGCACACTTTGTTCAGGGAAAATCTGAGGTATAGAAGGTGTCAAGAGCGTAAAGCAGTGCTCGCTACTGTGAGCTGCGAATCAGGAGTTCCAGTTGATAAGATTCATATCCCAAGTTCAGTGCCGGTGATCAAGGTCTCAAATAATCCTGTGTGCAAAACACAAACAAAGAGACCTTCCGTGATTTGCCCAGAGTCAGGAGTGTCCCCAGGCTGGTCTAAAGGTCCCAGAAAACCAATTCCTCATCAAATGGACATGATGCAATGTCAATTTAGTCAAAATATAGTCTTGAATAAAGAAAATGGAAACCCCAGAGTTTTCATTCGAGTACGGACCTGACCCCAGTGAGCTTAGCATGCTAAACATGGCATGAGGTGAAAATCACCTAAGTTCCCACCTAGCTCTGCTATTCCAGTGTAGTAAACACTATGATTAATCTTGTGGAATTTATTTTAGCTCTACTTTCTTCTTAAAGTAAAAATTAGAACTGAGAGTAATTTTTAAGGAGAGAGTATAAGGATCTTATTATAAGGATTATTATAAGGATCTTATTATAAGGATTTTTGTGGGATTTGTTGCAACACAAAGACAAATTCTTATAGGAAACAAATAGATTTCAGATGTCCAAGTCACATTTTATTCTGTTAAAAAGTCGTGTTTGGGTCTGTCAGAACTTCTGGTAATCTTGAAATTTCTTTAGGGTGTGAAATGGTTTTATTTAAAAATTAACAAAAATAGAAATAACCAGGACTTCAAGCAACTGCAGACTCTAGATAATTCCTCATTCTGCTTGAATATTTACCTGAGAAATTCCAGTATGTGAACTATACAGCATTAGTTATGCTTATATGGGCCAAGGTCCAGTCATTCTCTGTCAGCTATACTTGGCCATCCTGAGCCACAGAGTCAGCAATGGGGTCTCTCTGTGTTCCATGCTCTGTTCAGAGCAGCTATGCCATCTGTACACGTGCCAGTCATGAATCTCCGTTAGCTGTCAGCAGTACAGATCCTGCAACACCTATTCCTGCAGACATATGTCTGTCCTATGCATTTCTAAACCTTTGATGTGTTCATTTATCCAAGGAGTAAAGGGATTGCATTTCAACTAAAACTTTCTAATATAGAAAGATGCTTGGAGATTCTAACCCGCATGAGTAACCAACACACTGACTTTTTAAGCTAACATCAAATAGATTTAATAGTATATGTTTTAAACTAATATAAAATAGCTTAAATAACCTGCTGGATAATTAATATTCATTACCATGCTTTTTCTTTTAGATTAATCCAGTGAAAAATACTCCTGCCTGTGAGGTGATAGAAAGATAATGTAGGACTAGTCTGTCTGTGTGGACTGGCCTGTATGATACAGGACTAGCCTGTATGATAAAGAACTAGTCTATATGTGGGGGATGATGATGTTCAGGATGCTACTGCATCTTCAGAAGACAGGGAAGAAAGTTCGATTACTTAAAGACCAATCTCTTCCTCTTCCTCTGGGCAGCATTTTTACGTGTGTGTCAGTAGTAAGCCTGTAGTACACTGGTTGAGCTGATGCCCTAAGAACAGTGCAGAACCCGTCAGCCTTCTCTCCAGCTGCACTAGGGAAAAGCCCTATTGAGTTCCTCACCCCCAACCCACAGGCTTTCAAAAGGGTGGTCCCAGCACCCAGCCAGCTACCTCCACCGCCTCTCTATAACCTTCCCAGTGAGCCATGAAGCTCCCGAACCAGCTTCAAGTTCAGTTGCCTTCTCTTGCTCTCCCATCCCCTGTGGTTGTTTATAATTAATAAAACTTTTTACAAAACTACAAAAGCAATGGAAAAATTAATAAATCAATTGCCAAAAAAAAGTGAAGGGCTACTGGATGGCTCGGTAAATGCGTAAAGCACTTCCGACTTGTGTATTCATCTTCGAGGCAGAAAGAGTCATTAAAAGTTTATCTACTCCAAAGGCACCTTCATGAGACCCAGATACTAGAGGAACCTCAACACCAGCAGAACCCTCACAGGCTGGGATACTTGTATTACATAGGCAGAGGGTATGGACTTCCTAAATTCCCATTCCCCAAGAGCAAAAAGGAAGCCCATGCTTTCACCTGATTAATTCCACCACTAATTTAATAACACTAATGATAAACTTGAAAACACATTCTCTCTATGAATTGCATACACTCACAACAGACCTTCACAATTTGGGTAATAGTTGTAGTAAACACCAAGACTTTTCCCTCTCATCCCTGCCACTCCTCAGTCATTCTGCAGCCAGGACGTAGATCTGAGATGGTAACAGCACTGTCAGCAGAGAGTTAGCCTGGGTTATCACCTACTTAAAAACAACACAGAAGCTCTCCTGGTTACCTGGCTTTATGTACCTTCCCGAGTGCAAGTTTGACCTGTTCCTCCTGCCTTTGGTAACTGTCTGGGTTGTTCCTGTGGTGTGTTGCTCAGCTGTTGTCAGTCTCTGCCCTGAGAAGAGGAGAGTTGTTTTACTGCAGCTGTTTCTGTTATTCTGTGGAAGGCTGCTGAGAATTCGTTCGTTATCCTGTTTGGATTTTTGTTGTTGGTTTTGGTGGGTCCTGTTTTGTTGTCTTTGTGTCCTCAGTGTCATCAATGGCCAGAAAGCTGTATATAGACTGAGCTGCACGACTGTACATTCCTTATAAACTGAACTCTCCCAGATTTCCCAGTAGCAAAACCTGAACAGTCATGAACAGACAGCTGGTCAAAGTGATGGAAACATGCTGGTACCTAAGGATGGCTTTCTGGGAGGTGTAGTGCACGTGGAGTAAGCTGTCCCTTGTCCACCCAAGTCTGCATTCAAATCTGGTTTGGACTCTGTTCTCTCCCCAAAAACCAGAGCAGCTGTATTTTTTTCTTGCCATTGACCAAAACGTGTTCTGTACGACACTGCAGGCAGTTACCAGTCCTCTAGATCCATTTGCAATGGGGCTCTAGACAGGCACCGTGTGGAGCCAGGCAGGCACTGTGCCTGTGCTTTGCAAATGCAGATTTTTATTTGCTGCTGAGGAGTAGCTGAGGGCTTTGGTACTGTGTGGGCCCAAGTCTCCACTCCCTCCATTTCTCTTTTTATATTTAACTGTATGTCTCTGTGGTAGCACAGAAACTGGGTTGTTGCTATTGCTAATAATCAAAGCTGAGGTTCTCAGTGTAAGGAGAATGTCCTGATGCCTTCTGTAAGGCAAGTCCTTTTCCTGAGCTCAGCTGCTTCTGATGGCTGAGGCTTTTAGACTAATTGATGAGGAAAGGAGGTTTTATATCCAAGTTCCAGCTGTGCCACAACAGCAGCTGTGCTTTTGAGAACTCTCCTTTGAAGGAGGTACCAGCAGCAATGCAGGATGCCTAGCAATGCATTTTCATACAAGTTTATCCAGAAGCAGGGCAAATGTTTGGGAGCTGTAAGGAATCTCCCTCATCCCTATATACACACCTATATATAATTGACTTCAGCATATCAAACACCAGCGCAGGATTTCACTGCTTCCTCAGGAGGAGAAACTGGGCTCAGAGGGACAAAGTTCTAAATGCAGAGATCAGAAACAATGCAAATAAAATTCTTTCATTGTGTTTGTCATCCCTTTGCTCCTATGTGAATGCACCCTCCTGACTCTGTTTTTCCAGTTGATATTTCAGATTGCATCCCTGCACACCAGTTACGTGAGTTAGCTGCATAGACGATAGCTTCTGTTGACTAGGAACTGGTTTTCCCCACTAATTAGTATCTTAGCGTTGTAACTTTGAAATCTGCTTCAACACAGCATAGTTTGGGTGCCTGTTGTTACAGATGTCCTTGCTCAGGGGTCGAACATAGTCACCTCCCCAGAGTTAGTCACGTAGGAATCATTTAGTCTTCAATTTAGTTTCTATCATCACCTGAGATAGCTCTTTTAGATTAGGTTACTGATGCTTGACTAAGGTTAGATGCCATAGCTACAAATCCTTTTTAGACATCTCCAAACCTTTTACTTGAGTCAATCACAGAATCGCTTTGATTAGAAGAGACCTTTAAGATCAACAAGTCCAACCCTAAGCAAGATATGTTATTCTGATCTGAAAGTAATTAACCTGACATAGCCAAGCTTCTTGTGGGAAATGTAGACCTACTGTAGAAAAATCACAGACAGCTGCATTATCTCCTGATAATCTGCAGTTCCTAGGCAAGATCCCAGCTTCTCTAATTCTAGGAAAGGATGCAGATGAACAGAGATTTGAGGAGAGTTCTCAGATTTACTGGTACTGTGACAGAGAAGTCATTTATTTCAATTTGATTAATGGAATTACCGTGATGACAGCTGAAAGAGCAGTTGCAGTTTAGAAATCACTTGCAGCAGCTGTATTTTACCTTGACATTGCTAGTTGAAGGTCTAAGCCCAAGAACACCTGTGCATGACTCTGTTCACAGATGCTAATGCTTTCAGGTTCCTAAAAGATCTTGATTCTCATTTCTCCCAATACAGGTGCCGTTTGAAGCAGTTTAGATTACAGTATTAACCCCTCTGTTGATTTCTCGACCAAATTCAGATTTTATCTTGAAATCAATAACTTACCCTCAGATTTGCTAGCCTTTTCCCCCCCTGTAGATTTAATTGCTATGTATCGCATTTATCCCGATGACTCTGATTACATTTAACCTTAAACGGAAAAATGCAGATGTCTAAAATTTAATATTTTGGTGTTTGCTGTGTCCTGCTTGGTTGAAGGACAGACCCTTTGTAACCCTTTCCTCTTTCTTTTCTCCTTGTGTTGTTTGTTGTTTTGGTTTTTTTTCCCAAACCTAGCTTACCTTTTCTGAAGCCATAAGAAACAAAGCCAGATTATCCATCACAGGGAGTGTGGGAGAAAACGGACGTGTACTGACTCCCGACTGCCCGAAGGCCGTGCATACTGGAACTGCAATTAGACAAAGTTCAGGATTGGCTGTAATTGCATCGGACCTACCATAAAAACCAAAAAACTAATTGAGTGCCTTAATCAAAACTGTGTTGGTGACTGATGGGAACACAGCACAGACTGTAACGACATGGGAGTGTCATTGATGAACTCATAATTTGGCTGAGAAAGGGAAGTACGTCCGAATGCGCCAGACATCATCAGCAACAACGTGTGCATGAGCTCAGCTCGGAAACCCAAACTCAGATTTTATATCAGGAAAATTCATAATTTAGTTTTGTTGGGGGGAGGGGGCTGGGAAGGGTGTATTAACAGCAACAAATGTCACTTGAGTGGACTTAAAAACTAATAAGACTTGCCAATTTAGCGCATTAAACTGTGAAGAAGACGCTCGGAAAGGACAACATTTCGGTCTTCGTCTTGACAGAGAGAGAAAAATAGCTATAGAAGTCAATGAACATGCTAACCTGTGTCTCCAGAACATCACTATATACAACGGAAGAATACTCAGCTCTTGGGCTGTAGAAATGAATCACTAAACTGTGATAAGAAAAATAATAAATATGTAAATCCTGTGAAAAACAAAAAGATAAAGAAATTATTTACATTTTCTTTGAAAGGAAAACAACAAAAACAAAAAAAAGAGGAGTATTGAAACGTGCTTGCTTTTTAACTGATGTAAATTCGGTAGAGGACAACAACACGATTCTTTTTTCTAACCATCTTAGGGAACAATTCATTGCAATAATTGATATAAAATGCCATCACTGTAATAAAATTCAGAGAGGTTTTTGGGTTGGTTTTTGGGTTGGTTTTTTTTTTTTTATAAAAGTTGTTGGTCATCACCTCTTGTTTGCCGTTACCTTCATTCTGTTCCATCATTCCGTGTTCTACAGATTTGCATCTGTCTAATACAAGAAACGACATGATAAACTGTTTAGAGTACGTCATCAGTCTGCAGTGTAGAATCAAAAGAGACTACGGGTCACTCATGTTACAGATATTATTTATAATCTTGTTCTGTGTAAGAAACTGTGGTTTTTGTACCCACCAAAAAGAATAAAACAACGAACATTCTTATAATATTGACACAGTTTGAGTTGTTTTCTGATCGTTAGGGACGTCACCTGGATCGCAGAAGAAGGTGGCGTGGTTCTTTACCTTATCTGAGACAGTCGAGTCCCTGCACGTTTGTGAGGTGCTTTTAAGTGCTTAGAGAGAAGGGACTAGAAGCTGTAAAAGTCCCGTAATCATTATTCACTAGGATTTTTGTACCTTTCTGAGAGGTTAGGGGACCGTTGAGGTTTGTTTTCTGGGTAGGTCAAGGGAGGAGTACCAAGGAGATGGAGAGCACAGATGACAGACTTTCAGACTGATGCGGTAGGTGCAGTGTGCTTGGTACCCAGCAACGTTGGTTTTCATCAGGCAGCGCTTCGGGAATGGCTAGCAGGCATCGTTTTAATAAAACCTGGATGTCCACAGGAGCAGGTGTGTCAGTGCAAAGCTGTAGCAAGTTCTATCTCTGATGCTCATTCTCTCAGCCACAGTAGACGACTGCAGCGGTCTCCCGATGCTGAGCATTGCCGCCAGTGTAACAGCTCCATGCCAAAACCCAGGGTGCAAATCAGATCAGGCTTGGATTAATCGTAGCATCTAACACCCTTGTAATTCTTCCAGGCCCTCGAGGGGTCAGGTTCAGATGGCTTACATTTCACTAAAGCCTCTGTGGCTGCTGCTTCTCCCTGCCCACAAGGCTCCAGGCCATCATAGACAGGACTGTGGGCACAGAGCGAAGCCTCAGAGTGCCAAAGACCAACCCTCAGCATCTCCAGCAAAACACAGTGAAACAAAAGCACCTCTGAGACAGTAACCACCCTATGTGGTACAGGCATCTACAAAAGCAGTTGTTAGCTTCATTCGAGCTCCTGATGGTATAGGTATTCATTTCTCTCCTCAGATACTCTTAACACCCTTTATAGTTACTGGAGGGAAATAACCAGTGAGGGTGAATGGAGGCACTAAACCATCAAACTGCTGAACCACAGCAGCAAGAGCCTTTCTTTTTCCACTGACCATAACTCAGACTGAAGGCGAACAGCTCTTATACAGAACTTGACAGGGAGGGGAAAGGTGGAAATCAGATGATGCTTACCCCTCAGGCACACTGACACAGAGCGTGCAGTGGTCTTAAGAAAAAAAGACCTGGAAAACTTCAGTGGAGCACTGTGACTACACCTGTTGGGTTTACTGATGTGTTTAGCTCAATCACGAGTTACTCTGAACTGCTGGCATTTCTGTGGCTGGAATGGTGAGATGTCTGGGTTTTTCTCATGTTTGAGTAAAGCTAGAAGCTTCTTTTCCGACTTTTTACTGCTGAATTTTAAAAGCAACTACTGGGTTGGTGTTGGTTTGTGTGGTTTGGTTTTTTTAAGAAGCCTGTGCCTCGATTTTTGATAAAGTAACAGAGGCTGGGAGATCGGAAGACTGAATGAGAAAGATGCTGTCTGTTTTGTTCTACTGTGTATGTCTGTTTTTCCAGGAGGTTGTCTTCATCCTTTCCTCATTCAGGACTGCAAGCAGTCTGGTGCTGTCCCTGGGATATTTTACTGTCTTCCAGTGTTAGCCCTCCTTCATGCTCTTACCCTGTCTCCTTAATGCACAACGTTTAATTTTCACCTCCAGTAAACAGCCAGTTGCTGCAGTTGGGAAGGTCACTCCATGGATCCCATTCTTAAGTCAGGTTCCTATTTGCAAGAGGACTCACGAGTGGTTTGAGATGTCTTTGTCCAGTGTCAGTCACTACTTAGGATCCCCATGAAGAGGTTTCACAATTGAGCAGCACGAGCAAAGCAGCGGCCAAGCAGCATGGGCATAGAACGGCACAGCACACCAAAGGCTTGGGGCCAGCAGTCACAGTGGGGAATCGCCGCATCCTCTCACCACTGGCAAGGGAATGTTTTGTTCAAAGAAAATGTGGTCAGATGAGGAGAAGAGGAGATTGTGACTTTGCCAATTCCTGGCATAAAATACCAGAGCTACAAAATTAAAAGGAAGAAGTGAAACCAGATGGGGAAATGCTACAGCAGACAGAGTTGAGCAGAATTCAGGGGGCTGAGAAATGAATCTCAGAACATCAGTCTGCTCAGTTTACTCTGTTTTCTTATTCCACAGAGGTGTAAATTTCTTCTGCATAACCCTAAGCATTTGAGGTCTCTTGAGCTACCTTTGAGTAACCCACATGTCCAAAAGATGAGTCCCCTGTACATCCTGTGTCAGATCTAAGAGCCCCATTTCCTCGTATTCAATGAAGAGAATGCTGCCTGTTCACCTCTGTTCCTTAGTAATTCTCTACTGCCCTGATCACACACCAGAATATCCTTTCACTTGGTGTAGAAACTCCAGTGGGTTTTGCCATCTCAAAGTGTAAGCTGACCATAACAGCAATTACAGCAGAATAGAGCCCCTAAATCTCTCGACTGACAGAATGTACCTACTGCACTAATGGCAAACACAAGAAAAGAAGGGCATTCTGCAAGGAGGAGCAGACAGGGAATAATTACAGCTGTTACAACTAAATGTGTAATTAGCATGCAAAAGCCTGTTAAACTTCAGCTGGATCGTCTAAGGATGGGAAGTCACCAGTGGAATGATAAGTAGAAATTTAGAGTCACTTGTTTTTCTAAATGAGAACAATGTCAGACATTCCAAATAATTTATTAACTTTGAGCGTAAGGTCAGGCAGGCTGAAACTAGTAAATCAGAATCAGAAAAGCATTTCGATTGCAAGGGCCATCTGGAGGTCATCTGCTTGAAAGCTCCATTTAAAGAAGATTCCACTTCGAAGTCAGTCCCAACATCAAAATATGAGGATCATCAGGGCGAGTCCTATCAACATTTCAGCATCTCCGAAGCATAATGCATCTGATCGTCCTCGTCTGTGTTCTGACCATGCTCAGTATTTTCCTGAGTTAAATGGTTTTTGCTCTGCAGTCCGTGTAGCGACACCATTCCAAGCTACTGACTTAAATGCAAATGTATGCCTTCCCTTGGGTAACTCTGCTCAGAACCTGGATAGATCTGTTAGAGGACAATAAGGCACAGTCATCACGTTCCAGAGAAGCTTACACTGCTGTCCTTATGAGTAAAATGAGGACTCATGCTCCCAGCTCAACTATCCATCGCCTTCCACTAATTCATAGAATCATCAGGGATCGGAAGGAACATTGAAATATCATCCAGTCCAGTCCCCCTGCCACAGCAGGACACCCCGACCAGGTCCAGGTGGGTTTAAAACACCTCCAGAAAAGGAGACTCCACAAACCCCCCAGGCAGCCCCCTCCAACACCCCCATCACCCTCCCTAATTAACATTTAATCAATAAAAGATACTAGTAAACTGGTGGGAACCCTTGTTACAGCAGCTGCTAGACATCTTAAAGTCTGGATTCTCAAAGGAGGGGTGAACGAGGTGGGGACACATCAAGCTGTTGGGGGTGATGTCAAATGGATGTCCAGCACACCTCAGCAAGATGTTTTGGATCATGAGAGCTGAAGGCAGTGCAGTCACCCTGAGGACCTCTGGAGGTACAAGGCTATTCTTTCTGCACTTCACCAGGTACATGGTTATTCCAGCAGAGGTTGAACCTGTCTCTCCTACAGCTCAAGTGAGTTAAACTACATTAAATATAGACATTTCCATAGTCAGGTTACTCTATCAATAGTTTGTTTTTCACACCAAGTGTGATGTCTACAGACAAAACCCCAGCCAGAGGCAGAATGGTTTCAATCTTTATCCCTACAACTATTCTATGGATCAGAAGAAAGATGGTAAGAAATAAATTGAAAACTCATTAAAATTAGGTTGTCTATATAGAGACTATTTACTTATAAGAGTTCACTGAATTTCTTAATATGGGGAATATTTAAAATGAACTCGATTATAAAGCAACAAAACAAAGTCACCGTAGGAAACGTTGAACTGCATCATTCCCAAAGGAAATAATAACCCTCCCTATTTTTAAAAGAAACAATTGGGACTCTGAATAAAGTTCAGAAAGAAAGCCTTCTGTTTCTCTAGAGACTTATCTGAGTGCAAGGGTGCTGCAGCAACCCTCAGGAAGGAGGCTGTCAGACAGGATGAGTTACACTCATGACCGTGTCAGATTAAGTTAGGTTTGATGTTTTCCAAGTGTGTGATCAGTCGCTGAAGGCTTTGAAGTGGCAAGCATGATGCAATTGAGTCTGAAACTCCTGCAGAGTTTCTGAAAACCAGGAGTCACTGTGACATTAAGTTAGCCCATCCTGCACATTCTCTCAGCTCTCTTTCCATCTTTCAAGACCCAGAGCTGCTCTGGTCTCTGGCATTTTCCAGCCAGACATCAAAGCTTAGCTCACACCTTGGTCATGAATTTCCTTCCCTACCTCTAGTTTTCCCACCTTTCCTCAGACCAAACACCCAGTCTTTCCCTCACCCACTGGGGTTTCTTCTTCTGTTGCAGCTCTTCTTCGAGCCAGGGTGTCTTGATTCACCCCTGATGAAGGTTGTGATCTGGTCACCATGCAGCCCACACTTTTGAGATAGTATCACATCCCCAGTGCTCCATGACAGCGAACTGACAACTAACTTCCACACCTCAGACTGCTTGCACTGTTGTTCCTAGGACTCTTCCCAACTGAACCACAATCATTGTGAAGCCCCATACTGCCAGCTGCCCCTAACTCCTGATGACTGGAGCACAAGGGTTCCTTCCTAAGTTTTATATTTCCTCTCTCTGCAGGAGTATGATGATGAGGGTGAATTTTATTCATCATAGGGATTGGAAGGGACCTTGAAAGATCATGTAGTCCAATCCCCCTGCCACAGTGGGATCATCTAGTTTTGTGGTATCAGCAACAGCAGTGATGTGATGGCTTCATGGAAATGAATGATGCTGCGGTGACAGTTGGGGAACAGCTGCTTCGCTTTGAAGAACAAAAGAAAAACAATGCAGATTTGTAAATCTACAGCTTCCCCAGTTGGGGAACAGCTGCTTCGCTTACGGGTTGGACTTTGAAGAACAAAAGAAAATCTACAACTTCCCCATGGATAATAAGCAAAATAATTTCCATCTGACTCAATCTACAGCTGAAAGAAGAGAAATATTTCAGTAGTACTTCCTCAGGCCCACTAGGAAAACAGGATTTATACCCATGCGATGAGTTTGTAAAGACCCCAGCTCAGTAAAGGTGTGTCATGGGTTTTGTGCAACCCCATCTGTCTACAGTGGTCCTGCATCACATTCTCTTCCAGAATACAAGGAGTTACACCTCCCTCAGCCTCTGGAATTCCTTCAGGTTGTAGGAGGAAGACTAAGCTGTGGTGGAGGACTGTGGCAGCAGCTGCAGGAGGCTGCAATGGGAGGGTGGCTAGCTCAGAGAACAGAGTAATCAGGGCTTTCCTGGAAAGTTTGGAGGGGTGAGGACTCACCCATTTCCTTCATACTCTTTGCCCTCTCTGCTTCTCCAGGGGTTTATGTTGAACAGAGATAGTCATGGTGGCTGCCACAGCTTCTCTTCCCCTCTCACACCCTGCCTTCCCCTATAACAAGTAGTTCAATTTTGAACTCCTTTCTCTTATTCTTCTGCTGCCTTGAGCAAAGTGCTCCAGCTTTTTCTCTCTCCCTTCTCTCTTCTTCCTCCAGCAACAGCTCATCAGCTGCAGGAACTGGTTTTTCAGGGGACCAGAGGGGTGGCAACTGGGCTAAGAGGCAGCCTAGATGCCATTTTTAAGGTTGCAGCCTAACAGAAGGAGTGGAAACGTAGGAGAGCGATTGCCAATTCCGAGAGGGTGGGTTGGGACATTGTTTCCTTTCATTTTTCTTTTCCTTTTATTTCTTTCTTCCTTTATTTCTCAATAAATTGTTAATTCTCAGTTCCAGTCTCCTCCATTGTGTTTATTCTCTTCCTTCAGGGGTTGAGGAGGGTAAGACACTACTTTCTGTACAGTTGAGGAAAAGCACTTTCCCAGCCTAGTGCTAAACCGTGACTTTATCTGAAGGTTTTCCCAGTAGGAAGAATTTCTAGGTCAGAGAAAATGTATGAAGTCATCAGTCAGAAAACTTTATTTTCTGATTTTGAATCAATGCTCTTGGGTAAATTCTACAATTAACTTCAAAAACATCAGTGAAATGATGCGAGGACAAAACATGGTCCTTTACAGAACATCCTTTTTGGGGTTTTCTCTTCTTTGTCAGAAGAAAAAGAGGAAAGAAAAAGTTCTGTACTCTTTCCAGCTCTGGCATTGAAAGTTCTGACAGGGCATCAGTGCATGAATAAAGCTTCTTCATTCCAGAGAAGCTTACACTGCTGTCCTTATGGGTAAATTGAGGACTCGTGCTCCCAGCTCAACAATCCATCGCCTTCCACTAATTCATAGAATCATCAGGGATCGGAAGGAACATTGAAAGATCATCCAGTCCAGTCCCCCTGCCACAGCAGGACACCCCGACCAGGTCCAGGTGGGTTTAAAATACCTCCAGAAAAGGAGACTCCACAAACCCCCCAGGCAGCCCCCTCCAACACCCCCATCACCCTCCCTAATTAACATTTAATCAATAAAAGATACTAGTAAACTGGTGGGAACCCTTGTTACAGCAGCTGCTAGACATCTTAAAGTCTGGATTCTCAAAGGAGGGGTGAACGAGGTGGGGACACATCAACCAGAGGACTGGTGTCATCCCACAGTGGGAATAATGAACCAGTGCCAAACTTCACAGTTCCAGCTGCCATCAACCTCCAAGAGGAAGATGCTCAAATGAAATCAACAAGAGGATCACTGCAGCAGAATTCAGAGAAGTGGAATTACTTGGAGAAAGTCCTTGGGGAAAAGTGCTTGAGACACAAAGAGGCCAGATCTTTGGCACCATCCTGTTACCTGTGCTCCAGCAGAAATTCCTAGATTCATGGATTCCTAGAATGGTTCAGGTTGGAAAGGACCTTAAAGATCATCTAGATCATCTAGTTCCAATCCCCCTGCCATGGGCAGGGACACCCCCCCTCACTAGACCAGGTTGCTCAAGGGCTTGAACACTTTTATCTCTGAAGAAGATTTCAGGAAAAGGTAGCACCAAGAGGAGATCAGCTATAGCAAAGCCCTTGCAAAGAACAGGAGGTGTGGATACAGGCAGTGCTGGGGTGGCTATTCTTCCTGGTGGGAGGGAACATTTGGAACAGAATAGATGCAAACTGTTGTAAATGAATCATAAATTCATTTAGGTTGAAAAATGCCTGTGTGATCACCAACTGGAACCATAAATCTGATAGAACCACATCCACCGCTAAACCAGGAAGCCCAAGGTGTTACTGGTTTCTACAAACAACAAAAGGACCCTGAAAAAATGACAGAGAGAAACTATCAGCGTGTGATAACATTTCTATCACACAAAGATGACAGAGAAAACAGTGGTGGCAGTGTGTGCACCCACGTTGGGGTGTGGGCTACTTGTTTGGTGATGACACAAAGTGATCTTTGTGTGAAGCATGCTGATTCCCATCTCACGCTATCCACCTACCACCTGGGGTGTTTATCGTCCCGAGGAACTCAGGCTGTGAGCATTTATTAGCAGACAGTTTGAGCAACCCCTTGCTCTTTTCAGAGATTCACAGGGCTACAGTGCAGAGGGGAAAATTACAAGCATTTCATGAGAGAACAAATATGCCATGGCCCAAAGCACTTGCCATGTTGGTTCTGGACCTCCAAATGCCACTAGAGTGAGGTCACCCCTCAGGCTCCTCTTCTCCAAGCTCAAGAGACCCAGCTCCCTCAGCCTTTCCTCATAAGGGAGCTGTTCTACTTCCTTCATCAACTTCGTTGCTCTACGCTGGACACCCTACAGCAGCTCTGTGTCCGTCTGGAACTGAGGGGCCCAGAACTGGACACAGTACTCCAGATGCGGTCTCTATCCAAAGGGGCAGAAGAACCTCTCTCAGTCTGCTAAGCACCCTCATTCTGATCCCCCCCAGGATGCTGTTGGCCCTCTTGGCCACAAGAGCACGCTGCAGGCTCAGAGACATCCTGCTGGCCACTGGGATCCCCAGGTCCCTTTCTCCTGCACTGCTCTCCACCAGGTCAGTCCCCACCCTATCCTGGTCCCTGGGGTTGTTCTTGCCCAGATGCCAGACTCTCCCCTGACCCTTGTTGTCCCTCATTCCACTTCTCTCTGCCCAGCTCTCCAGCCTGTCCAGGTCTCGCTGAATGGCAGCACAGTCTGCTGGGTGGTTGTGCCACCGCCCAGCTTTGGGTCATCAGCAAACTTGCCGAAACAAAAAAAGATGTAGAGTTAAAGAAAATCTAGAAGCCATCAGGTGTAAAAAGTTTTCAAGCTTAAGAGCAGTTGTTTTCTGCTCTGAGAAATCAGGCTGCTTTGTTTTGCCTTTATCTGCTCTAACATTCTACCCTGGGAATTCTCCCAGGTAGATATTTCTGACCCTTAATCAAGCTACGCCGTCACGACCTGTTCTCTCAGATGAATTCCATTTATTTATTATTTAAATACCTCACTGTACAGCAGGGTTTTTTCCACCCTGGAGTCAATATTGACCCATGAATCTTTGGGCTGTGTCAGCACAAACCTTTATTCAGTCGTATTTCTTACTCCTAAAAGCTCCATCAAGCTATGACCAGTACGGCACAAAGGACAGGAACCTCTCTGCAGCCCTGTGAGAGCCACTCAGATGTCTGCAGGCTAAGATAGAAAAACCCTCCGTCTTCTCTTTATTTGGCTGCAGATCTGCCTGCTTCTTTCTGAGGGGCCATGGCAGGTTTGCTGTCCCACTTGTGACCCAGGCAAAGAGATGCTCCCACCTGCTGCTACCCTTCCCTCAACAAGGAGTCACTGAGAGCACCTCTGATGCCCTGCCATGGCCACCAGCTGTTGATAGACATGCAGGGAAGAGAAGGATGAAGCCAAATTCCCTCCTGGGACCCCTGACACTGGTTTTCTCCCCAGAGTGGATCCTGGAGCTATACAGCCACCCCAATCCAGGGCAGCCGCAGACTACTGAAGGGAAGACAAGGTGGGATGAGAGCCCAACCACGCTCAGTAGTGAGTTATTATCACATGCTGCAGCGAACATGTGGTGGCTTTTTCCCTGCCCACTCTTTGAGGGCCTACGACCTTCTTCTGTTAATTTCAGTGGGAAATGTGATGAGTAGGTGAATCCATCCTCTGAATTGGTATTTCAGGCAGGAAAGATTAATGTATGCATATTTGATAGTTGGTGATGCATTTCTGGATCTGATTTCTTCTGGATCGTTTCCTGTAGACCCACACATACACAGAACAAAGGACAAAGGCTTTCTTGGTTGCTCTGTATACCAGTAGCATGGTGCAGAGTGGCTGGTGGGGTTCTTTGTTGCAGAATATGTAATTGCTGATAAAACTTATCAAGCAAACTCCATTTGAAACTGAGGTTTCTTGTGTAACCCTGGGAAAGATACTACCCAGGCAGTAGCAGTGATGCCTACCCCCCAGTTCTTGCAGTCAGCCTTTGTTTCCAGAGAAAACCACATCGCAGTTTGGAAGTAGGTATCTGCTCCCATAAAGAAAATTGGAAACCATAAGCTCCTCAGAAGATGAATGATGTGATAAAAGCAGTCAAGTAATCCATTACCTTGCAGAGCATGTAGAAACACTCATTGAGTCCTGCCTTAAAGTAAATAATGAAAACAATCACGGAATCACAGAATGTTAGGGATTGGAAGGGACCTTGAAAGATCAACCCATCCAATCCCCCTGCCAAAGCAGGATCCCTGAGATCCAGTCGCACAGGAACAGTGCAGGCACATTTTAAACACCTCCAGAGAAGGAGACTCCACAACCTCTCCTGGCAGCTGCTTGCAGTCCTCTGTCACCCTCACCAGGAAGAAGTTTCTTCTCACCTTGAAGTGGAACCTCCTCTGTCCCAGCTGACACCTGGTGCCCCTTGTCCTAGCATTGGGTGCCACTGAGCAGAGCCTGGCTCCTTCCTCCTGACACCCACCCTTTCCATATTGATCAACATTAATGAGGTCACCCCTCAGTCTCCTTTGTTCCAAGCTCAAGAGACGCAGCTCCCTCAGCCTTTCCTCAGCAGGGAGATGATGCACTCCCTCCATCATCTCTGTGGCTCTGTGCCACCAGGATGCCATTGTCCTTCTTGGCCACAAGGGCAGATTGCTGGCTCCTGGTCATCCTGCTGGCCACTCTGCCACCATGTGTGCCAAGCAGAGGTCCTGCTGCCCCCAAGGGACGATGTCAGATCAAGTCTCTCTGGAGGTTGCTCCCTTCCCTTTGGCAGCAGCAGACTGTGTTCAGGAGGAGGGTTTTCAAAGCCTGCTCTACTTGCACTTGCACTTCTGAACTCTCGGATCAAAAGCCATTAACTGACACTCGCAGAGCTCCGTTGCTGTCTTTCCCACAAAGACTTTGTTCTCCAGGAAATAACTCTTTTCTACTCAAAGAATGAACGTATGAGCTGCTCAGACTGAACAATGCTCATCTATAAAAAGGGACAGCGTGAAAAGGGCACAAAGGACTGATTTTCTGAATGGGTTTGCTCGTCCTGAATAAAAACTGGCAACGGCATCTCCTAATGGACTGAAGTTTCTTTTCTAGCAAACTGACAAGCACAGCCTCCTAAATAAACAGCCTTGACTCCTTTTTTGCAGGAACATTGCGATTACTATAAACCCTGCAGATGGAAAAACAATTTGAAGGAAAGGAAGCTGGCGGGCGGAGGAAAAACCAGCATGTGCTCTTGGATCCACAGGAAGGGTCCTTCAGTGATCTAAAAAAGTAGGGCGAGTATTTGTGTTCACTTTTGCTTCTGAAAGAACTCCTTCCAGAAAAGATTTTGTTGTAAAGATGATTTATGGGCGCAAAGTAGATTATCTAGATGCTGCATATAGGGTAAAATACAAATCACTTCTTAGAAAAGTTAGTGCCAATGCATCTTTGACTTGATAGGAATACTGCCTGTTCACTTTGAGATGGCTTAGAGGTTGGTGATGACCCTTAGCTTGTCCTTAGCGCCTTCCTGGATACCACTCTGGGTATGGTCACAATTTCTTCTCTCTATTTCTGAGCCAAAAGATCTCTATAGTCCCAACTTGTAAGAGAAACACTGATAGTTCTTTAGCTATGGTCTGCTCTGAGTGATTTAGAAAGCCCTCGATGCACCAGCCACCAGTGCTAGAGCGGATGGTGTGCCACAGCTCTGGGAGATCCCTGCAGGGAGATTTGTACAGGTCTAAGAGCAGCCTTACCCCTGCCCACTCCCTGTGCAGATCTAAATATCAGCAGAAACACCCAGATTTTCAAGGTCCCTTACAATCCCTTGTAATTCTATGATACTTACCAATTTTCCCACTTTTTCTGCTGTGGGTTTACTTCCTAAATGCTATTTTGCTGCAATATTGCAAAAAAAATGCACACCAGAAACAGAGTGACTGAGCGAGTGATCTGTCTTCACAGCATTTCTCCTGAATCCTCTGAGATGGAACTGTTGGCTGGGCTTGTTGAAGTCCTTCAACTAAAAGACCCCTGTGTGAATAAAGAGTATAATATAACAGTGACATGACCATTCAGAAGTCAATTGACTACCTGGATTTATAGAAAAGCTTATTCGTCCTGCAGAGCCAAGAGGAGAGTTGCTATAAATTCTGTAGCTGCTGTTGTTCTTGTCCTTCACCTGCCTGCCTGATATTCATTTACCAACTCCACCTCCATTCCACAATTCCTGATCTGTCTGTTGCCTTTGTGTAGTGATTCTTCTATTGTTACAGCTGGCTTTGCGTGTTGGGTTTGCTCATCCACCACGTGGATGGGGCATGCCGGGAGGAGCTGCTTTACTGGATAAGGCAATGTGATGCTGTGTTGTGTCTGCTTGAGGCAGTGAGGCCAGGCAGTCAGCTTTTGTCCACCTCGGGTGCTCTCATCTGCTACCCAGTTTTCCCATTGCCATCTCTCTCTACCTGTGCAAGTGTCACGGTCAGCTGCTTTGAGCTACTGATTTAATCCAGTGTCACAGCTGAGTGTGTAATACCTGTCCTACTAGTCCAGTCCTGTTGCCCTCTCTCCTTTGAACTTCTTACCCAGCAATATGACCGAATGCTGAACCTGAGACCTTTTTCAATGTCTTGGATTCAAAATGAACTTTACAGACACAACTGTCCCACCTTGCTTTGGAGAGATGACCAAACACCCTACGGGGTACCTTAGCTTGGAATTTCTAAAGCATTTTCAACTCTAATAAAATCCCCACTCTCACTGGTAGGGTCTCACTAGTCCTTGGAGGGAGGATGATAGGCTAAAAGGATGGCTGGTAGGAAGTAAGATGGAAAAGTCCAAAGTGTTAGTTGAAAACTCAGAGAAGCAGAATCATTTCATTACAGAAATAGGATTTTTCTACCAGTTTTGCCCCTGTATCATGCAATTCTGTAAGATCTTAAAGAGCATAGACTCATAAAGTCATAGAATCATTAGGGATTGGAAGAGATCTCAAAAAATGATCTAGTCCAATGCCCCTGCCACAGCAGGATCACCCAGACCAAGTCACACAGGAACAAATCGTGGTGGATCATCAAGTCCAACCATCTGCCCTACAGCCCCCAACCACTATCACATCTCCTGAAACACCCTGGCTGCCCATTTGTTGAACCCCTCCAAGGACCGTGCCTCCCCCACCTCCCTGAGCAGCCAGTTCCTATGCCTCCCCACTCTGTATGGGAAGAAGTTTTCTCTACGATCCAATCTGAACTTCCCCTGGCAAGAGCAACCTGACCCCATTTCCTCTCATTCTATCGCTAGTGTTTCCCAGGTCTTCAAACCCAACCAAGGCACAATAGCTCCTCATGAAAGAAAGTCCAATTGATATCTTTCCTGTTTTCCAACCCAAAACTTCAGAAAATGCTTTTCAGACTCCAGTTCTCTCTCACACAGTCTCATTTCTGTAATCTCTCCCTATCTCCGTGAGATAAACGCTGGACCGCGACGCTGTGCTCAAGTAACTAAATTGACTGAGGAGTGCAATTAAAAATTCGCTTCCTCCTTTAGCTCTTACAGACTCTGTGAAGGAGCCATCCATCACGAGGGAGCTATCTCGGGATTGATCGCAAGCCTGGCACAATGCAATTACTGAAGCAGAAGCGTCGTATTATACAGCATGAAATGAACGAGCAACTTTGCCTTCCACATTGTGAACCGGTTGACTAATGATGGAGCGTTGCAATTAGGAATTATGGAAGGAGCAAGGCAAGGTACCCACGGTCTGCTCACGTGGAGAATAAAAGTACTGAGAGTGTGAAGTAGGGAAATGAAAAACAGGACAACTGTAACAGGAATTAGCAAAGTTACTCTGAACAAACTGAAAGGAGAAGGTGGTATTGTCCTCTGAACTAGGTCAAGTTCAAAAGGATTCTGTGAAGTAGATGAAAAGGGCTTCTGTCAGTGTCCCTACTTTTATTTTGCTATGCTCTCTGATGGCTGAGAACGGCTACATTCATTGCCACTGTGACTTGGCAACAGGAGATGTTATTGTAAGAGACCAGGAAGGAAAAATGCTGAGCTGGGGGCAAGAGCTGCCACAGCCACATCATCCCTCACTCCCTATTGATGCTGCATGAGTGACAAAGAGCTACATCGCGCATTGGCATAAGATTGCCCAGTGTTGCTGAGTCAAAACAAGGGTCAGTGTAGAGTCTTCATCTGGGCAAGAACAANGCTGCTGGAGGGTGTCCAGCATAGAGCAACAAAGATGATGAAGGAAGGAGAGCACCTCCCTGATGAGGAAAGGCTGAGGGAGCTGGGTCTCTTGAGCTTGGAGAAGAGGAGGCTGAGGGGTGACCTCATTCATGTCTATAAATATGTGAGGGGTGGGTGTCAGGAGGATGGAGCCAGGCTCTTCTCAAGGTCATCTAGTGATAGGACAAGGGGCACTGGGTGCAAGGTGGAACATAGGGGGCTCTGTATAAATGTCAGAAGGAACTTCTTCCCAGGGAGGGTACCAGAAACAGGCTGCCCAGGGAGTCTCCTTCTCTGGAGATGTTCCATACCTTCCTGGATCTGTTCCTGTGCGACTTGGTCTAGGTGAACCTGCGGTGGCAGTGGGATTGAACTAGATGATCTTTCGAGGTCCCTTCTGATCCCTCTCCTGTCTAGATGTCACTGAATGGCAGCCCAGTCTGCTAGGGTGTCAGCAACACCACTCAGCTTTGTGTCATCAGCAAACTTGCTGACAGTGCCCCCTAATCCCTCATTCGAGTCATTAAAGAATAGATTGAATAGATGAAGGCAGAGAAGTGCAAATCACAAATTGAAGCAGAGACTGGGAACATGCAAGGAGGCCGAGTGGCAGCCTGGATAAGACCTGAGATGGCAAAACCAGTTTTGTCCAACGTTTCTGCTCCTGATTGGGACACTGGGAATTTTAGCGGAGAAAGAAGGAAAATAGAAATAAAAAATTCAAAAGAAGATACAAAGATCAAGAAGAAGAAAAATAAAAGAGTAAAAATATAAACTGAGCACCATTGCATTTGGTGGCATCTTCTGACAGCCTCTGACTTCAGCAGCAACAGAGAAATATTAGTCTTTCCTCCTCCCTCTTCTTCTACCTAGCACTACTATCAAGGCTCCTGACTGACACAGAGTAGGATTGTTGAGGGTAGTTTTGATTTCTAAAAACATCAGGGTCTGACTCCATCTCCTCGGAGCACTCAGTGCCTCTCTGAGGGAAACTTCTGGGGGTGTGAGCTGGGAGAGGCAGGAGATGACGCTGATGTTCTTTTGTGGCAACTACAGCAAGTGTTCTATGAAAAGGTGGAGAAATGAGTTACCTGCTGCTCTTCCCACTGGAGAGGGGGCTATTAGAAACTTCTTTTTGAGAGGAAAGGAAGAAAATGTGAAGATAATTCAGCTACAGTTTGAAAAGATACCTACCCAGGGGCTTTTGAATCCTATCGGCTTCCTTGTGTGCGTCCTGTTGGAAGCGAGACTGGGCTGTATTTAAGGACCACATTAACAACCTTTCCCTTTAAACTTCTGTTGGCTGTTGTTGGGACACTGTTGAGCCTTAGCCACTTCATCTCCAAAACACATTGTGAAAACACCAGGATGCTCTCTGCTTCTCATGACAGGGGGATTGGAACTAGGTGATCTTTCAGGCCCCTTCCAACTCCGTTCTGTGATTCATTGACGTCTGAGCCAGGCATGAACTGGTGGGACCCATTTCTAATAACAAACAGCGAGAAACTTTCTGAAGCAGCAGTTTGTTTTACTCTGGTATTTGGCCTTTTGGACTTAAAATTACTGGCTAGAAACCCCTTCATGGAGCAGTAGACATCATGGTGTTTATGAAGATGCTGGTGGATGTTCCTGCTGCAGCACCGGAAACCACAGGGCACACAGTGAGGGCAGAAGCCTATGCCTTTTGCAGTGGTTGCCAAGTTGCCTGCTGCCCCTTAGGCTGGGCTGTGCTTTGCCCCTTGCCTTCCCCATCTACTCATTGTCATGGAGGGAGGAGGTCCACAGATCCATGAGTGCATTGGAAATCACCTTGATAAAGCAGTTCAAGGATATTCCTGGAGATATTTCCAGCACTCTGTTTTATGTTTCACCAGCTTCACTCACCTTCCCTCCTGGTAAATGTTTGATCACAGAATCACTGAATTATTGACACCCAGAAAGACCTCTGAGATCATCAAGTCCAGCCTCTATGACCTGGCATCACCACAGCAGCTAGACCAAGGCACTAAAGGGCCGTGTCCAGTCTGTCCTTAAATGTCTCCAGGGATGGGGACTTTACCACTACCCTGGGCAGTCCTGTCCATTGCAGTGCTTGATCAGTCTTTCTATAAAGAAGTGCTTCCTAAATCCTCGATCTTCACTCCTCTCCTTTTTTATTCTCTAGGTATTCAGGTCTTCCTCCATATATGTGTGGTTTTCCTCTTAAGTGCCTTCCCCGCCTGGAAACACCGCTCATCACTTACAATCACAGGCCATTCTTTCAATCAGGAGTCCAAAACCTCTCCCTCTCTAATGGGCCACCAGGTTTCAGCTGTATGTCCTGACTTCAGTGACATTCACACTGTGGAAACCCTGCCCTTAGGCTTTGCTGTCAGGATCCCGGGTTGGTAAATCGAGCAATTAAAGTTTAAGAGATTGTGGAGTAGTATTTAAAGATCTGACATTTAAATTCAAATTACAGCCAAATGACTGCAATTTTGTCAGGGGAAAAAAAGCAAATTATGAAATGGATGCATTAAACTCTGTAATTTCCTCTAAATTTTATGTTGAAACTGTATTTTCAGTGATTTGTGACGACAATTTCATCATTCAGCTTTTTCCAAAAGGTTTTGTAGAACCAGAGGAGGGTGCAATCCCCGGGAGGCTGAGGGGTTGTTAGGAGAAATAATTGCTTACACACTGCTCTATTCACATGTGGAGAAGGGCTCATATTTCTGAAATGATTCAGATTTATCTATTTATTCTTCCCCCTCTCCAAACCTGATGCTGTTGGAGCGTAATTCCCAAAGCACCCAATGTAAAACACAAACCATTATCCTAATGGTTAAGTTGTTCAACTACAGGAAAATATGAAGACAGAGGTGCTGCTATAGAGCAGAAGCATAATTACCTGTCTGAACACGAGCCAGACTCACAGCTGCTCCTTCCCAGCCAAGCACTTACAATGGCACACCATGAAAAGGTTCTGTCCTGGCTTGGTCCTTCTGGTCATCACCTCTCCCACAGCTGCCTCTGTTGCACTTTTTTCCTACTCAGCAGTCAGAAGAGTTACAGTGATCATGAATCCAAGTTACTCCATGCTCCAGGTAAATGCTCCAAGCACTAGGCAGTCCCGACAAACTTCCCAAATCCTGACTCTCTGATGTTTTAAACAGGATTTCTCCTAAACTCAGAAATCATAGAATCATGAAGATGGGAAAAGATGTCTAAGATCATTAAGTCCAACCATCTACCTAGGAAAGCAAGCTATTTTTATTATAAATTTAACATGCATCAAGGATCTAAACGTTTGTCTCTCTGTTTCAGTGAACTGGGTTTGCACAGCAAGGTTTGGGTAGCTGGGGGCTGCAGGGGTGGCTCCTGTGTCTGTCCAAGCCAAAGCCAGGCAGCTCCTAGATGGACCCGCAACTGGCCGTGGAGGAGCCAAACAGCAACAGAGACAACATTTAGGAAAGTGGAAAAGTCTGTAGAGCAAAAACTACAGCCAACGAGAGAATTTGTGAAGTAACTCTGCAGACACTAAGATCAGTGAAGAAGGATGGGGAGGAGATGCTTCAGTGCTGGAGCAGAGTGGTGAAGCAGCCTGCAGTGCAGACCCTGGTGATGGAGGCTCTGACACGCAGAGATGTTATAGAGGAACACAAACAACTGCAGTCCATGGAGGATAGCACAACGCAGTACTGGGATGCCT
Source organism: Upupa epops (assembly GCA_013397515.1). Classification (NCBI taxonomy): domain Eukaryota; kingdom Metazoa; phylum Chordata; class Aves; order Bucerotiformes; family Upupidae; genus Upupa; species Upupa epops. The sequence goes on along the minus strand of VZRI01001625.1, from coordinate 13,078 downwards.
GAAGGAGGCTGTGACCCCACAAGAAGCCCATGCTGAATCAGGCTCCTTACCACATGTCCTGCCAAACCACGTGGACCCAGTTTGCTAGCAGAACCAGTGGGGCAACCACACCAGAGCAGCCTGTTGCTGAAAGACTGCATCAAATGGAAAGGATCCATGCTGGAGCAGCTTGTGAAGAGCTGCAGCCCTTGGGAAGGACAGACATCAGGTGGAAAGAAGGGGTTTTTTTTGAGATTTGGTTTTGTCATTACCCCACTCTGAGTTTCACTGTCAATAAATTCTCCCTAGTCAAGCCAGTTTTACCAGTGACAGTAACTGGTGAGTGATCCCCCTGTCTTTGTCTGAAACCAAGAGCCTTTCATTGTTTTTCTCCCCCCTCCATCTGAGGAGAGGGTTACAGAATCATAGAATTAATGAGGCTGGAAAAGACTTCTAAGATCATTCAGCCCAGCCCAGGTCCTGACTTCACATCAGCCAGACCAGGGCACTAAACTCCATAACCAGTCTTTTCTTAAACATCTCCAGGGGTGGAGGACTCCTCCACCGCCCTGGGCAGTCCATTCCAGCATCTGATCATCCTTTCTGGGGAAGGCCTCACCAGTGCCCACTATGGAAGGAGAATTGCATCCCTAAACCTGCTAGCCACACTACAGCTGATACAAGCCAGGATAATATCGGACTTTTGCGCCACCTGGGCACCCTGCTGGCTCCTGTTCAGCCAGTGGTCAACCAGTTCTGCCAGGCTGCTCTCATTCCCCAGTCGGTAGCTCTGCAGGAGGTTATTGTAGCCTCCTGCAGGAGGCGGACCCTACCCTTGGCCCTGTTAAACTTTACCCCATTGGCCTCTGCCCATTGACTCAGCCTGTCCAGATCTCTCTGCAGCATCCTCTTTTCCTCCAGCAGATCAGCACTCCCCCCTAACTTGGTATCATCCGTGGATTTACCAAGGGGAGATTTGATCCTCTCATCCAGCTCATCACTAAAGATGTTGAACAGAACTGGCCCAAACACTGATCCCTGAGGGACACCACTGGTCACTGTGCACCAACTGGATGGGGCACCATTCAGAACCACTCCGTGTGTCTGATCATCCAGCCAGTTTTTAACCCAGCAGAAGGATTATAACAGCTTTGGTGGTCACCTGGCATCCAGCCAAGGTCAGACACAATCAAGAATAAAACTCTCAGCTACACTTCCCTATGGGGATCTTTTCATCTACCTGGTTTGTGTTTCATTCCCTTTTCCTCAAGTTAAATGCTGGTTGGTTAAATCTTATGCTTACTTCTCTGATTCACTACTCAGGGAATATAGGCAACAGCAACATCGAGATGCTGCACTGCTGAGCATCTACCAGGTTTCTCTTCAAACACAGCCCTGTGAAGAACCAGTCTCAAGAGCAATTTTGAATTGGAGTAGTCAAATTTATTCCCACTGTAGAAGCACACTTGTTTCAGTATTAAAAAAATAACATTTCTTTCTTTTGCAGAATAAAAGTAATCCTGTAGTGGTATAAATATCTTTACTGGCACAAGAACCCATGTAAATCAATCAACGTAGATGTAGCACTCTCATAGTCTTAAGTTTCAAATGGAGGCAACCAAAGATAGGTACTTGCAGAACACTGCGAAGTGGGAATTCCGGCTCAGGTGGGATTGAAACGTGTGAAACAGACAGTTTCCCCGGTTTGGCTTTGTAGCCATTTTAAACAAACACATTAGTTATGAAAATACTGACAGCTTTCAGCAGCAATCACTTCTGTTTGTTTATTAAATCACATCACAGTGTCAGCCACAGAGGCTCTTCTGGCTGCCGCATGGACACGATCCCAGTGCTGGTCAGGCAGAATTAACACCAAGTGTTAATGGTCAAGTTCCTTCTGTGCTCACCCTGTGTCTCCACTCCCAGGACTGTCATCATCAAGTATCTTTTGAGGAACAAACAAGGTCTAGCATTTTGCCCAAGTGGGTCATCCCAGACTCCAGGCAGGATGCCTGATCAATCCATAACTCTGCGTTGCACTCAGACAGGTGCTATATTCTATATAGCATCGTTAATAGTCTGGTGCAACCAACAGTCCAGCTCATAGCATGTATGTTTGATACGTAACTACCTAGTACAAACACTTCAGTAAGAACACTATTTTCTTCACTCAGTTTAAGTCATGGAACAACAGTAAACACAACTTCAGAGAATTCAACTTTTAGACAATTCTCAAACTTTTTCCAACCATGGGGGTGGAAAAAACAAAAAGGGAAATGAAGGTTAATGAATCAATCACATCATGGCTGTGTCACTGTGTTCTAAGTTACTTATGTACTGTGTGGGCTATCAGCAGCACCATGCCCTCACAACATATGTTGGTTTATTCTAATCCTTCCTTGTTAGTACAGTGAAAAGAATACCAGGTTTGGCCTTGATACTTCTTCAATGTGTCTGTGAGGACACCCAACTAATACAACACAACACTGAAGACAAGAGAACCTAACACTTAGTTCTGAAACACTGGCAAACAGTTTCACACGTAAGCTCATTTATGTAGGCACACTGACACCGAGCACCATTTCTCATGTTCACATCAACATTCAGCTCTGAGCAGAATGTTAAACCTCTAGGACAGTTTCAGTGTTAAGGAAAGAACTACCTACCTCTACTTTACAAACATCAAAATACTAACACTGACACCTCAGAAATTCACTGCAAGTGACCCTCTCTCTGAATTCGAAGGCGCTCCTTCTCCACTTGCAAGCGTTCCTTCTCGATCTGCAGCTTCTCCGACTCAAATTTCAGGAACTGCAGCCTCTCTTTCTCCAATTGCAAACGTTCTTTTTCAAGTTTTAACTTCTCAGTTTCTAGATCCAGAGGCTGCAGGATGGGTTTTTCTGGTTGGGTGTGGTCATTTTCCAGGACGGGTTTTTCAGCATGCAGAGAATCTAGCCTGAGCTTCTCCCATTCAATCTGAAGTCGCTCCTTCTCCATCTGAAGTCTTTCACGCTCCAAGTCAATGTGTCGCAAGCGTTCTTTCTCAATTTGCAAGCGTTCCTTCTCCACTTGCAACCTTTCTGATTCAATATCAAGTCGCTGCTTCTCTAGCTCCACCTTCTGCTTCTCCAGATTTATAAGCAAGTGGGAATCTTCATAGGCTAGCCTACCTTGAGCTGAGTTTAGATTCCCAAACTCCTCAATGTGGGGGAAGTCAGGGAGGTCGTTTTCCTTTTTCGAATCTGGCAAAACTGATGACAAAATTTCTTCTTCTTCCTCGATTGGAAACTGCAGAAAGGAACACATTAGACAAGAATTACATGCCAGTCTTTATTTTTCATACACAACTCGACTGACAAGGACATAATGGGGCGGGGAGGGGTGTCATGTTAAACACAACCCAGAACTGTTCAATGGTGTGCTGTGAAACAAGTATGTTAGGTCAAAAGACTGTTTACTACCACTACACAGGCATAGGAAAACTTCACCTGCAAGTTAATACCTGGTTAGGACAAAATATCAATGGGAACATAAAACCATACAGAGAATATTGCAGGGTAGACAGTACACGGCATTCAGAACCACTGACAGATCTGGTTCTAAAAAAGTATGTGTTGTTCTGACTGTTCGTACAGCTGAGTGGCACTGATGTAAGCTACAATGAATTTGTTGTGACTCTCAGAGCAGCTGGTTCCACAGGCTCTGTGACACAACAGAACACCCAGCCTTCACCAACTTCAGGATTCCATTTTTCCACTGACATTTTTCACACACTCCTAACCCTTCAAACCATATAAAGTGCAGAGAGACACTGTTCTTCAGCAGTTGGCAGACAGCAGCCCCACTACCAGTGGACAGCTTAAGCTGATTTTACTCCTGCACATCTCAGCTGAGCTAAACACTATTTTCTTCACCCCACCCATACCAGAAACACCACCTCACACCAAAATTCTGAGGCCTCCTTTGTGACATGAGAACTATGTGTCTGTACAGGCACAACAAAACTATCTAAACACTCCAGCCAGCTGCTTATTCCAGGGCAATCATCATACTACAAAGCAGTAACAACCTGTCTACAGGATCCACAGCTGCTTACTAACTACACACTCAAATTATGACACAGATAAATGGCAGACTGACTAACTGAAGTACTATCAGCACCTCTTGAGGGTTTAAGAATTATAAGTGGTATTTCTTTCTGTATTCACAGAATTACAGAATGATTTGGTTGCAAGTGGCCCTTAAATGNAGAATGATTTGTTTGCAAGTGGCCCTTAAATGGCATCTTGACCAGACACCTGCAGTCAAGCAGGGCCATCTCTAACTAGATCAGGTTGCACAGAGCCCCATACAGCCTTATCTTCAGTGTTTCTAAGTTGGGCCTCCATCACCTCTCTGAGCAACCTGTTTCAGCATTTCACTACTCTTGTAAAAAAATAAGTATCTATAGGCACTGTAAATATCCCCTCCATTAGCTTGAAATCATCACCCCTTGTCCTGTCACAAGCCTTACTAAAAAGATTGTCTCAATATTTCTTATAGGCTCCTTGTTTCTTTCTCTTCCTTCCTGTAGCTCCAGGTAACACGGTTTTGTTTGTTGAAGAGATACTTTTCCTTCCTCTGTTCATCCAGCCAGGCAACCAAAGGATTAAAACCACCAGTTTCCTTCAACATGTTTTCATTCACAGAATTATTAAGGCTGGAAGAGACCTCTGAGATCATCCAGCCCAGCCCATGACCTAAC
>VZRI01001623.1:2651-32796 GCA_013397515.1 Upupa epops | reverse complement strand
AACTGTGGTGTGATTTTCACTTCCTTTGAAGGACAATCAATTTCCTGCCTTTCAGATCATTTGGAATATTTTCATTAAAGTAAATTTTAGACTGGAATTATGCTCAGGGACAAAAGTGTTTGGCATTGATGAACATTTTAAGTTTTCAGTGGAAAATAACATATCAAAACCATTATTTTAAATGTACAAAGGGAGAAATCTCTTTTGGAATACAACACTAACAATTATCATTTTAGGCCTTTATTAAGCTATATATATGTGTGTGTGTGTGTGTGTGTCTGTGTATACTGATAACTGGATGAGGAAATCCCTCTAAAGCACCTGCATAAAGCACTGTATGATCCAGTTACCACCACGAGGCCTTTAGGTCTGTACCTAGAACAAAGAAAGGGTCCAAAACCTCTTGGCAACTCCAGCAGAACTAGTTTGAAATCTCCAGTTGAAAGTCTGTTAAAAATTCTTGCCTTATCCCTCTCCTCATTTACAGAACCTTTCAGTGTAACTTGAAGGTTTAGACCTCTATTAAGTCAGCAAGCCTCTAGTATACAGTAACCTTTTCAATACTACTGCTATAAATGAACTGAAGAACTAAGACGATGTACCTAAACCAGGACTATTTCCACTATTCACTACACATAATATGTCGAGCAATATACTCCTTGGAACTATACTTATAAGTTTGGTAAGATTTAAAAGGCTGAAAGGGAAAAAAAGAAATTAACCAGAATTTATAACTAAAAGATTTTGAAGAAAGATGAATAGATCAACACTGATTTCTGTTGTGTAAAAATCAAGATCTAACAAGACTGTAAATGTATTTAAGATTTATATTCAATTTATTAATGGTTTTGTTTTCTATTTTAGCACCACATGTACATACAAGCAACAAACCATATTAAACAGGACTTGGCAGAACAGTATAACTACATTTGGTTTTGGAGCATGAAGTCTTAATAAAATACAACATGCAATAATTCACATTAGAATGAACTCCAGGAAATCTCATCTAAAATCCTGTCCAAAGCAGGGCCAGCTCTGAGGTCAGGTTGCTCAGGACTCTGTCCAGTCTGATCTTGAAATTCACAAAGTTGGAAAACTCAAGCTCAACTGTCCTCATGGAAAAGAGGTATTTCCTTGTATTTATCCTGAACCCTTCTTGTTTCAACTGCTGTCCATTGCTGCTCATTCTTTGAGCATGTAGTGCTGTGTTAACACCTGTTTCTGACTTCTTGATAAGTACTGTCAGGTAGGAATTCAGTCCTCCTTAAGCCACCTCTACTCCAGGTGGAACAAGCCCAGTTACACCAATCTCTTTCAGCAACAGTGTTACAACTCCCAGTGTTATGGAAGCTCTCCATTAAACTCACTGCAGTTTGGCAATGCATTTCTTGTACTGTGGTGACAAAACTGGATTCAGAGTCTTCCAGATGTAGTCTAACAAGTGCTAAAGGGGGAAAATCACTTCCCTCTAGCTACTGACCGTGTCCCATTTATGCAGCCCTGTACTCTTTGTGTGTACTTGTCTCTTCCTTGCCACGATGGCATACAGCTGCTCGCATACAGCTTGCTCTACACCAGAGCCTCCAGGAATTGGATTTTCAGTAGAGCTGCTCCCAAACCTACTGATCCCCAACTTGTATCGGTGCCAGTGTCTCTCTACTCATGTGTAGACATGGTGCTTTGTGACCTGCTGCAGTGGCAGGCATGGAGGGGGTTATTTTGTGGTTTTCAATCTATGAGGTATTTAGATTTTCTGTTGGTGTGGGTATGGTGGACTCAGGGATCTAGGAGGTTCTTTCCAAACATGATTATTCTGTGATCCAAAAGCCTTGCTACAGTCTTGGCAAATAACAGTCACTGCTCTCAGCCTGTTGTTTCCTGATGGAAGGCGCTCAGTCTGGCCCTGCATTATTAACCAGAAACATCACCTGTATTACATTTACAATTCCATAAATAATTATTTTCCTTTACCTTTTGAATAGTACCTTCTAAATCTTCAATTATCTGGTCCAAATGAGCCTTTTCAATAAAGGCAGACTCTTGGGAAATCTGTATCAAATAACAAAAAAAATCAAATACAGAACAAGTCTGAAATCATCACAAATATGTAATGCAATTAGCTGTCAGGATTAGAAGTCTTTAGTAACATTAATTACATTACTAAGTAGTTTTCATGTTAAAGTATTCTGGGGTGATGTAGAGGGGTAAGCACAGGATCAAACCTTTAACTGTTCCCTGAGGCTATCATGTTCTGTAGCCATCCTTCATAAATCTGGCAATGCTGTATTCTTTTCTATCTCCACATGTCTTAACATAGCTTGAGCTGTCACAGTACTGGAGTACTGGAGCCTTTGATAACTTCCTGATGAAGCTGGGAAATCTCTTTCTGTGCCTGTTTTGAAAAATATCAGCACAACAGAAATATGAAACAGATAATTGAATATATTACTAGTGCATGTGGCTAGGAGGACATTGAAGGATACTGTGCAGTATTGAAGCAAAGTAATGATTTGTGCATATTTTCTTTGATCCTTAACTCTGGAAAGCACTTACAAAATGGTATTGACAGATTCAACTCACAGAAATTCCATTACTATCTGCTTTTTGAACAAGTGATTTGCTTTTTTTTTCTTTTTCACACACACAAAAACAATTTTCTTGTAGCACATCACCTTACTTTAATTAGGCACAGAAATGTAAATAAAATTACCTGTTCATAAATATTGACAATTTTGTCTCCCTCAGCTGTTAAAACTTTGAAATTACCCTGAATTTATGCCATGTGGCACTCATATTTTTTCAGTGTTGAGTTTTTCAGGTTCTCTTAATATTTTTGAAACTTCTGGACTAGAACTCACTCCCTTCAAGAACAAGGTGATATAAGATTAATGTAAAAAATGAAAATCTGATATGCTTTCTTACTATATCTGGTTTGGAAGTTTCTATAAAAGATTTAATCAGCCTTTGACCTAGTAACTTCAAGAGAATCAAGACTATACATACATACCACTTAGTAGTAAAGACAGGGTGAATGGAACATTTTCTAAAATACACATTTATTTTGAGTAGCAAATGACTATCACAAATGGTACTGACAACATGTTAATAATGACTTAATGTAAACAGTTGTCAGTAACTATTGAAGAGATATACACACATGCAGTGTAAAACAGCAGTTAAGTTCACATTATTTGCCCATTCCCATCTTACACGCTTCAATCAGTTTGGTTTTCTTCCCAGTATTTATGGCTCTGGTAATTTAGCACAAGATAAGTCAGTATTTTAAAAACTTTATTCCTCCTCTTCCAAAGTGTTTTCTGAGCTTACCTGCATGGTTGAAAAGTTTTTGTACATGGTGTCACAAGTAGAGGATCGCTTACAACTTGAAAATATGTTTCTAAATACCTTCCAGAACTTCTCAGCCTCACATTTATAGTAGTCTCTGTCCTCTTCCAATGTCCTAATGAAGGTATCAAGGTGGTGACTTCCCTTGTTTTAGTTCAGCTTCTGTTTGTAAAATAACCTGCATGTGCAAAAATGGAAGTATTTGTTTACTGAAATAGAACTTTTTAACGAATTTGCAATTCCAATGCAAAATAGAAAAACATCTTCTTAAAAATGAAGATGAAGCAGATATCTAATTAAAATTAATGTCCATTTAATAATTTAAAGTAACTTCCAAATGTCTGCATTTTCTGCTTTTTGTTATAGTGCAGATTATGTCTGAACATAATTTGTCTGGAATTTATCTAACAGAACAGAAAAGGACATAAATCTAAATATTAATTAATTTGGAATGTATCTGCTGAAAACTAAGGAGGATAATTAAGTAGATTTGTATTAGAAAACTAATGAATGTTTAAATATTAAATAACTTAGGGTACCGTGCTTAAGATCCATGAAAGGTGAATTTTTGAAATGGAAACTAATGTGCAAATAAGTATCGCTAAAATCCAGGAAGTCATGTAGGAGCCTAGACCATGTTTTGAAAATGAACTGCAATGTCAAAATTCAAAATTGCATGACAAATCCCTCTCTATTACAGTGTGTCTGTTGGAAGTACTTGGATTAATGAAATCTTAACTACCGAGGGAAACTATGCAGATTTATTCTTTTTGTTAAAAGAATTAATCACCTACATCTCTCAATGAATCTAGATTTCAAATCCCAAAACTTTCTGGCTGAAAGACTGATGTGTTCCTGTGGTAATTGAGCAGTAAACTACACAGTCAGTGGTTTGGTTTTTTCTCTGCAGGGATTCTATGCAAGATTGTACCACAAGCTCAAATATTTTGTACAGGAAACAAAAAAAGATAAATTCTCTCCCTCACACCAAATTTGAGATAATTACAGAAAGCAAGTGAATGAATCCAGTCAATAAATTCATATATTAAGTTGAGCAATGGAAAAAACTTCTACCATAACAACATTGTGTACCTTTCGAAATACTGTAACATCATTGTTGCACTTTAAGGAAGACTGAATATTAAGATTAATACTTTAAAGAAAATGATTACTCCTTTCTGTTCTGTAAGTGATTGGCAATGTATTCAAATCAGTTATATGTGATTTTGTAAACAAAAGAATAAAGATCATAAAGATTCTCAAAAGCAGAACAGAAACAGATTCCCATCTATCTATAGAGAGGAAACTACAAATGAAAACACACATGTTTATCCATTCTATAACTTCTCTGTTTTCAGTGAAAACAAAGCAAGTGAAATTTACTTGTACAAATATTGTCATGTGTGAACAATGTGATCTCATAGCTACATACATATACTTACTAAGATGTTTAACTCACAGATTTTAGTGTGTTCACCGAGTGTTGCAGCTTCTTTATCTTGTTCTGTTGGTGTAGAATTTTAATCTGCCATTAAAAATTTTTAAAGCAAGAGATTAAAACACACTACTGAATAAAAATAAACAACCTATCAGTTATAAGTTTTATCTTCAGATGCAGTTGAGGATTAGAAAAAACACTAACAGCTGAGTTACTCTGAGGTGAGAGAATGTAAAAAGCATTTTCCCAGAACTGTTTTACTGAGAAACCTTTGAAAACAAGGACAGTTAGATTATACCTACAGGCTAATGAAGTAAGTATGTAATTACTCTAAATGATTTCTTTCATCTGAACGCTATTACTAAATCACACAATTGCCTGTGCATACAATGCAATTTTCCATTATGCTGAGAAATCAGAAGTCTTCTTCACTGAAATTACATTCTTTATGATAGCAAGTGTGATTTTTACCCTCAAACAATTCTACATTTAAACACAGCAGTAGCCAGAACCTACTCCTTCTTCATCTCAGCAAATATACTTCAAAGCAGAGACAAAAGCTAGGAATGTAACCTAAAAGGTCAAAAAAAAAACCCAGATCAGGTCCCAGTAATATTAACAACTACCATTAAAATATCAGAGTACAATGTTAATTCTAACAAGTGGATACCTTTGCTTCCTCAAGCTCCTTATCAGCTATATACAATGTCAATTTCTTTTCCAGTGGCTCTGTTAGTTTGCCAGTTACAACAAATTTTTTAGTCAGATAATCATTTTTACAGCTGTATTTATCCACTTTCTGTTCCACTACTTGCTTCCTAACTTGCAGTTGTATGACATGTTGCCTTATCTTCTTCAGGTCTGCAATCTATGAGGACAAGGAGGAACAAGGTTTTTAACCTCAAGGATTTATATGGAGTATTTAATAAGAATAACAACAACAAAAACATCAGTATGCATTACTAACAAATGAAGAATACACACACTATTAACAGCACTTTGAACAGACTAATTCTGAAGGATTTTGGACAATGAAAAATATGAGCTTAATGGTTATGCATAAAACTCTCTCAAGGTGGTCTGCCACTGCGGTTATTCTCCTACAGTACCATGACAGGAAATGTCTCTCCAAGTCTGGTCTTGAGTTGCCAACAGTTACCATGCTTCTACTACATCTTAGAAATCCACTTCAACCATCCTTTTCACTTGGGCCTGAGTCTTTCCATGAAGGCCAGTGGAAATGTAGATAAATTAATAATATGAATTCAACAATTTATGAATGTAAAATTAATAATTTCCCACAAACAATGTTGTCTTTTAGAAACCAGAGGCTACTAACTATTCAGGCACTATGAACTTACTGGAACATCTGAGTCTACAGAAGCATTACTGCCTCGTGCTGCTTTTCAATTTTCTGAGTCCTCACATTTCTAAAATGCCTGCGTAACCAAGTTACAGTGTAATGCAGAAACTCCATTGTGTGCACAGGCTGAGCCTGCAAGGCATGAGAAAGCAGTATTGTTGAGTACTGAATTCTGTGAGCTTCACTTGATTCTGAAGTTGGAGGGTTTTCTTCAGGTAGTACTGTTAGCATTGGGACAAACACATAACCACCAGAATGGTTATATGAGGTGCTTTACTGAGGTGCCGGGAACCAGGAGTATCCACTCAAATCTGATTCCAACTTTGTCACCTCGCCTCCGCAATTTATACAGAAAAAGTTATACAATTAATACATATTCAACATGTGTTGTTACACTAACTAATTCATATGTGTTAAGGATTACTTCATCAGTCCATTATGGCATCAGTCTCTTTTGCGCTTGTGTATCCCTTTTGGTGGTCGTTGGTGATCATCCCGGTAAAGTAAGTGTCCTCCCTAGATGAAACAAGCGTCCTCCCTAGATGAAACAGGCGTGTCCNTAAGTGTCCTCCCTAGATGAAACAGGTGTGTCCTCCCCAGATGAGACAAGCATCCTTCCCAGATAAAACAAGTGTGTCCTCCCCAGATGAAACAAGAAGACCTCTTTATTCTGACCTTGTCCTTCTCATCCCTTCTGCCCTTAGATTGACCCAGCATTCTCTTATCTTCACTTGGCTGTCTCTGGCTTAGCTCAAGCCCAGGTGCTACCCAGGCAGGGCCCCACAGTACATTCTTTTCTATATCTATTAGCTATACAGGGCTAGTTTCTGCTGCTAAAGCTACAACATTCTAACATATATGTAAAGACCCTCTACTAATTTACAATCATTTCTATTCATACTTTTCAAACAATACTAGCAGTGCACAGAAATAAATTTTGGATTATTTAGAAAGATCTGAAAGATGCTTTGTGACAAAAAGCTTTCCTAGTGGGCTCTGTATTGCTACATCTGTAGCAGTTAATTTTACCACTTCTAGTACATCCATATACTCATTGAACAGAAAGAGAGTTACTGAAAAAAATAAACAAATATTGATTTCCTTTGGTTTTCATCAAGCCTGATCCAGCTAATTCTACTAATAATACTACTAATAAGAAAGCACAGTTATTAACTTGAAAACATGATAATTTTGGATTGTTTGAGGGACAAAGTAGTTTTAAAGGAAAACAGTATTTAGACTACAAAATTAAGGGTTCTTCATGGAAAAAAGCATTCAGGGGGCACCTTAACTAATTAGAATTGTACTCACAATGCTGTACTCTGAAAGCAGTCTGTGAGCAAGCAAAACTACTAACCATATAAGGCTTTGTAGACTCCAAAACAAGACCACACTACCAAAAAATACTCATAGCCACTAAAAATTGTGAAGTACAAACAACCTTTGCACTGCATCCTGCTCCAACCATAGAACTTCCTGGGCACAGTGTGCAGAAAAGCATCTGTTTGTGTTTCAGCTATATAGAAACAGAGGAAACACATAATCAGAAACATGGATACAATTTAGGATTTATCTCTATCAGCACCCTCTCAAATATAGAGCGTGGCCAGAAACATTCTTAAGTGTTCAGTTCCGTTGGGGATACAGAACTAGTTATCAACTAAGTAATCTAAGTACTGCTGCTTGTGTTTCCTTACAAATCCACAAACACTGCAAAATATGAGAAAGATGGGAGTGCTCCCTGGTAGCTTTCTCTGAGTAACTATAATAAAGTAGGGTTGGTGGAATTCTATCAAGCCCACTGCTATGCCAAGTCCTTAAGCTCCATATCTACACAACTTTTGAACAGGTCCAGGGATGACGATTCAACCACATCCCTTGGACAGCATGTTCTAAAGCCAGATGACCCTTTCAGTAAACAGGCTTTTCCTAATGTCTAACCTAAACTTCCCCTAGTGCAGCTTGAGGCCATTTCCTCTTGTCTGTCACTTGTTACTTGTGAGAAGAGATGAACACCTAGCTCTCTACAACCTCCTTTCAGGTAGTTGCTGACAGCAATAAGGTCTCCCCTCAGCCTCTTTTTTTCATCAATCTAAACAGCCACTGCTTGCTCAGCCACTCCTAAGGCTTGTTCTCTAGACCAATCTGCAATCTTGTTGCCCTTCTCTGGACCTGCTTCAGCAGGTCCACTTCTTTCTCCTATTAAGCAACCCAAAACTGAACACAGTACACAAGCTGTGGCCACAGCAGCGCCAAGTACAGGGGGGCAATCACTATATCAATATATTTTAAAATTTATGCACTGTAAAATCTTGTACAAATTTACTAGTAAAACTGCCTTCCGTTAGTTCTAATATAAATATTTATGAACATTTACCTTCATATCAATTTTAATTACTTCTCTTGGAATCATCTTGAGAGGTTTCTGAGTAGTTCATCTATGAAAATTAGATTTCCAGATACCAGGTTTTTGACTTATAGAATAGTTCTTCAATGAACTTTGATATGCTTGCATGTATTTTTTGTTTTTTATTTTATTTATGTGTTTATTTATTTTTATTGTTTTAAGTACAGATGTATACTGTGTGACTGGTTGCTGCTGTATCTTTGCAAATGACTATTTTATTATGGGGAGCTAATCCAAGACTCTTCTCAAGTGATAGAATGTTTTCTCCAGACATTGACAGATAAAACAGTGACTTCCTGAAATAATAGTTCAATTCTCCATAGTTGTTTGGGGATAGAAACAAGGAGGTGGGTGATTATCACAGATTGGCATACTCTGACGTATGCAGTAATACCTGTTGTTGGTTTGAGTGGAATTCTTTGGTTTTAAAACACATTTAACTACAATGAAGTCAAACCTCCATGGGTCCATCTGCACACATGCAGCATAGGCCTCACCCTAATTAATACAAAACCCAGGGGAAAGACAAGGAAAGGAAGTGTGAGCATGCTTACAGGTCAGAAGGTTTCAGAGACAAAATCAAGCAGTCATGCCTTGTCAGTCCAGCCCCAGGAGAGAAGATGGCTATTCTAAAACTGCCACAGCTCATCAACCAGAGCAGAATTTGCTCAGGGAGCTCAGCTGAACACCTCCACTCTAATTAGGTTCAGCTCTTTCAGAAACTAATATCCAAGGAGACACTTTTACAGATGAAAACTCCAGCAATTGCATTACAATCTCTCTGGCTTGACAAGAACAAAATGAATGTTGGGTAAGAAAGACTATCTTGTGAAGATAGCTGTTCTTTAATTAAACCTGGTCTTCTGTCCAAACCCCATCTATTTTACATATGTATGTGTAAGATACATGTGTCAGATGTATTAGCCAGGATAAATGTTACCTCTTCTTTCTTGTCAGTGTCAAGCATTAGCTTCACGCACTTGATACACCCCAGCCTGAACCATTCCTCTTTTTTTAAACATTCCTGTTTGACTAACATTCTATGACTAAAATATCAAGGTTTTATAAGGCTAGTTATGCTTTTCTTTATTGCACTAACAAAATCATTTGAAGGAATTTACTTCTTATGTTTTCTTATACTCCAAACAGTCTTTGAAAGAGGCTGCTTTTATGTGGTCCCAGAGTTCAGAGGAGAAACCAGAGAAAACACTCTCTTCCCTGTTAGGTACTAACACAGATTTTATATTCTGTAGACAGTGTTGAGTGAATTAAGCCCAGAATAAATCATAGAATTACAATATATTTTATTTTTTGCAAGCTACCACTATTAAGCACTCATGGTTAGAGTTTACTCTTTTGGAGATTAGGAGTAACATGAATATAATCTCCAAGTATAGACCAAGAAGAAACAGGACTAACTTCCTGTTTCTCTTAACTTCCACAAAAAGAACAAGAGAAATAAGTCTTTATCTTTTCCTCTCCCCAAGTCTTTATCTTTTCGTCTCCCCATCCTGGATTTCTTGTAAGTCTTGCTTTCTGATTTTGGTATGTTGGAAAGCATCAGAGAAGACTCTGCATTACTGCATTGATCTCCAGAATAGATACAAAAAGAGCATTTTTGGTTTTCATAGCTTCGCCAAAATGATTCTGAATGAAAATTAATTTTAGGAGCAGAACTATATGTTTTTAATTTGGTATTTTTATATATTTTTAAACTGGTCTATGGTTTTCTCTAAATGACAAAAGGTGAGTTTCCTTTCATATGGTAATTCTGGTTAATGTTGCACAGAGCAGTTACTTTGCTTGTGTTAGCACCAAAGATGTGTTGATCAAAGAAAGATTGGAAAACATAAACAGGATTATTTTCAAAAGCAGAACTAACAATCACTGCATTTTGCAGATATGTGTTTTATGCAATAGTTGTTGAGACATAAGAAATTTTTTAAATCCAATCCCGAAAGGTTATTATTTAGGTCCACATAGATGATGGCATTAATCTAATTTAGCACTACCTCCCCCTCCAAATCTCACACTTATTCTTCTTATACTAACCTCACCCTCCAAATCTTGCAGTTTCTTACATGATGTAGCTCACACTAGACTGGGTGAAGAGAGAGATACCTCACGATGTGTATTTACAAATCCATAATTTTTGCTGATTGCCAGAATATTTCTAATTATGATGCCGGGTGTGTCTTCAACAACAGCCACTTTTCAGAAAAAAAAACACTGCTCCATGTGCGTTTACTCCTTCAGCATCTCAGCAACAGACCCGCGACAATTTTTGCTGTCCACTAAATATTTTGCACACATATTTTTTAGCCAATTCTGGTTGTTATTAAGGTGACAGGCGCCCCCCGAAGTTCAACTGGAAGAGCAGGGAGTGCAGCAGCCCGCAGTGTGGTTTTAGTGCCACCCCGTGGCAAAATGGCGCATCGCAAATTTCCCAGAGAAGGGCCAAACGGGAAACAAATAGGCCCACATTTTGTTTGTCTTTTAGTATAGAAACATAGAATCATCACGGCTGGAAAGGACCTCCAGGATCTTAAAGTTCAGCCCTCATCCCAACATCTTCCTAACTCCTAGACCATGGTAGCACCAGAAGTCCTGCAGGATACCTTTTCCTCTGGCCAGCATCAAAGTGCCCATGTTGCCTTTTGCATTTTGCCAAGAGCTTTGATTTTCCAATATGTAAAACAGCACGTTAGCACATTTTTATGGACAAAGTCCAAATGTTTTTTACCCTATGCGTTGTAGTTCACTGCAGTGAAAAGTCATCATCAGCTTACTTCAGAAAAAAGTTACACCCATTTGAAACTGCTTAAAATAATTCCCAGCTTTTTTCTTTTATTTTCTTTTTTAATATGACATTATAACATGCCAAGGACCGGATCATGCATCACATCAAGCTCCTTTAAGAGTCTGCTTCTCCCACTGATCATCACCAACATACATGTGGTGATGTCTTCTTACTTTTTGCTCACCCTACTGCACACATACTTTTAAGAGTTTGGTAAAAACCTGTCATGCGCTTAGTGATGCAGTTCTTCAGCATGGGACAACCTCAAGCTCACATTTTTAATCTCTGAAGTCTTCTACCCTTAACTGCTTTCTTTTCTCCTTCACCTTCCAGGGAATATAGCTGTTCTAGTACTGTTTCTTTATTCAGAAGGTAGAGGCAATTCAGGCTACATGAACAGTTATCATTGTTGGTAAAGCAAACGCAGAAACACCCAGTTATGTACCCAAAGCCAGACTGCTTCCTCAATTGATTTTGCTCTTTCATCTGAACTTCCTCAGCATGAGTAGCTAGATTGCTAAAGCCTTAAGCCACGAGCTGTAGCCTAGAGACTGGTGAACTTAAGCTGAAGCAGTCGTAAGAAGAATGGCCAAGAGTAGTTTTGCATGACTGACATATTGTAACTAAAGTAACGTCATGAGATTGCATAAATAATATTACTGAAGACTGCCTGCTTAGCCATATAAATTAGCGTGACTTACAATCTAAGGGAAAGGAACAATAATTCAAGGAAATTAAGAAGAAACCATTCTATCTGAAGTCAGCAGAAGACAGATGAGTTCCAGGTGCAGATGAAACTGAAACTGTACATAGGTAAAGTCACCTGCACCAAACACTCAAATTATCACAGAGGACAAGTAGCCATTGAACAATGTTATTGGACAAAAGACACATGCTTGTCACATGAATAAGCACATGAACAGCTTCCATCATAGATGGTAAGGTTTTAAGAAGCACGGGCAAATAACCAAGAAAGTTCCTCTCCAAAGGCACTCAGCCCTCACTGACCTTGTGGGTACAGCATTCTATTATTTATTTTTATTACATCCAATGCCTGAGACTCTGCTTTGCAGACCGCACTCCTTTAACACCCATAGAAGTACTACTGCATGTAAAAACGTCAACCACTAGCACTAAAAATTGTCCTGCAGTGTAGGCTTAGATGCAAGCAGTAGCTCTTGAAGAAAAGTTACACATAATGTACAGTAGACTTTAAGAATCAATGCAAATCTGAAGATGATCTACCATATGCAGTACCTCTTTTAATTAGTCTTTGATTGCTTCCAGCTTGTTAATGAATCTTCATGAATTGGTTAGACCACATTTGTAATGCAGCATCCATTTCTGAGCTCCTTATGTAAAAGACAAGTAGCTCCTCATCCAGTGTAGTCACTAAGCTGATCAGAGGACTGAAGCATCTTCATTATAAAAAGAGGCTGAGGGGAGATCTCATAAATGCTATTAAGTATCTAAAGGGCAAATGCCAGGAGTATGGAACCAGCAAGGACGGGTAAGGGGCAATGTGCATAAACTGAAAAACATCAACTCTAAACTTAAGGAAAAACGTTCACAGTGAGGAACAGGCTGTGGAGTCATTCAAAACATGGTTGGACATGTTGCAACCTGATCTAGCAGAACCTGCTGCTGCAGAAAGGGACTAGATGATGTCCAGGAGGCTCTTAAAACCATTCTGAAAATCTGCATGAAAACTTCCAGCACCCAGAACACCCTGTCGTGGAGATCTGGGTCTTGCACGGAGAATCACCTGGTTTATCTGTTGTGCATCTACCTCTTGCGGCTACGACCTCATGCCTCGCAGCTACCAAGTTGTCGTAGATAGTCAACACAAGTGTCAGCGCTAGAAGCACTGCCCCCACCGTCCGCCCAGCTCCCAGCCCGGCAGCCCGCCCCTCTGACCCCGGGAAGCGGAAGGGGGATCTGCAGCGCGACCAGGGGCCGCCAACGGTGATGGGGTAGCAGGCGCCGTTCCTCGGTGTGAGTACTGGCCGTTAGGGGAAGTGGAGCTGGGGGGACGGGACGGCGGCGATGGCGGGCAGGGGGATCATGTAGTCATTGAATCGGTGTCGCTCGGGCCGCCTTGCAGAGAAGGCAGGTCACAGAACGAGCCGCTGCGGCGCTCTCTGTCGGGAAAAGCCGCTGCGGCCGAGAGCGCTTAGCGTGGAGAAGGAAGTGTTGCTGGCACTCTGCCTTGCCTTTCGCTAGAGCACTATGGACCAGCCTTTCCCCTGGGTGGCCCGGCACGGACTCAGCAAGTTCGGAAACTCCGTGCTCCTAGTTTTTTTGATCAGTCAATATAAAAAGCACACTGGATAAAGAAATGGGCTGCTGAAATTAAGTTTAGCAGCCTACACCAAATAAAATTGTATTAGCAGGTCTGTAATGAACGAGGGGAAAACACAGTTTAATGAAATGCCTTCCTTTGGTCTTCTAGGAACCAAGATCTGCTAGAAGAAGCTACTGTGATAGTTCCAGCTTTTATGTTAAGCAGAGCTCAGGATTTGAGTACCGTGACTTGCTCCAAGAGGAAAAATATGCCTTGTAACTCACATCAGTTTGAGAGTATTGCTGCTTTGGGAGGGGCATAATTGGCATCTCATTTCTGTCACAGCAGCAGGTTGTGTGCTTGCCACATGCATGTTCACCAGATCCATACATCCGCTGTCCAATTACTAAAACATGGCACTCCAGTCATCCTTAATGAACTGCCGTCAACTGTCCTGCATCCTCAGGACTTCAAAAGCTGGCTTCAGAAGCACAAGTAGTGGAGGACTCATTATCCAGTCTATTTCTAACGATGTTTACCAAAATCTAGCAGTGGAAGACTGGATCCATGACCACATGAATTTGGAGAACCAGCAGGTCCTTTTTCTTTGGAGAAATTCACCTGCTGTGGTAATTGGGAGGCATCAGAATCCTTGGCAGGAATGCAACCTCAGGCTATTGAGGCAAAAAAATATAAAACTAGCCAGGAGAAGAAGTGGAGGTGGGACAGTTTACCATGACTTGGGCAATATCAATTTGACTTTCTTTACAACCAGAAAAAAATATGAACGCATGGAAAACCTGAAATTAGTTGTGAAGGCACTGAAATCCTTGAGCCCCAGGTTAGACATACATGTCACTGAGAGATATGACATCTTGCTGGACAGGCAATACAAAATCTCAGGTACTGCAGCAAAGCTGGGAAGGACAACTGCTTATCACCATTGTACTTTGCTCTGTAACGCAGACAAGTTTATTTTGTCTTCTGTGCTAAAGAGTCCTTATAAAGGCCTAAAAAGTAATGCCACTCCTAGTGTGCCTGCCTCAGTGAAAAATCTCTTTGAAGAGGATCCTAGTTTAACTTATGAGATGCTTCTGGATGCCATTGCTGAAGAATATGCTATGCAACACCAAATAGATCATAATATCACCTTAATAAATCCAGCTGATGAGACTATGCTTCCAGGAATTAATAGTAAAACTAAGGAACTACAAACCTGGGACTGGGTGTATGGAAAGACACCACAGTTCAATGTTAGCACTTGTTTTAACATGGTCTATAAAGGTTCTGTTCTTGATGTTAAATTAGACTTGGATGTAAAGCATGGGAGGATTGAAGTCTGTAATATTGATCTGCCAGAGCAGTGGCTGCCACCAGCACTGTGCAGTGAACTGGTGAAGAGCCTTACTGGCAGGAAGTTTTGCCCGAATGAAACCACTACGGCAGTGACAACATTACTAAGTGTGTGTCCATTAGACAGTGAGTTGCACAGCAGGTGGAATCTGCTATGTGAGAATATGATGACATTAATGTGACTTGCATGGTTAAATTTCTGCTATTTTTTATTTATTGAAAACAAAATTAAAAACTTAAGTTTCTGCAAGATAGATTTTTCTGTTATTAGTTATGGAAACTGTGACATTGAATCTTGTGCTTTTGCTTAATATTGCCCACTAGCAACTAGATTTCGTGCTGCCCGCACCTGAGGTTTCCAAACCATAATGCAAGCTGCTGCAATATACTGAGACTCTGTTATCACTGTGTGCTGACTAGTATCATGACAGCTTAAAACAGAGGTAACTCGAGTAATTGCAGACTAGCTCTATAGCAGAAAAGGTACAAATGGCTGGCCAGATGGGATGGGGTAGATGGAAAACTGCTGCCCTGGATTCCCCAGTCTGCATCCCATTCTTTGCAGGTAGTCTTTTGTGGGGCCATGTCTCAGCCCCTGAGCTGGGTGGAGAAGGATGTCGCCTGTTTTCTGGTTGTAACATCTTGCTGAGTGCTGATGATCCTCTGCTTCTGCTATACAAGCATGGTAGTAAACTAAGTTTGTCACTGTGTAGTGAGGCAATCCAGCAGTTGCACCTGGGTCAGGGTTTTTATCCATGCATGTGCAAATTCAGGGGAAGGATATTAACAAGTTGAGTGGTAGAGTTCATGGTGAGGGTAGGAGAGGCTAATTGGGAGAGAGGCCACTAGTATTTTAAGCTAGAAGTGGGAATACTTGTATGTTAGGAGATGTAAATACAGATCTAGAAGAAACAGGCTCCTTGTTACCACCTAGGAAAAAATTTGCTGATGAAAGGCAGTAGTGAACTGCAAAAATAGCAGTTTTCAGGTTAAATAAAAATAATAGTTTAATATAAAGTAGCACTATGAAAGAAAGGCTTATGGTGTGTTTGTGTTGTTGCTGAATGAGCACAATTCAGGTTTGATCAGGTCAGAACAGGAACCATTTCTTGCTGTGACTCTAGGATGGGTCTCAGGGCAGCAGAGACATGCTGAATGTGAACTCTGTCCAGGTGAGGCAGTTACAGAGTTCACATATTACTGGGTTATGCAGTTTGTTTCTTCAGCAAACTGTCAGATAAGCAGGATGTGCTAAGTAACAGCAATGACTGAAATTCTTCAAATAAAAGGCTCTAGAGAGATTAAGAAAGCCTTGCAGTATATTCTTTTATGAATACATCAGTCCTTGTACAGACCAGACCATTAGCTTCAAGTGTTTAACAAGCAAGGCCTGCAAAGGCCTAAGAGGTGTTACTGTATCACTAGAGTGGCAACCAGCCACCTTTCCATAGATTACATGGCAGAAGTCACTACCTCTAAGGAGAATGGTTCATGGGGGTAAATCCAGCCCTCGCCTAGGACTGGCAATCACACTGTAGGACTGAATTGCACACAGCTGATTCCAGCAACAAAGTCTTCACAGATTATGCTAGGAGGGACAGTATTAGCTGCACAGCCCAGGTGACGACCTGACTATGTAAGTGCAAGCAGCAACAAGGAAGAACATGCCCTGTAGTCAGTAAAAGGACTGTAAACCTGTAGATACTGTTGATAAGATACAATAAAGGATAAAAGGTTTTTATTTTCATTTCCATCTACGTACCAAAATGTATAGTCAATCTAAAATATTTAAAGCATCTTTATTTTCACTTTGTATGTTTTAAATTGCAGGACTAGGGTAGAAGATGCAAAACTTCACATCAGGGAAGCTTCTTATATTTACAATGAACATCCAAACATGGTTGATTGCAAAGGCATTATCTGACTTGAAGTAGCCCAAGTAGTGCAGAGAGGAATTCAGATTACTACAACTAGAAATAATAGAAAAAATTTATTCCTATTAAAAATAGGCATGTATTATGCACAACTGAATAAAATTTACAACAGTGACTAGAAACCCAGGATCACATCAACAAGCCAAGGAGCTTCCATGGAACATTTGGGGTGACCAAGTGGTAGTATACAGCTTCAGTGGGCATGTGTGTTATTCTTTTGGCTAATGTAACACGGAAAAGTTGAGACATGCAAAACCATGAAGAAGGCAAACCACTGACAGGCTGTGACCCAGAGAACAAAGTAAAGACCAGCTCTGTTTCTTCTTGATAGCATGGAATATATTTGTTACATTAGAGGCAGTTCTAAAAGAACAGGCGCATTACATGACATAAGGTGAAAGAATAAAACAAAAAATAAAAAAGGATAATGGAACACAACAAACACCAGGAGAAAGAAACATGTAACAGAGAACGAGTTCTAGTGATGACCATGCTACTAGAATATGGCAGCATATTGTATTACAAGATGCAGAAAGCGTAAGGCACCTATTGGACTTAAAGCTGAAGACATTTTCATTGGACCTGTCCTCGTAAAAGAGGCTGCTGCCTGTTCTTCATGTCAGTATATATTACTGATGAATTCTTGCTGATAATGATCAAGAACTCTTTAGAAAAAGAAGCTGCAGCTCAGGCGATACCTTTTGCTTCCCAGAGGATAAAGGGAAGACAAGACTATGCTTTGTCTTTCTTCCCCAATTAGTACTATTCTTTAGAATCAGTGTTAAAAAGAAAGTTTCAGGGTATCCAACTTCGGGAAGAATTTAAAAATCAATTATTGTTTTTTTAGTACTATCTCAGTAGCAGTGAAATAACTTACTGCAGTTTAGGCTGGCGTGATTTAGCTGAAAGGACATTAAACTTACAAGTCAGGGAAAAAAAACTGGGAGAGGATGATACAACCTTTCCACACCTAATGAGAAGGATGGAAAAGCAGGTATGACGGAATCAGAGCACACAGAAGTGACAAGGAAAAGAATATAGCCCCAAATCCAACTTGTAGAGACATGTCACATGACCCTAAACTGTCTGTTTACTGAGCTCTACAATATTTGTATACAAGGAGCTTGGAAAATGGAATGTTAGACTAGGGGTTTCATAAAAGTCTGATAAATCAGGTATTACGGGATTAAACCACAGTATAACAGTAGTTATACCTAGAGTACAGAAGGTGAAGGAAATAAATAAGGCTGCTTATAAAAGTGGATCTGTGGCAGCCCAGTTTCATTTGTGAGGCGCTCAAGTGAAGATGTAATAAAAACCAGAAATTGTTCCAGACAAAGTTAATAGTAAAAATAGAAATGTCCCCCTTTGAAGGACAGTACTGGTGGACTATCCTAAAATCAAATTTAGACATTAATTATATGAATTAAGATTATGGGAAAAGTACAGTGGAGGAACTTAGTTGCATTTCCTAAGACTGAAACATCTCAAGTATTCCTATAGATTATAAAAGTTGTGCCTAGAAGAGTTGCTTCTGAGGGTGAACAGCTGGACTCAAGCAGCATCTTCTAGTTGTACATTACTATGCTTATAAAAACACTTCTTAAAAGCAGTCACATTTTCTTTGTATGTTTAGTATGAAAGACATCTACTGTTGTTTCATGACAAGGTCGCAAGTCAAAGTCACAGTATCCAATGCTGAAACGACCCTGCAGAAATGAACAGAATTAATGAGGTGACTATAGAACAAGCAACCCTGTAGCACAAGTTAATCGAAAAGATCAAAAATCCTTACCTGCGGTTTCTTAAAATAATCAAGACCCCTTCCGATCTTAATCATCCATCCATTGTTGAATCTGTTTTAAAAATACACAGATGTAAAAACCCAAAGTATGCTGGATTAAAAAAATAGTTATATCCATAAAAAAGTTGTATCTGCAAAATAAAAAATAGTTCTATCCACATGATGTACAAGCTCTTCTTTTCAATACGTTACCTCCTAGTGTCACTGGTACCTGTATGAACCATGGAAGATACTACTCTGCTTAAAAAGGCATCTACTGTTACGTTTAGAGAACACATGAAGTTACAGAGGCATAATAATTCTGAGTGAAGACCAGTGCCTTCTAATTTGTTAACTGCAGCTGTGACTGTATCTCAAGAGTCAGGGTTAAGTAGCTGACTTCAAATAATTGTCATTTGCTGAATTTTTTGTATCACCCACCTAATTTCTCGATCATGTATTGAAGATGAAAATGCAATATTCAGTGTTACTCCATAATTCCTCAATGATTGTTGTATTTCTTCCAAGCCATTTATCTGTTGACTCTTCCCAATGCCCTGTAAAAAGTAAAAATAATATAGCAGGGTTGGATTTTTTTACCATTTATTCTGGTTTTGGGCACTCTTCCTAAACTCACCAGCAGAACTTTTTTCAGTAATAACATTAACCAAAAGAAAGTAATTTCAATGCAGGTGGATTTGTCGTTCCAAACACAGTATAAAAAGCAGATAGAATTTTTTTAAGTTATCAAGAGTCTCTGAACTTTTTAAATTACTTGTGTTTAACTACTATCTTTTTATTTTGCTCTTCAACTGTGATTTCTCATGAAGGTGTCCAATAGTCAGTCTAACACATACTATTAAGCACTAATAAGTCTACATTAAAAATACTCATATGTATATACATACATGTATTTGCATGTACCACCTGACTACAAGGTAACAGAAGTCAAAATCTAGACACTTACTTCATCATAGGAAGTGACGAGGTGGATTGTTTTCACTTTGCATGGCCCCTTAACTAGCATCTCGCAGAATCGTAGGAAGTTATACAACTGTAAAAGTTTTAATTCATTTAGTGCCTTGGGATTTTTTTAGTAGCTACACCTCTATCAGTCACCTCAAGTATCTACTTACCTGATGAACTTGCCTGATGTACGGGTCCTCCACCCAAACTTCAGAGACTATCTCAGTAAGGTACTCCTGGAAGAGCTTTTCATAGCTGAAACCTGATGTATTTTCTTGTATCCTGATTTGCTTATGGTATTTTCCATCTGAAAAGGTCACAACACAATTCCCATGTTAACCAACTTGACCATAACAAACTAGCATTTTAGTGCTGAACGGGCACAGGGCAACTTTGTACCTTGTTTCTCTTTTTCTATGTGTTTTTTAATGTCTTCAGCTCTGCTCATGTACTCAGATATCTTCTGCCGATAAAACTGTTTTTTTGCTTCATCTTTGGTGCCTGCAAATGGAAACACCACAGCCACTCATAGTGCTCTTATCCCAAAACCTGCGTTCTTTCACTCAGTACACTGACAGTGATCCACACCATGGCAGAGAGGTTCCTTTATTGATTATTGATATTATTCCTTTATTGCAAGTTTGTGCAAAGCTGAGAGCTAAGTGAGAGCTTATCGTGGGTCAGGGGCTACTTGACACATATGTGTGTTTTTTTAGGACGACAATGAGAATAGTTCAACTAACGGACACACAGATTTTGAGTGATCACGTTAGCAGCCTTTTGATTAACATCTCCTTCAAGATTTAATTGCCAAGGTGTTTTGGTCTGTGGGAGGCCAACCATTTCTTCTGTTAGGGAAGACTGTCTTTCAACTGTCCTGTTCAGCACATTCCGCGAGTTAGTACAGCACAGTATTTTACAGTAATGGCCTTAAACAATGCCTACTCAGAGCCACTCCGAGCTGCTTAACAACCGCCTGCCTCAGCGGCAGAGGCTGCCGAACCGCCCTCAGGCCCCCCGATACCTCTCACCGCCTGAAGAAGGAGGTCGATGCCCTCTTGGTAACACACCAACGACTCCTGGAACCGCGATGCCTTGTCCAGCTCCACCGCCCGCTTCACCGTCGCCGCCCCGGCGTGCTCTAGTGCGGCAGTGCTGTTGTCCCGCGACCGCGACATGGGGCGGCAGGGACCACCGGCACCAACGCGGGAGGGCAGGAGAGGTCAGGGGAGGTCAGGGGAGCGGAGGGGAGGTCAGGGGAGCGGAGGGGAGGGGACCGACTGACTCAGCCGCTTCCCAGCGAATAGAAACCAAAAGGAGACCCAGGGCCTGTGTCGCACCGTTTTCTTTCCGCCCGTCCGGAAGTGAAGTGCCGTGCCGCCGATGCCCGGTCGGAATGCTGCGCTCCGTGATGGCGGCTAGGGTAGGCCGGGCCGGGCTGGCGTACACTGCCGCTTGGAAAGTACTGGGCCGGGCCGGGGTTTGGGTTGGCTGTGCATCTGNGTCCTGCAACCTTCGCCTCGAGGAAAGACCCAGCACGTGTCCTGCTGTCTTTGCAGATGCTGGGGATGAGGATGGAGCGGATGGTGCCCGCAGCGTGGGTTCGTTGTCACTTTACCAGGTCGAGAATTCCAGACTCGGTACGTGCTACAGAAAAATAGCCATTAGCCTGCTATGTGTTTTTTGAGGTATGATAGGTTTCTAGAGTCTTCTGGATGAGTAGGTTTGTGGTGCGTTGTGCAAAAAACTGGCTGAATGGCAAAGTGCAACGGGTTGTAGTGAATGAGGCTACATCTGGCTGGTGAACGGTCACCAGCAGTGCTCCCCAGGGTTCAGTTCTAGGGCCAGTATAGTTCCGTTTATTTATCAGTGATTTGAATGCAAGGCTGGAAGACACCATTTGCAAGTCTGCTGACAGTATCAACCCAGAAAATGCTGTCAAGAGGCTTTGTAGAGGGACTCAGACAGACTGGAGCATTGGACAGTTGTCAATGGCATAAAGTTTAACAGAACAAATGCCAGATTCTGCACTTGGGACACAATCATTCCAGGCACAGGTATAAAATGGGAGGAGAGTGGCTGGAAACCAGCTCTGCAGAGAGGATCTGGGAGTAGCAGCGGCTCAGTGTGGGTCAGCCACCAAGGTGGGCAGACAGCATCCTGGGCTGCATCTAATGCAGCAGAAAGAGCTGGTGAAAAGAGGTGATGATGCCACTGTATGCAGTGTTGGTAGGGCCTCGCCTTGAGGTCTGTGTGCAGTTCTGGGCCCCAGATTTAAGAAAAATGTTAAGGTCTTGACTGCATCCAGAAGAGAGTGGCAAAGCTGATGGAAGGGCTGGAAAGAATGTCCTGTGAGGAGTGGCTGGGGACTTCGGGCTTGTCTAGTTTGGAGAAAAGAGGGTGGGTGGTGACCTCTTTGCTCTTTGCAGCTGCCTGAGGAAGGAGATGGAGAGGGAGGTGCTGATCTCTTCTCCCTGGGATCCAGTGGCAGGACACATGGGAATGGTTCAAAGCTGTGCCAGGGGAGTTTCAGACTTGGCATTAGGAAGCATTTCTTCACCGAGACGGTGTCAAACCCTGGAACAGGCTTCCTGAGGAGGTGGTCAATGCCCCAAGTCTGTCACTGTTTCCAAGAGGCATTTGTACAATGCCCTTAATTCTATACCTTGGGCAGACAGTTGGACTGGATGGTCATTGTAGATCCCTTCCAGCTGTAATATTCTATCCAGTAAATAACTAGACCAAGGTGTTGGGGAATTTTACTTATATTGTGCATTTTTTCATTTGCATACTTAGTTTATCTTTTCTGCAAGATACTGCCTAGTGTCAGTTGACTCTTTCCTCAAAATAATTCTTGAAGCCTTTGGGAAAACTTAGAATTCAAAGGCTAAGCAGAGGCTTTTCAATGATGTAGAATCGTACAATAGTTTCAGCTAGAAAGACCTTTATGATACATACAGATCATTAGGGGTTGGAAGGGACCTCCAGGGATGAGATCATCGAGTCCGACCTCTTTCTAGCCCTGTCATCACCTGTAAAACACGTCTCACAACACAACATCTACTGTTCTCTTAAACACCTCCAGGAACACAGACTCATCCACCTCCCTGGGCAGGCTGTTCCAATGCCTGACAACCTTTTCAGTAAGAAATTCTTCCTAACATCCAATCTGAACCTCCCCTAGTGCAGCTCATAGCCATTTCCTCTCACCCTATCACGCACCACTAGGGAGAACAGACCAACCCCAGCCTCTCTATAACCTCCTTTCAAGGAGTTGGAAAGAGCATTAAGGTCTTCCCTCAATCTCCTCTTCTCCAGGCTAAACAGCTCCAGATACCTCAGCCATTCATCACACAACATGTGTTCCAAATCCTTTACTAGCTTGGTAGTCACCTCTGTCCCCTCTCCAGCACTTCAGTGTCCCTCTGGTAGCAAGTGGCCCAAAATTGGACACAATACTCAAGGTGTGACCTCACCAAAGCTGAGTAGAGGGAGAGACTTTTAAGTGTTGTGTTGTCTGTGTATTTCTGTGCAGTTGTGCAGTTAAACTCAACAGTTAATATCTTCATCAGGAAACCATTCTAAAGATATTGTTGACTTAATGTTATAGAAGCTAAATTTGAGGGTTTTTGTTGGTGCTTTGACCATTTTGAAAAGCAAAGCAAGAAGTGAAGGAAGTAATAATTTTTATCTAGTCTGATGTATATTTTAGGGAGTTATTTTGTTTAATAATTCTACGATAATTTGAATATGAAATATTGAATTAAAAACCTGTCTGTTTGCAAACTTGTTATTCTAGGTATTTCAGCCACGGCCTGGAGATCATGAAAAGTATGGAGGTGACCCTGAGCAGCCCCACAAAATCCATGTTATTACTAGAATAAAAAGTGTAATTCGTCGCCCATATTGGGAAAAGAAGATAATACATGATCTTGGACTGGATAAAGTATGATTTGTTTTTCTTTATGCTTATATTGTGAGCATCAGAAATGGATGCATAGAGTAGAATTCAAGTGGTGGGTATTTTTTAAGGATCTCCATGTTTCAGTCACAAAACTTGGATTGTTTTACAGTGGCTATAAATGTAATTGATAAATCAATTACTTGTTTAAGAGCTGAGAGGAATGGTAATGGTGAATGCCCTTTTGCTGGTAATTCAGAATATCTCTGGTATTGTTCTGCATGCCTGAAGAGAGCCTTGAGAATTCTGCTAAAATATTGTTGGAATTAATTTTTCTTTGTTAGTTATATTTGTCTACCTGCGATACCTGACTAATAAGACTCATTTATTAGTGAAAAGGTGTCCAAGTCCAAGAGTTTGTGTCAAAGATGTGAAGATGTGTTTGCTCCTTTTTTTCTTTTTTTTAGGCCAACTGCTCATTGTTCAAAGACTCATGTAGTCAGTATTACATCTCAGAGAAAAAAAGTCTGCTTGATCAATTTAAGATCTAACTGAAGCAAGCAGTCTTGCCCTAAGTTATTGTACTAGCGTTTATAGTATTTTTAATAGTGGAAGAAGTTAAAAGTATCTTGATAATGACAGTACAACTGAATTTGTCATTTTACTGGAATAGAGTTTTGAGTTCGTATTTTTATATGTTCCTGATATATGACAGTGCTTTGAATCTTATATTTGCAACTGTGGTTTATGTCTTCACTAATAGTGTGAAAACTGCAATGAACAGAGATTTGGTGTTTGGTAATGCATTTGTAAAACCTGCTCTATCCTTTTTGTAGGCACATCAGCCAATACTGCATAAAAATATCCCTTCTGTGAATGCCAAATTGAAAACTGTTAAACATCTGATAAGGTTTGTTAACCATTTGTTTAATTTGGAACATTTAATGTAATTATCTTCTAGTCATGGGACTTCACTAATAAACTTTTTTGCCTGTAGGATACAGCCACTTAAACTACCTTATGGATTGCCAACAGAAGAGGAAGTGTTTGATACCTTTCTTACAAGCATGGGAGAACTCATCATTAAACGACGTCTGAAACCTGCAGAGCAGAAAGAAATTAAGTCCTAAGATGTGCTGGTTAGATATATATGTCATGAAAGAAATGTGAGTTAGAAGTTTGTGTGTGAAGTGGAAGCTTAATTCTTATCCTGTCTGTTATGCATGGTGCTTAGCAAAACAAAGGATTACATGTGTACAAATACAAACTTCATTGTTAATATTTCCTTGAAATATTAAACAAGTGATAGGCTTTTTGGCCTCATGATTTAATTTTGTGCCTAAATTATGTCTGTTTATAGCTATTGGAGAACTTGATAAGTAAAGACAGATAATCAGAGAAGTAAATAAAATACATCTAACTAGTGGTGGTGAGGACATTTCCCAGCTCACAGTAAAGGTTGTCAGTGGTGGTGCATGACTTACCCTTTACTGCACAAAGGAAGAAACTGAAACTGAAAAGCCGTCTTCTACATTCACAATCAAATAGTTATCCCCTGAGAGTGTCACTTGATTAAGACAGGTGCTTGGGTGACTTACCTTGTCATCCAGATCTCACACTTTTTCCTTAGCAAACAGTCTTACCATCTGGCTTCCTTTGTAGCTTAAAAAGATCTTGGACTCCCCATTTGGGAGTCGCAGAAGAATTGATTCATGTCTTGGTAAGTGTATGATTTGTCATTCAGCAAACATGCTGTGTAATTTTATATGTATTTCTGGATCCTAGATGTTTAATAATAATAGTTGAAGAGCTGCAGTGTATGTGAAAGTTTAAGCTTTTGCTGATACAAAATTTCAGACTTTAGAAGTTTGAGACCCTAAAGTTTACCTCATTGGTGCAAGTTAGTAGCCATTATGGGATACAAGCTTATAAAATAAAACCTCTTATTGAAGGCTCTTGAGTAGTACTGTTTGCATAACTTTGTTTGGACACAGCTCTTAAAACTGTATTGTTAGGAAGCCCCTGATGTATCAAATGATAAAGTAGTTTTTATTCCAGCAAGCATGAATGCCATTGTTTAACACACTGTGACCTCTCCCACACTAGACACATTGCAGGGGAGTTAATCATAATGACTATATGTTGTGAGACAATCAGAGGGATATAGCCACTGAAAATGAATATTTATCTTTCCTGCATGTGTGCACAGAAGCATAAACATCAGTAAGAGCTCAAAGGAGTAGACCCATCAGTAGTGGGACATAAAAGCTGGAGTTGTTATATGCAGTAAGAAAAGAAGGATAGGCAGTGGCATTAAAGACTGTAATGGCTCCTCAGGGCAGGCTGAAAGAAATCTGAAAATAAGCAGAAAAACCTCTGTATCTCAAAAAGCTTCAGGCTGTAGTTGGAAAGTCACTGAAAGTACTGGTGTTGCTTTTAATAAGTATACAGAATAGTAAGGTGAAAGTGAAGCAGGTAAATTGTTTCTTTTTTTCTACCTTCTTTCCAGTATTTGCACAGTGTCTTGTGCTGCATTGTGGGGTAACTGCAGTCTCTGTGTGGTGTTAACCTAGTAAAGCTGATACTTCAGCCATTTAAAGGGCATGTGTAGTGAATCCAAGGTATAGGGTGTTGCAGTGAACATTACATGATCTGTTCGTTTTCCTCTGGGGGACCGTAGCTTGACCACTCACCGAGGTGCACACCAATATGATGAACAGCAAATGGTGTTTATTATCACGTGGTGTACACTTACATACCCCTGCCCTTCGTGTACGCCCCTTTTTCTTACAGACATAGCAGAATAGAGGACCTATCGCGTCACATCCTGCAAGCCCGCATGCGCATAATACAACAACAGGGCCTGCTTAAAAGCATCTGGGCCCAAGCATTAGGGTCCAGAAATTAGGCCAATAGGTCTTTGTTGCTGAGGGATAGCAAGTAAAACTCTTGTACCAGGGTTGGTGGGCCAGAGCACCAAAATCAGGATTGCTGTCTTACTGAACCTGTTCAGGACTTGTGTCCATGCAATGCAACCTGAAGAATCTCCAACAGAGGGAGCCCTACCAATTGTGGTGTGTGTGTAAGTATGAATATGTAACTTCTAGTCATAACACTCTACAGATGCTACAACCTTCAAAAGGACTTAAGTGTAAACCAGAAATAATATCTTAATGAACAAACTCATTCGGTGCTGTGCATGACTTAAAGAGGTGTGATAAACTACGTAAGTTAGATCA
Organism: Upupa epops; assembly: GCA_013397515.1. Classification (NCBI taxonomy): domain Eukaryota; kingdom Metazoa; phylum Chordata; class Aves; order Bucerotiformes; family Upupidae; genus Upupa; species Upupa epops. The sequence goes on along the minus strand of VZRI01001623.1, from coordinate 5,983 downwards.
GAGCTAGTAAGTGCTGTCCAAAGGAAAAGGCTTAGGTAGTACTTGGTAATTTTGGGCAGGATTTAGCTACAAGAGGTGTCTGCAGCTGTCTTTGACAAGCTGGCAGCTTTAATGAGAAGGGAATTTGCCCTTTTTTAGATTTTTTTAAATATCTTTGCAATGCTTGAGTGCAGCCCAGAAGGCCGCCCATATCCTGGGATGCATCAAAAGATGCAGGGTCAAAGGAGGTGATTGTCTCCCTCTACTTTGCTTTTGTGAGACCCCAACTGGAGCTGGAGTGTCCAGCTCTGGAGTCCGCAATATAACAAGGGCATGAAATCATTGGTACAAGTCCAGAAGAGGGCCATGAGGATGATCAGTGGGCTAGAGCACCTCTCCTATGAAAGCAGGCTAAGGGAGTGTGGGTTGTTTAGCCTGGAGAAGACAAGGGTCCAGGAGGACCTTAGAACAGGTTCCGTAGGCCTGAAGGAGGCCTACGGAAAAGCAAGAAAGGGACTTTTTATGAGAAACTCTAGTGATGGGAAAAGGGGGAATGGTTTCAAACTTAAAGAAGGGCAGATTTAGATTGCAACTCGGAAGGAAATTCCTCACTATGAGGGTGGCAAGGCACTGGAACCAGTTGCCCAGGGTGGCTGTGGATGCTCCATCCCTGGAAGTGCTCAAAGCCAGGTTGGATGAGGCTTCGGGCAGGCTGGTCTAGTGAGAGGTTTCACTGCCTATGGCAGGGAGTTGGAACTAGATGAGCTATAAGCTCTGAGGTCCCTTCCAAACCTAAACCAAAAGTGTGCACAAACACATCTTTTCATCAATGGAGCACTGTAAATCCTTATGTAAATTGTTACAAAATGTAGGGAAGAGATTCTACCTTTTTGTGCAGAGAACAAATGTTGACTTACGATAGCAAAATGGAGGTTGGAAGCTGCCTTCCACATGTCTAGTTCAATCTCCAGCTCAACACAGGGCCGGCTCAGGACTTTTTCAAGCCAAGTCTTGAAATCATGTGAAGACAGGGACAGTTAAGCTTTTTTGGGCAGCCTGCTCTGTTGCTTGGCTGTCCTCATAGGGAAAAAAGGTTATATGCAAAACACAGTCTTTTATCTAGTCTGAACCTCTCAGCTTATGCCTGCTGTCGCTTTCTATCCCAATATACACTACAGGGAGGAGCTAGCTTGGCTCTTTCTGCTCAGTTGTGCCCCATAGGTAGGTATTACAGGGCTGCTGTTAGACCCACCTGAAGCTCTCCCTTCTCCTGGTGAAATGCATTAGTCCCAACCAGCTTGTTGGCTCTCTGTAGACCTCACTGTACGTAATTGGTCTTTCCTGTGTAGGAGGTTCAAAACTAGACACTGCTCTAGGTGTGGTCTAATTGCTTAGAAGGTCAAGCTGTGCTTCTGCTCATAGGTACGAGGGTGCCTGTAACCACCTTTGCTGCTGGGGCATACAGCATTGCTTCTTGTGGAGGAGCAATTTGCCATATCTATCTGCTGTAGCATATAAAGTATATTCAAATAAGTCTTTGGTGCAACACACGGTAGCAATGTAGTGTTTTATTAATCAATGTCTGTTTCTGTGGTGTTGCTCTGTTGGAAGTACACATTGTTAATACTGTAGTGTAAGTAGAATTTTAATAATACTGTAATTTTAATAATTACTGTAGTGTAAAGAATTTTAATAATACTATCAGGGTTTTTTTTTATCATGGGTACTGAATGCTAGCTATAAAAGATGCACTATATTTAAACCCAGCAAACAATGTTCCTGTTCTCGTGCTTATTTCTCCTTTAGCACCCAGAGTGTATTTTTTTAACCACTCTAAGCCACTTTTCTCCTTTGTGTCTTAAAATGGTTGAATGAACCCAACAGCTGTAATAATCCCTGAGAGCTTTACTGTATGATTGATTAAAAGGATCTAAAGTTTATTGTGCATGAGCTTGCATCAGATTTTATAAACTATATGCCATTTTAAAAACATAATGGGATGTGCATCTTCTTCCTATGGTAAGAAAAAATTCAGTGGGTTGAGTTTTACAGATTGTTTGCAACTCTAAAGGCTAAAACAAAGTAGCACTTAGGGCAAAAAAAGCATTTTCCATCCTATTGTAAGAAACGGCCACTCTAGGGTCACACAGCCAAAGCTAAATGTATTATTAAACAGTATGTATGCAGTTTCAAAATGGCAAATTTTGGAAGCCAGACACATGCATTGACAGATAAAATCTAAGGCAGATAAAACCTTGTTAAGCAGTGTAATCATCTCACAGTGAAAGCCTCTGTCCTACAGCAGAACACTTCTACCTTCCCCACTCTCACTTCCCACCACATTGCCTTACTTTGGCCCCGGGCTAGGAGCGAAAGCAGTGTTGGTCCCTAAGCCAGAGGGAAGGAGATGGTGTTTATTGGAGACTAAACCACCTCTGTAGCTGTGAGAAGAAAATCCTGACCTGCAGAGGGCAGCCCAACTTGGTGCTGTGGATGTCAAGAAGGTGAAGTTGCCACCTGTCCACATGAAAGGATGTGTGCAGAGAGAGTCTGCTGTGAGGTTTGCAGCCACCTCCGTGAATATGTAAGAAGCAACTTTTGAAGATACAGATTAAGCCAGTTACATCTTTGGAAGACACAAAGTTTTGGACATGTTTTTCAAAATAAGCAATAAAAAGGCAGGGTATGTTTCAACAAGTATTTATTCTATGATCTCTAGAAATGTCTGCCAGAAGGTAGAAAATAACAAGGTTCTATCATTTAGCTGTATTTAAGTGTACAGTAGTTCTTTGCTTCACCTGATGTTGGATGCATGGGCTCAATGGGAGTTAGTATGGAGATTGCTAGTGCCAGTGTCTTCAGGTGCACTAGTGAGCAATTTAGTGCAAGGTAAGACAAGATAAAGTATCTTTAAAGTGTGTATTTTGAACAGAAGTCATAGCAGCTCTAGCTGGAGTGTCAACAACATACCTTTCAGCTAATGGAGCCCATGGACAGGGACACTATGACAGGGACATCTTTTTGTGCTGGCACTAGTGTATAGGAACATCCCTGGAACTAGTGGAATGAGACATCTGCAGAAGCAATTAATCAGTCAATCTGCAGGGCTAATGAGTTGATCTAATGTCTTGGGTTATGGAATCAAGAAGTTTGTATTCTATTTTCATCTGTTGGAAGCAGTTGAGAAGCTGTATGGTTTTGTTTTTGGTAACTTCAGGGGGTGGGGGAGTGAATACTGACCCAATTGTTAAAACCAGGTGGGGCGATATGTCTTGGGGTGGGGAAGTGAATGCCGCGGTACTGACTCAATTGTTAAAACCAGGTGGGACTATATTTTTCTTAAGTATCTCCTG
>VZRI01001622.1:61274-75714 GCA_013397515.1 Upupa epops | reverse complement strand
ACTGCAGCCAAGGCTGCCCTCTGCCTTCACTCCTTCGACCAGACCCTCCTTGTTGGTGAGTACAAGATGCAGCAGCGCTCCTCTCCTAGTGGGCTCCTCCACCATTTGCATCAGGAAATTGTCTCTAATGCACTGGAGGAACCTCCTGGACTGTGGATGGCTGGCTGAGTAGGTCTTCCAGCAAATATCAGGGTAGTTAAAATCCCCCATGAGAACCAGGGTCTGTAGGTGTGAGATTACAGGCTGCTGTCAGCTGTCTGTAATCAACTTTCTCATTCTGATCTGTAATGTACTGCCTGTAATCAAGTGTCATCAGGTTTCTCATTCTGATCTGGTGGCCTGTAATAGACACTTACGAGAGTGTCACCCATGCCAGTCTGCCCTTCACTCCTCACCCACACTGCCTAATTTATTTCCTTTTATGACATTGCTATTTCTTAATGGAAATATGAGAAAATACATGCACAAGTTGTATGTGTGTTTCAGGTTTCATGTGTAGTTTATCTTCTCATCTCCTCAGCGAGTAGCTGGCATTCCTTCCTAGCGCTCTATCTGGTGGGACCTGTCAAGCAGGTTTGCACATATTTCAGCGACAGAGGGAAGCAGCAGTATATGCAATGTTGACATAATTGATTCTACAATATTGTCTTTTGAAAAAGATTTAGAAACCTGACTACATTACTGCAGGAGAAGGTAGAAATACTGTTCAGTATAAATTAAAACCTTTTATTCCAGTGAAATGGTATTCACCAGTGGACCCAAGATTCTTCTGTATCAAAAAAATCTTCATAAATAATATTTAAGTTTAGATTTAAAACTAAAATGTTGTCTCCACAACACCATTGAGTGTTCCTCAATCGAATTTATGCAAGGTATAACCTTATTGATTATTTCTGAATACAACTTTGCAAATTCACATTGTCATCTGTGTGTGTGAGAATATGGATATGTGAGATGTCTTTGGATCTCAGGTAACTTAAACATTAAATGCATGCATCACAAAAAAACCTACATTGCTTTGAACTATGAAGAAGCTAAAATCCATTGTGTTTTCTGTTACTTGCTCCATGAAAAGGCCACACCACTGACAGTCTGATCAACATCCCTTTAGCTGTCCTACGTGTCTTACTATGAGCCCATGTGGTGTCATAATTGTGGAATCAGTCCACTGATCTCCCTGACATCTGAAGCGGGGATCACAACTGCCCATTAGGAAGACAGCCTTTAATTAGATTGAATTTAATTTAGTGTGAAAGATGCATTCTTGATCTTTGACATAGCTATGTAGCTATGTATTCTGCTGCAGCAGAGAGAATACTTTGCTTAACTCTGAAATACGTGGAATTTACAGGTGCTGATTTGTAGGTCATTGTTCAACCTTTGTGTTAAGTGCAAGTTTAATCAAACTGAGGTGCATATAGCTTGTTTGGGATAAATGCAAGAAGTTCCTAGGGAATGAGATACTGTCAGATTGTCATAATGATAACTTTTGATGTTAAAGTATGAATTGGAATATGGGGAAAAATATTTCACATATGGATAACCTAGCTCTGTATTCAGCATTCTGTGCAGAATTGCTGTAAAGTATAGGCTAGTATGTCAAGCAAAGAAAGAAATCACATTTTATAGTAGTGTGTTGATTATCTCCCATCAGTATGGTTAATTACTTCTCAGGAAGATTAAGACTTTTTCTGCAGATGAGTATATGTCTGTTTTGCATTCGAATATATTAGGAAATTGTTTTCCTGGAAAACCATACATTAGTCAGCTCTGAGAGAAACTGGTTATACAAATCTCTACAAGATTTTGTTTATAAAACAAATAATTCATATACAAAACCCCATATACACACAAAAAACCTGCTAATAACATGAAAAATTCTAGAGTCTACATTTGCTGGCAGCTTAAGTTAGAACAGATTCATATCCAAAAAACCTGTCTGTAAGGTTGGTATTTTTTGAATGACACTGTAAGTGTTACATGAACACTTTTTTAGTAGCTTTGTTTATGGTCAGAAGAGAAAATAATACTGGCTCTAAGAAAAAAAAGTACTTTGGTAGCCAATTTTGCCTTGCTATAGTGCAAACCAACCTGCACTGAAGCTGCTCTCCTTGTCAAGACATTAACATTGAACCTGTTTGGCCCATCAAAAATAATGAGTGACGTGCTGACAAATGAGAATTTTAAAAGTTTTATTCTTTATTACATTGCACCAACTTTGGTTTTCTTCTTTGACTTACATTTTTAGAAGTCTTAAGGAGTTCTTTAATAGATTCTGGTTTTTCTTTTTTACAACTTGGAATAATCCTTTGTATGCAATAGAAGATGAGACTCAAATTTGGTCTAAGGAAAAATTATGCCTAGTGAAATAATGACTTTCTAGAACTATACCAAAAAAGATTCTGTTATGGGGTCATCTGAAGCATTATAGAAGTCTTCAATGGCACAGACGATGGAGACAAACCAAGAGTCTTTCCCAGTCACCATTAAATATGGTATGATTTTGTGGAAAATTTTTATGCAATCCAGTGCAGTGTCCTGGTGTCTTTGTTATACTGATTATCAAAACCTGGGAAGAACAGTATCTGATGTCTTAAAAGACTTAGAAACATTTGTGTACAATAGTCATGATTGCAAAATGGTATGTTCTCGTTTTTTCGATAAAGAGATTTCTCCATACAAGGCTGCATTGTATAAGGAATGATGCAGTGCTGAAGGTACCTCTGTTCTGTCCTGCTTAGTTTTCACTTGAGTCCATTTAGATTATGTTTATTACGTTCTTAGACTGTGTCTGGAGAACTGAGGCATAAATTGAGCCATTTGTATTATCTTTCCAATTCTGTGAAAGGAGATGTAAAATAAATACAGGTGTCATTGGCACAGCAAGATATATTAGACTGAAAACTGGCATACTTTGTACAATGCTGAATGCCATGGAAATGATCAGTTTGCTTGATAAAGTTTATAAACAAATTCAGCAAATGAAACAGGATCCTATTTGACATGAAGGATCTTTCTCAAAATCCCAGGTTCATGGGCAGGAGATATTTAGCAATAAAGCCTGGGCAACAAGTAGCACAGAAGTCTGAGGGTGTATATGTTTGTGTTTGGGGTGCAAGAGGGTGAGAAGAAACTGGCAGTCAGGAAAAAATGCTTTATCTTTTGATATATGTTGCTTTGAAGTACTTAATTCTGTTCTGTTGTGGTGCTGAGTCTGCTTTACTGCTACTACCATATGCCAGTTATTTCATTACATAACTTTGTTAAATGCCTGGAGGTATCCTGCATCATTTAATGAAATCAAACATAGTAAACCTCTCTTATAGCTGTATAAAGCAAGTGTAGTTAAAAAAATATTTGCATGCTATAATTGTTTAGAGAGCATTACAACAAAGCATTTGAAAGAACATACCCAACTAGTTATTGGTTCAGAATGACAGCTCTGAAGTTTAAATACTGTGTGGCCTTATTGGAAGTGAATAAAAAAAATGCATTAGGTTTTATTGTCTTTTGCATATAGTCAACCTTGTTTAATGCTAGTATTTTTCAGCTGCCATTGGTGGATTTAGTTGACTGAGTTCTATGAATATTAGTGAGTCATGCACCCAAATCTACTTAAAATATCTAAGCTTTTATTTGCTATTCAGCTATTTAACTGAAGTCCGGAAAGAACATCAGGCTCACATTCATACTGGGCTCGTTCAGCCTTCTGTCCTTTTAAAGCAGCTTAAATAAATGTCCTGCGATTTATCTAGGAACAAGCTAATGGGTGTATTTGCATTCATAACACGTGGTGTAGGCAGAACAGAAGCAGAGTAGGTGCACACAGAGCTTCCTGACCACCACAGGAGGTGAAGTCTGAACAGATTTATTTATTTTTTTTTTGGTCGCAGTTGATGAATTAAAAACATTGTGAAAGAGCAGAAATGTACAGAGTTGGGAGACATCCCCAGAGCATAGAAAAAATAATCTTAATACTAACTGGCTTGTCTTTTTTTACTAACTAGCTATATGTATTCACTGTTGTGGATGGCTCTGTACTACTCAAGAAAGACAACCCAACAGGACAGGACTAAGGAGTGACTCTTTATGTGAAAGAGCACCTGGAAAATAGTAAGATCTGCCTAGGAACAAGAGTAGGGTCTTGCACTTTGAAAGGAACAATCCCATGCACCAGTATAGGGGTAGACCTGTTGGAAAATAGCCTTGAAATCCTGTTGAATAGTAAGCTCACCACAGTGTGCCCTTAAAATAGAGGGAGAGAATCAACTCCCTTGACCTGCTGACGACACTTCTTTTGGTACAGCCCAGAATACAGTTGGCCTTCTGGGCTGCACTCATATGCAGTCAGGTCATGTATAGCTTCTTGTCTAACACCCCCAAGTGCTTCTCCTCAGGACTTCTCTCAATTCATTCACCTCCTAGCAAGTATTTGTGCTTGGGATTGCCCCAACTCACATCTTGAAACTTGCATGTGGACTTGTTGAACCACATGCAGTTTGCACGGGTCTAGTTCTTAACTCTGTTGAGGTCTCCTTGCGTCCCTCAAGTAAGCCTACCACACCACCAAAGTTGCTAAGGGGGCAGGGTGCACTCAGTGCAAGTGTCCATGTTGCTGACAAAGATGTTAAACAGTGCCAGGCAAAACCAGACGCCTGAGGAGCACCACTTCTAACCAATCCCACTTCTAACCAAACAAGCCTTTGATCACAACTCTTTTAAGTGTGACTATCCATCCAATTCATTAAACACTGAATGGTCAATCTGTCAAATTCATGTTTCTATTTTAGAGCCAAAGAAATTATAGTGGGACAGTGTAAACTGCCTTGCACAAGTCCAGATACAGGTCATCAGTTACTCTACTGATGCTGTAACTTTTAGAAAGCCACCAGGTTTGTCAGGCATGATCTGCCTTTAGTAAAGCTGTGTTGGTGACAATCACCTCCTTATTTTCCATGTCTCTCAACACAGGTTCCACGAGGATCTGCTCCATGATTGAGCCAGGTTCAGAGGTGAGACTGACTGGCCTGTACTTCCCTATTTATCTTTTCTTCCCTTTTTATAACTGTGGGTTATGTTTCCCCTTTCCTTGTCAGAGGGAACTTCACAGGACTGTCGTGGTTTCTCAAATGTGATGGATAATGGCTTAGCAACTGCATCCACTAGTTCCCTTGGAACCCATGTCTATATCCCATGGATTTTTGAACCATTGGGTTTTTATTATGTCATGAACCTGAAGTAAATTCATCCTCCTTATTTGAAATTCTACCTTGTGTCTTCCGCACTCCTTTCAATTACTCCCTGTGGCATTTTTTTTTTCCTTAATGTCAGACTTTTCATAAGCTATTATCTCTCAGCACAGTCTCTTGCTGAAACCTATGAGGAAGTCATTCTTGCTACTGACCTTTGCAGTGCAGTATGGTACAGCAATTGGTAACCATAAAGGCCTTTTCAGTCTTGTTTGTGATTTCAGGCAATATTTAACATAAATTTGTCCTTATGTTTAATGCCTTGTTGACATTATTTGTTGTTAGATGTTTTTCGGAAGCTCCAGTTTGTCAAATGTCACTTCTGTCCGGTATGATTGAACTCCATAAAATATTTGTCCCTTGCTCTTTACTCATGTAGAGATGAGATTAGGTATATCCCTATGTCCTCAAACAAGTTGCAGGTTGCCAACACAGACACGTGTGTACTCCTTTCTCAATGCCAATATAAAAATTAAACAGGATTTACTTGAAACATCAGGAACTAGTTCTGGTAATGATCTCAAGAACTTTCAACAGCAGTGGCTTAATTTCTCATCAGCTTTGAAGATAACCCTGCTGTAAGAGGAGGCTGTGCTAGGTGATCATTTCCAGGGTTTTGACCTTCCTTTTTACCTTTCTTCATCTTTGTAGGATCTTAACCACCCCGCAGCAATATTGTCAGAATCTGCTACAGCCAAACAACAACAAATGTATCCTGAGACTCAGACATATCCAGATGAGTCATCTCAAATAGCTTTTTCTAACTGTATGAAGAGAAGATTTTTTTCATATGAATCACTGTTACTGAGGCAGGCTACTGCTGTGTCACAGCAAATTTAAGTATTTCTTTATAAAAGTATTTAAACTTAATTATTTGTATTTATTAAAAATGGCTCGTATATCTTTTTTTTCTCCTGTAGACTGTTATCTGGCTCCCTCATTGTGTCAAGTTTTAGAAACAATCCATACAGACTAGTGCTTGTCAGTATTTTTAACATTATTTCGTGAAGACATTCCCTGATCTCAATGAATACTTATAAAGGGAGCACAAAAATGTGCACTACAATTAGGAAGTCCTCACCTTGGAGAGAATTTCATTACTGTTCTCTGAAAGTGGGGAACATATTATTGTCAGGCAATTTCAATAATGTACTGGAGATACTGCAATAACTAGCAGCTACCAGTGTAGCAAGTCATTACCAAAGCATTGTGTTCCTATGTATGTGTATTTGAATATATCATAGTTTCTGAAGAATGAACTTTTACTGACCTTGAGCAAAGATATGTGCATGATTAGCCTGTGCTAATAAAACCTTAGTTATCAGAAAACCACAGCTTGAAGGATGTGACAGAGGTTACTGAAATATGTAGATAATAAATTATAGCGTAGGTCTTGAAAGTACAAACAGAGCATGATACTAGAAGTATCAGAGCTATAAACAACTCATTGACTGTCATTAAATTAGTGCAATCTCAAGAGCTGTTAAAACTAGTGTAATGGGTTAGAGTGAGGGTCTAAATTGGTTTGAGTTGGTGCCTGAAATTCAACTACAGCAACTGGCTGTCAGCAAGAATTCAACAGGCAATGAAGCAAATTTGCTAAAAAGAAACAAATTTATTGAACCCATCACCAAGAAGAAAAGGAAAATATCCCCAAATAAGTAGCAGAGTCAAAAAGATAAAACAGAAACTGTATTACAACACCTTTACGCACACACTGAGAAATGGCAGACAGCTGACACATCAGTTTTTGGCTTAAAATAAGAGCCCTGGGAAAAGAGTGTACACCAACACTAACCAGAGGGGGAATTCAGCCATCCTGTCCATCCATACAACTCAGTAGGGCTCCTGTGGCTCCCTTACATTGTGATTCTTGTGGAAAAGTCCCTTTTCCAGTTCTTTTGCTGATGTCAGTCTCTTGACATTGCAGGGTTTCTTCTGACTCCTCTTGTCTCAGTTTTTCATAGTCGGNGTAGCAGAGTCAAAAAGATAAAACAGAAACTGTATTACAACACCTTTACGCACACACTGAGAAATGGCAGACAGCTGACACATCAGTTTTTGGCTTAAAATAAGAGCCCTGGGAAAAGAGTGTACACCAACACTAACCAGAGGGGGAATTCAGCCATCCTGTCCATCCATACAACTCAGTAGGGCTCCTGTGGCCCCCTTACATTGTGATTCTTGTGGAAAAGTCCCTTTTCCAGTTCTTTTGCTGATGTCAGTCTCTGACATTGCAGGGTTGCTTCTGACTCCTCTTGTCTCAGTTTTTCATAGTCGGACTAAGGTCAGCAAATACTTGCTGATCTTCAGGCTGTAACAGCATCTCAGATAGATCCCCAGCCTCTTTCTGTTTGCCAACGGTTTAGGAGATCAGAACTTATGATCTCTCTCTCGNTATGATCTCTCTCTCACTTATCAGAGGCTTCTCTCAGTGGCAGAACATACAGCATCTTGGTGGGAACAGAGGTAACACTGCACTGGTCACTTGGGGCCACACCTGTTGTGGTAGACAGGCTCTCTTCAGGGCCTGCTACAATGCCACCTTCTCTCTTTTCTTCTCCCCTGTGCTTAAGGCTCCAAGTGAGGGAGACAGTTAAGCGCTCACCACTATCTGGTATGTTCAAAGATGATTAGACTGGAGAAGCAGTGTAGGAGCTGCCCATCTCTTAGGCTAGGAGCCGGGACGGGCTGGCTCTGCCCACAGACCAAGACTCTCAGGCAAAAGAGGGCCATAGTTGTCACTGTGGCAGAGCTGCAGCCAGGCCTAGGATTCTTCTGTGTTCTGCCCTTTGGTGACAGGTAGGCTGAAAGCCTTTGCTCTTCCCCCTGCCCGGGGGGAGTGGTGAGCTGTCTTGCAGAGGAGTTCCCTCTCTTGCAAGGGAAGAAAACAGGAAGCACATTCCCTTTTATAGACTGTCCACCAATCACCTGAAGGGTCAGGACACTGACCGAGGAGTCTGCTGGGAAAGCTGTATCTAGCTTAAAAATAAAATGCTCTTTCGGCATAGAAACACCAAAATTAACATTTGCAAATTTGTTAATTTTCAAACTGCAACAACCAGTTTTAAAGATAGCAGAGAAAACAAAGAGCGAGTATGTGTCACATTAAAACAACCATACACAGCAAATTCATATAGAATATACAAGCATGAACCAAAGAGGAGGGAATTATTAAGTCTACTATGTTAAAATGTGTAAAAAATTATCCCAAGTATGCTCAAGAGCAAGCTGGAATAAATTAGCACTATCATAATTGTGGCAAAAATGTGGCATGCTGACAAACTGTTGGAACACCCAACCCTTCCTTCTCTTTGTGGAAAATTCAGCACCATAAGGTGTGAACCTAGGGGTGCATGGAATGAAAAACAAAGAAGATTAACATGGGAAAGCATGAAAAAAGTATATATTAGAAAGTTTGTGAAAGTCAGTTTGAAATGCCTTTATTAGAAACAAGTTGCATAACTGAACTAGTAATAATCATTCAGTTAAACTTGTAAGAATTTAATTAGACTAATAATAGATTTCTACATTTACTTAAAGGGTTTCTTTAGCCTAAGTAAACTGCAGGGAGAATTTGGTGTGATATTATATGTCCCCAAGTACTGGTTGTTAAAATTGGAAGCCATTTGATACAGATGTCAGTTGTCACAATTGTTCTGTAGTCCAAGTTCTGTACAAGCTTTTAGACACCTATTTTCAAGAACATTTCTGAGACTTGACTTAAAAGTACCCTAAAATTTTCCCCTAGATAAGCAAAGAAAAAAGTGAACCATTTCCTTTATCCTTTTTACAGAAAGATGGCTAGTCTCTCAGAGAAAAGGATGCACATGCTGGATTTTTCCCATAAAGACAAGGTGATCAATTTTGTAAGATGATGCATCCCCAGAAGATTTTGTTCAAGTGGATTGGATTAGGTCTTAATAAACAGATATGATTGGGTTTTTGAACTGCATTGCATTTGCAGCAAATAAACTAATACCTGGTAGGTTCTGTAGTGGCAGATATTATTTTGACAAGCTTAGCTGGAGTAAAAAGTTGTAGAAAGATCCTTACAAACTGTTGTTTCAGAGGGATGTCATGTTGCTGATTGACAACTGGCATTTAGGATTTTGCCCTAGAATATTATTTTAAAGAATGATGCTCTAAACTTAAATAAGAAGCACAGAATTAGGATTAACTGAAATCCTTTCCTCCAGTAGCAATGACATTGCCTATTTGAAGATTCTATGATTAGCTAAGGTAGGCAAGAAGCTGGTCAATAATAAAAGGTCTGTGTAGTAAAGTGCATAATCTCAAGCCACTAGCTTCAATCAAGTAATCAAGCAGTTTTGTACATGAAAAAGAAACAACAACAACAAAGTAGACATTGTAGTTCTACCTGGCTTCTACATCAGGTAGTGTGCTTCATAAATCACTATTTTAAAAGAGATGAATAATTGCAAAAACTTCTATTCACAGAATCATGAAAAAAAAGCTACATTGACATCCATTCTAACCCTGCTCAACACAGGGCCAACTTCAAAATTACCAGCTTCCTCAGACTGTCATCTGTTAGCCTTTAACATCTCCAGACATGGACATGTCATGGCCTTACTGAGAAATTGAGTTTTTTACTACCTTCGTCTTTTTCAGACCCCGTAACTTGGTGGCCTTTCAGAGGAATTCCTGCAGTGAGCAATGCCTGTCTACTTCCAGTAAGCCCTAAACTTAACTTAGTTCTACAGATGAGGCATTATGAGTGCAAAATAGGAAAAACCAAAATTTTCAGTAAGTCCACTGCTTTGCCAAGAAGGCTTATTAATGCAATCCAATGTACAGTTGACCTTCATTGTCTTAAGGACACAATTTTGTCTCATTTTCCACTAGCCTATTGTGGAAGAATTTTGCCACAAAGTAAAATTTTAATACTGGCATATTTTTGACTCTTAGGTATCTTAATAAGTACTTTTTTCCTCTGTTTAAAATAAAAATTGCTAAGGAAGTAAGGAATTAAAAAGCAGGAGCATTGACTTCTATTTACTACAGAAAATAAAGTTGCAATCACCATTTAGTAGACTACCACTAGTAGATAACTTCTGGTTGATTTTTTTTACCATGTGATTCAGTAGAGATGAAACTGCAGCAAATTCCACTTGCTTCTGGGTATCAGAATGCATCACCAGAAACTGCCTGGTCTGGTAAAATCTATTATTCAAATAAAACACTTGGTGCTACCATTACTTCCCTTATGACATTGACTTAGTTTGAGATAGCTACAGAAAATGTTATAAATGTTTCAGATTATTTCTCATAAATTTTGGCAAAAAAGCCAAAATTATATTGTTGTTTCTTCTTTTAAAAACAATCTGTTCTGTTCAATACTCTGTCTTTGCAGCATTTAAGCTTTGAGATGTTAAAAACTAGAAGAAATGGTAGTTTTATAAATGATAGAGGGTTAAGGTTTTTTTCAGAGGTAGCCTGAAAGTGTTCTGTAAATTTGTTTAATTTACATTTCAAATAAAGGCTTTAGCTGAAATGCTTTTTCTGCCCCCTAAGCAAGCATCGTGGGTTTAATATGGAAGGCTGAACACTCTTCCTGTATACTTTATGCTATATGAATTTTCCACTCCCAAATTTTCTCAGTGTGTAATGTTTGGAGCATGAGAAATACTCTTCCAGAACTTATGTGATTAAATTAGTACTGGTCTCAAAAGAATCACTCTGTATATAAACGAAATCTCTGCTTTCTGTCCTCTACAGTCAATCCTATTAGGTGTATAAAAATACCTAAACAGGAAGAAACCTGTAATATTTAATAGGTGCTGTTATAGCATCAATCCAATTATACTGCTTTTGTCATCTGTAGAAGATATGTATTTGAATTCAAAGAGCCTCGCTAGCAAAAAGAGCTTTAATGTGTTTCAATGTTAACTGGAAACTGTGGGGTAGTGGAACTATCAAGGAGAAATACAAAAGGACTGAAGGAGAGGAAAGATGGGGAAATGGAGTAGAACATCTCCAGAACCCTATAAAACTAAGAAGTCAGGCAAAACCAAACATATTTCTTTTCTCAGGTATTGTGTCTTTCTATAATTTTGATTATTCATATCCAGAATACTTAGGAGTATTCCAGTATTGCCTTTAGTGATTCTTCCAGAGATTTTTGTTACTGGAATCAAAGCCCTATAACATTAGGTCATTAAAGCAAAACTGCAAAAGAATTCCCTCTTAAGAGACTTGCAACAATAAATCAGAAAAGAAAAAATAAGCTTCAGTAACAAAGGATTCCTAAGAAAATACGTAGCTGTTTTGTGCTCATTTCTTTAATCTTCCCAGTTGTTAAATGACACCTGTGAATACACTGCTGATTAATATTTCTGACATGTGTTTTAATACTAATTTCTGTGTCTCCATCTCTGGCGTGGGTTTATTCCTAACCATATCACATAACATAAAAACCAATGCGTATCCCATTGGATGGATAGGGTTTGTGGTTTCATAGAAAGGTCATCAGGAGAGTGGTCCAGAAATAATTATTTCTTTCATATGACTGGTTTTGTGTTACATCTGCTGTAGAATGAGCAGCATAAATTGATGTTAAAAGAAGACATATTGAGGTTTTGATTGGGTTTTTTTTGAGCTTAACATACATTTTTTAATCTGTGAGCAAATGTTTGTAGCAGTGACAAAAATTCCGTTTATAATAAAGGAAAAAACAGAATCTGGACACTTGCACTTTCAGCAGCATGAAGGAAAGTGCTTTCAAAATAACTATAAACAGAAGTTAAAAGTGTGTTCAGCTGTTCAATCCCTATTGCTTTGTAGCCAGTTTTTCACCACTGTCTGTATGCTTGGGGTACATATGTTGCTGCAGGGACTCCCTTCTACTCATCAGTTCTCAGTGGTCTGGGATTAAACATATCTGACTGCTTAATACATATTCATTAAGCTAGTAATGAATAATTGTTGAAATCGTTTCCTTCAGTGAATGAGAGACTGGCATTTTTCTGTTGCTTGCTTTTTCTTTTAAGAATTTAAATTAATCACGCTCTAAATGAAAAGCTTCTTTCTGAATCTCTGAAACCAATGAGATTTTTATTGTGACCTCAAGGGGAAAGGTGTGAGGCCACATGGGCAAAATTTGAAAATTCCTTATGAGGTACCAGTAAGAATGGGATCAAAAATCTGAACAGAACTGCAGCTCCAAAATCAGTGCTATGGTCTCTGGAGTGAGAATATTTTTTTAGCAACTGGAATTATTGCTGTGAAATTGTTTAGGATCTGTGCCTGAAGGAAAATGAGTAATTACTGCTGGAAAAAATAGGTCCACATCTTGAAATCTCAGTTCTCAAAAAGACACTTCATTATGCTTACAAGTGGACATATTTAGGTACATGCATCTAATGCATGCATTCAATGCAGCAAAATTATTCACTTAAAAATTAACACTTAAAAGTTTAAGCAGGAGCAGGTGGCTAGGTAGTACAGAATCAGACCGGCAAGAAATTAAAGAAAGAAAGGAATAGGCAGTTCTGTAGTAAAGTAGACCCAGGTTATTTTTATTGTAGATACGTATTTTCTAAAAGAAGGTATGACTTTTGCTGGAAGCATCCACCAGGGTTTTAAATGGGTTGGCTGCAGGTTAAATGGAGTACTGAAAGGAAAGATGCAGTGAAGAAGAATGAAGAGCTGTATAAATAATGGATGCTTTTGTTCATTAGTAAAATTCATTGAAGAAAAGACAACATACATTATTAGTGCTGGAATGACTTCCAGGGGTCCTTGAGTCCAAACCCCGTGCTCGAGCAGGATCATAACACCTAACAGGTTACCTAGAAATACACAGAAATCAGAACAGAAAATTATTTTTTCCCCTCATCATCTTAATTTCTGAGTTGAATAAAACATAAGCCTCTGGACCTCTGAATATGGTTTGCTCCTAATTAAAGTTTTGACAAGCATTAAAAACAGTAATGTAAACAAAAATGATTAATTGAACAATTTCATTTTGAAAACAGAAGCCAAGTATATCCAACAATAGTGAATTTGTCATTTTTTTCAGTTCTTCTCTAAGAAATTAAATAAACTTCATAGCAAAAACCCTGGGAGATTCTTGGATAATTTGTTTTAGTGAACAACATATTGGAGAAGCAATCTCTTCTAGGTATACTGAGATGGATCTGAAATGCTCCATTGCAGAAGAGCCTAAAGTTATGTAGAACTGTGGTCCCATCATCACTGAACATTAGTAGATCAATACAAAAGAGAAAATGGAGCAGTAATTCTGTTCTTATGACTGTGAAATATGTGATTATTTGCCATATGACCCTATTTTATTTGCTGCACTCTCCCTTCAGGCCCTAACTGCTAGTTTGGAAGGCACTGAACTACAGTGAAGTGTTAGCCAGGAGGTGCAGAAACGAACTTGACAGCAGGCAGAGTTGCCTTCCAGCAGAGATAAGTCCCCATGTTGCTCTGGTCTGCTGATTCTGTATCTTATAGAAGGTTTTCTCTGTTGGCTTGCTTTGATGCATGTGGGAACAAAAAAAGAAGCTCTGAAGAGGTACACCAATTATTTCTTGTTAGCCTGTATGTAAGATCATTTAATGTAAAAGTGTAATATACATAAGCTCTATCCCCACTTTACCATCTCTCTGGATTCAGAGAATCATTAGGGATCGGAAGGACCTTGAAAGATCATCTAGTCCAATCCCCCCTGCCACAGCAGGATCACCTAGACCAAGTTGCACAGGAACACATCCAGGCGGGTCTTAAACGTCTCCAGAGAAGGAGACTCCACAATGCCACTGGGAAACCTGTTCCAATGCTCTGTTACCTCACTGTGAAGAAGTTCCTTCTGATATTTATATGGAAACCCTATGCTCCAACTTGCACCCATTGCCCCTTCTCCTATCACCAGATGACACTGAGAAGAGCCTGGCTCCATCCTCCTGACACCCACCCTCACATATGTATAGACATTAATGAGGTCACCCCTCAGCCTCCTCTTCTCCAAGCACAAGAGACCCAGCTCCCTCAGCCGTTTCTCATAAGGGAGGTGCTCTACTTCCTTCATCATCTTTGTTGCTCTATGTTGGACACCCTCCAGCAGCTCTGTGTCCTTCTTGAACTGAGGGGTCCAGAACTGGACACAATATTCCAGATGCAGTCTCACCAGTGCAGAGAAGAGGGGGAGAAGAACCTCCCTT
>VZRI01001622.1:42209-61234 GCA_013397515.1 Upupa epops | reverse complement strand
CTAATCCCTCACCCAAGTCATTAATGAATAGATTGAAGAGGACTGGTCCCATTGCTGAACCTTTGGGGACTCCACTAAATACAGGCGTCCAACTAGACTCTGTCTCATTAACTACTACTTTCTGGCTTTAATCCTGAAATCCATCTCACTATACAGTTCACACTGCCTCAGTTTGGCCACGAGCATGCTATGTGAGACTGTATCAAATGCTTTCATGAAGTCAAGATGGACCACATCCACTGCTTTGCCATCATCTATCCTCCTGGTTATGTCCTTATAAGAGGCTATCAGGTTGGTGAAGCATGACTTCCCCTTGGAGAAGACATATTGATTGTCCCTAATGAGTTTCTTGGGTTTGCTCACGTTTGTTTCTTATTGTCTAATCATGTTTAAGATTACTTCTCAGTAAGTCAGTTTTTTTATGTTTATAACAGTGGAAGAAAAACTAGCTCATAGTACTGATTTCTGTTATCAGGCAGCAGCATGCTATCTGCCTTTGATAGATTATGCCTGCTCAGCTACTGGGTACAACAGCTGAAGATCAGACTTGTGCTCAGGCGGAAAGTAAAGTCTAGGTAAAAGACGTGCTTGCTGTATTACAAGTAGTACTAGGGCTCTATAAAAGGAAAGGAAACTGCAGTCTACGTCATTATTTTAGCAAGTTATCTCTGTGTATGCTAAGCAGCCTGACAGAAATTAAAATACTCAATGGGTACTTTAAAGATACACATACATACATTATTTGTAATTTGTATGAATGAATGTATCTTTATTTGATTTTCCTTCATTTTAGATGCTTTTTATAACAATAGCAGAAGAGATTTATTAGGCTTTTTTGATAACCATTTCTAATTTTCAATACGAAATCTATTTTCTGAATATTGGTAGTTTACCATATTATACATGTTGAGGGAGACTGCTCGGAAGGTTACCTCAGGAGGTCTTTAATAATTATAAAATTTTTTTCACTTGGATCATTTGCTACCATGAAAGTAACATCTGTTTTTTGCTGTAAAATGAAAGTCAGTTGCTGCTGGTACTGTAGTTGTGATTTATTTCTTTTCCCTAAATTAGTTTATGCTATTAAGTCAATACGTAGTTTGTGGTGTTGAAAAGAACATACATTCTGTGTTTCCATGTCAATGCTGTTCTTTCATCTGGCAATGAATCAGTGATATCAGTACTGAAAATCAAAACTGGAAACTGTGCTACAGTAAAAATACAATGTTATTTAAATAATGTGAAAAGAGTTGGTACTTTACTGTGTGATATTTGAAACCTAGAAATTTCACAGGAAAATATAATCCTTCTTACTCAGATAAAACACTCTTGCTTTCTTTTGTGTTGACTTGTCTTGTTGTCTTCAGAATACCTGACCTCTGACGTATCCATTAGTCCAGAACTACTCTAGGATGTTGTCTACCTGTTCCCTGCTCAGGCCATTGGAGAAGGCAGGGCCTATGTATAGGTCACCTTCAGCATCTGGCTGAGGTTTTATTATTTACTACCTTTTTGTGATTATTTATGTTGAGGACTGCTTTGAGCTTCAAGATGAATGAATGCACAGGAATATAATATTTTCATTCTCCAACCATTTAGAAATTAATATATTAGATTGAGTTCCTAATGGATAACAACAGATGGCTGTGTCATCTACTGCACCTATATAACTTAACAAGCTCCCATACTTGCATGACTACACTTTAATAGGAGCCAGCCAAAAGATTCATGACTGCTTGTGGTGTGTTGTCACCAGTATCATTGTATGCAGACAGCTTGATAGGTCTTATACCCAGTGTGACTGTGTAAGTAAAAACTTCTGTCTCAGAATGAATGTGGGAGTTTGTATTTTTTGTATATAGTATCTCATATTTAATCATTGATCATAAAACTTGTTTTTACATTTAAACTCTAAGGCTTGCTTTAGCTGTAATAGTGTGTTACATCTGTAATGTTGTTTGAGCAACAAATCAGAATGGAATTTGAGAAGGATTCTAAGATTATATGTAATAGGGGAATGAAAATTGTAAAAAGTACTAATAAGGCAGACTGCTACAGAGCAGAGAGAAGATCACAGAAAAAGTTAAGCAAGAGTGAAGTTGCATGGAATTAATTGTAGGTTACTCTATTCCATACATCTGAAAAATGGAATTGACTTCATTTTTGTATATTCAATGGTTCTATTCAGACGTTTATGTATATGTATTAGGGACATCATAGTTTTGCTTTAAGTACAGAAAACACAACTATTACAAATAATCAGTTTGCTGTGATTTTAAATGATAACCTGCCTAGTGAGCAGAGTCTTGGAATTGTGCTCTCTTAAGAACCTGAACTACGACTGGCTCTCATTGAAACTACCACTTTACAATAAATGCTTAATTATTATTTGGAAAGGTTTAAAATACCCAGAAGAAAGATGCAGGCAGCAAAGAATGGCAACATACTGTAGAATGCCATTAAATTACAGTAATTGATATATCCAGTGCAATCACTGAATTTTATGAACCAGTCAATAAGGAACAAATCATACTTATTTGCAATCACAAGGCTTAGTCTGTCTCTTGTTGCAGCAGCTGTGATTCATTTCCTCTAAACAGCTAGCAGAAAAAGATTTCCTGGGACAGGTAAAGGGTCAAACCATGTTAGAGACACCTTTTCACAGAGGCATATGTGAGGAGCATCATAAGTATGCAGAATGTTTCCTAGGAGACTTCCCTTTGATTGCTTCATAATTTCTTGCTTCTATTTGGAGAAAGCACTAATTTAATGCGAAAGGATAAAATGGTCTGTTAGGAGGCTGAAGAAGATTACTTGATCACGGTCAGCTTGTCTTTTGGCTATAGATTGTCCTTACAAATAATATTGTGGTGGCAAACCTGACACTAATTTGAAGTGAGACATAAAGGAGGAAGGGAGGCATTTTCTCCTTTTGTAAATCTGTGATGAAGTAGAAAATGACTTTACATAGATAATTGCTTAGTTATATATTTCCTTATCTTTGTAGAACCCAGTGACTATATCTTAGATGTAAATATTGATTTAAGATCAGGTTCGTGATCACCTGAAGAACCTGAAAGTGTTCAAGTCCCTGGGACCTGACGGGATACACCCACAGGTACTGAGAGAACTGGCAGATGAGGTTGCTAAACCCCTCTCTGTTATACTCCAAAAGTCATGGCAGTCCCCGCTGACTGGAAAAAGGGAAACATAACTCCTGTTTTCAAAAAGGGTAGGAAGGAGAGGCAAGAGAACTGCAGGTCAGTCAGTCTCACCTCTGTGCCTGGTAAGATCATGGAGCAGATCCTCCTGCAGACACTACTGAGACAGGAGAATAGTGNAAGGGGGCTATAGAAAACCTGGGGAGGGGCTTTTTAGGATCTCAGGTAGCAACAGGACTAGGGGGAATGAAGCAAAGCTGGAGACGGGTAGATTTAGACTTGATGTGAGAAGGAAGTTCTTCACAGTGAAAATGGTGAGACCCTGGAATGGGTTGCTCAGGAATATGGTTGGGGCCCCATCCCTGGAGGTGTTTAAGGCCAGGCTGGATGAGGCTCTGGCCAGCCTGCTCTAGGGTGAGGTGTCCCTGACCATGGAACTGGATGATCCTGTGGTCCCTTTCAAAGCTGAGTGATTCTGTAACTTGTTCCCAGGGAGGGTGATGGGGAGCTGGAGGAGGCTGCCTGGAGGTGAGGTTTTGTTGAGTCTCCTTTTCTGCAGACATATTAAATCTGCCTTGACCTGGTCTGGGTGATACTGCTGTGGCAGAGGGATTGGAACAGGAAGGTTCCTTCCGATCCCTGATGCTTCTATGATTCTATGATTCAATTTCTGTTTGGATGACCTTCCTGTATTTTTTCCTGTGATCTTAAGTGTGTATAAGCTCTCTTTAATGACTAAATAAATCCAAGATAGCAATAGAGGCTGAGTTTGTTACTGAGATTTGATAAATTCCTATCTGTATATCAGTTATTTTCTATTGCAGCTTGGGTTTTATGATCATATTATAACATCCCTAACATGGTTTATTTAAATCAAGCAAACGACAATGATAAAAGCATACCCCACTGCTGCATTAGTCAGTGTTGTAACTAAGCAGTATGTCACTATTAAGGTTCATAATGGGTTTTGTGAACTCAGTAGCTTCTCATCTATATGAGATTTTATAGGATTTATATGTCTTTAATGCTAACTGTTAAAGAATTGTGGATGTAAAAATTAAATTTAAGTGCCAGGCTCAAATGGATTCAGATGTTACAGTGTTGCTACTGGCTTTTTCCAAATGTCATCAAAATAAATGAGCACAATAATAAATACCTCATGTTTTATAATGTGCAAATAGAAACTAGAGATTTTACAACTTTTCCTTTTTTCAAATAGTAGCTGGATTCATAGGTGAGGTTATCATGAGTGCAGAAACAGGCTAAACAGGGAAAGAATGTACTTTGTCATCTCATCTGAAACACTCATTCATGCAACAGCTAATTGTACTAAGTACTGTTCAATTATAGTATATTTGATTGAATTAACATGTAAAGGCATCTGAGCATTTTAAGAATATACATCGAAGGGTCTGTTTTTACTGAGTGGAGTAGCAGCCTTGTGTTACCTATCTCTGCCAAAACACATAGGCATTTAGGGTAAACCAGGGCTCTGAGAATCCTCTTGGACAAGAGCTGATACAACAAGAAGGAAAGGCCTCTAGTTGTATCAGGAGGAACTAGGTTAGACATCATTAAAAGCTATTTCATTGAAAAGATCATCAGGCATTGTAACAGCCTGCCCAAGGAAGTGGTTGAAACACCATCCCTGAATGTGTTTAAAACTTGTATAGATATGAAACTTAAAGGTCTAGCAGTGGTTTTTGTCTGCACTCAAGGATTTCAAAGGCCATTTGCAACCTAAACATTTCTATGATTTTAAAGACTGTATAGCGCAGCTCAAAGAGAAGAATACCATATTATAGAGTAATTAAAGAAGAAGGTGGGGGTTGTTTTGGTGATCATGATTTGTTCTTTGAATCTTAAAATTATTTATAATTGTTACTTGTATTAGTATTAGATTATTAGTTACTGAAATGCTTGCAAATCTTTAAGATCAGTGTAAGACCTGATAGCCTTTTAAGAGGGCATAACCAGGTGGACAGGTGATGGCAGAGAAGTGGATGTGGTCTATCATGACTTCAGTAAGGCATTTGACACAGTCTCACATAGCATGCTCGTGGCCAAACTGAGACAGAATGGACTGGATGATTGGGTAGTGAGATGGATGGTGAACTGGCTGCAGGATAGAAGCCAGAGAGTAGTGGTTAATGGGACAGAGTCTAGTTGGAGGCCTGTATCTAGTGGAGTCCCCAAAGGTTCAGCAATGGGACCAGTCCTCTTCAATAATCCATCTATTTATTAATGACTTGGGTGAGGGATTAGGGTGCACTGTCAGCAAGTTTGCTNGAGGTTCTTCTCCCCCTCTTCTCTGCACTGGTGAGACTGCATCTGGAGTATTGTGTCCAGTTCTGGACCCCTCAGTTCAAGAAGGACACAGAGCTGCTGGAGGGTGTCCAGCGTGGAGCAACAAAGATGATGAAGGAAGTAGAGCACCTCCCTTATGAGGAATGGCTGAGGGAGCTGGGTCTCTTGTGCTTGGAGAAGAGGAGGCTGAGGGGTGACCTCATTAATGTCTATACATATGTGAGGGTGGGTGTCAGGAGGATGGAGCCAGGCTCTTCTCAAGGTCATCTGGTGATAGGAGAAGGGGCAATGGGTGCAAGTTGGAACATAGAAGGTTCCATATAAATATCAGAAGGAACTTCTTCACAGTGAGGTAACAGAGCATTGGAACAGGTTTCCCAGTGGCATTGTGGAGTCTCCTTCTCTGGAGACGTTTAAGACCCGCCTGGATGTGTTCCTGTGCAACTTGGTCTAGGTGATCCTGCTGTGGCAGGGGGGATTGGACTAGATGATCTTTCAAGGGTCCTTCCGATCCGTAATGATTCTATCCTTTATTGCCTACAATGCTCAGTCTCATGAAAACTTGACTATGTTTTCCTTGAGGTACAGAACAATAAAATGAAATTAGTCAGAAAAAGTTTTAATAGCTGTTTCTACTACAGATGCAAAATCTACCATGAATAATGACAAATACATCATTGCAAGGTCTGCTCTCTATAGAAGACAGAACAGTTCACTGGTGGTTACTTGGCATGAATTATTACATATAAGAAATTATTCAGCTATATTAAAAACTTGCAAAAGACATATCTAAGAGAAAATACCTGTTTCTGATACTGACTATTTGCAAGTTGACAGCTAGGGAATAGGCATCAGACCTGGTTTTGTTAACTATTGCATGAACAACAAACATGGATAGTGATAAATGCTTTTTTCCTGTGTCATTTAAAGATTCCATGCTCGCTGCCAAATACAGATTTTTTTTGGTGAAAATACAAAAAAATGAAAGGGGAAAAATGAAGGAGAAAAACTAATGAATGGAAAGGCAAACACATAAAGAAGGAAGACAGAACAAACAGCATCAGCTGTCATGTTTCTCCTCTTAGCCAGACCTATGGAAGGTGCCCATGGGTGGTGTTGTGGCAGTTCTTACTTGTGTTGGGATACTGTCCAGGATTAGCCTATTGAAATATCCATAATAACTTCAGTAACCTGAAGCTAAAGAACCTATCTACTTTTATTACTTTAAATATTTACTCATTTTTTAGGTTTTAAGATAAGCTGGCTGCTCTTTTTTTATATAAAATGTGCAGGTATTGGAAAAAAATCAGGTCATCTATGTCAGGCTTTAACTATAAATTTAGGCATATTATATAGAAAATGTTGATTCTCCAAATAAATTATTCCAGTAGCAGCCCAAAATTGTTTGGAGGAAGATTCAATAGATCATGTAAGAGGTTGAATAGGAAATTACCAGTTACACTATTAAAATGACTTTCCTTGCAGAGTGGATATTAATCATTGACCTTCCACTGACCTAATGTAAGGTTACAGGTTGAAACTACAGCAGTTTGTTTTTTTTAGATTACAGTTAAGTAAAAGGAGAGGATTCATAATTTCTCTTCCAACTCAAAGACTTTACAGTAAAAATCATAAAGAAATTGAACATCCAGACAGCAAAGGCACACAAGTAGTGAGATTAGACACAGTATTAATGGATTGTGGGCTAAATTTATCCATAAACCCATTATGCAGAACTCATACTTCATACAGCATTGATGTTAAAGATAATTTTTTTTTAAGTTGGAAGATGAAAGAGCTCATAAGCTATGAAAGAGTTTTGTGTAAAACAAGAGCAGAAAAGTACTGTTACAGTAAAAATGGTTGAGAGAAGAGTGTGTGTCTGTTTCAGCAATGGGTTTAGGGTTACAATTTTGCGAGTGAGATGTGTTTAGCAGTGGGCTAACAAGTGTAATAGTGATGTTAAGGAAAAGATGCAATCTGCTAAGGCTGTTTTTAGTGGGGTCTATCAAGGCTGGAATCAGAATCAGTGTTCTCTGAAGAGGTACCCTGAAAAAATAGGAAAGGAAAACTACAATAATTGTTCCCACTTTATGTTAAGTATAAGGCTGGTAGATGCGGTCTGTTTTTTCTGTAATAGCTTCTTTCCCTATATTAGCCACTTAAAACAGAAATGCAGTCAAATATAACAGGATTTTCTTGCAAACATGTTCCCATATGTTACACTTGAGAATTTTTCTTCTTTTAGATACCTAATGTCTTTCCCAAAGGAAAAAGTACAAATCCAAATTGGATGCACTCTGTATAAGAAATTTTGGCAAGAGGCAACCTGGTATTTGTCCAGAGTTTCTGGAGTTTCTGCATTTTGGATTCCACATTAATATAGTATATCTCATATTTGGAAGCTTGCTCTGCATGAGAAAACTCATAATTTTGACAGAAATGCATTTTGTTTTCATTCTCAGAAGAATTTGCAGATTTTCTCTGTCCTTTCTGTAGCATGAATAATATAATGATGACTTTCTTTGAATGCTTTTCCTGGAAATGTAGTAAATAAATGTAATTAAGAAAGAAGTGTCCAGGAGAAATCTTGATATATACTTAAAACTCTTGGTTTTATGTATGAGAATTGAACTTTTAATCTTTAAGATTAAATAGTTTTTTCTTTAATAATTGAGTTCAATCCAATATCATAATATAGTTATACAATTCTTTTCTAGAAAAGGATTCATATGTATTTGGTACCATTCTTAATTGATTTTTATAAGCTTGATTTATTTCCTTGAGCTTATAATATTATGCTTCTTTTTATACTGCGTTCACATAGAAACAGTTATCTGACTGCTATAGGCTGTAGATAGTTTTCACTTTCAGCTCATTCATTCATTTATTCTTTTGAATGTGGTATGAACCCAAACATAGTCCTATAAAGTAATAAACAGTTGAGTGCAACATTCAGAGATTTTCTATACTGTTAATAGCTGTTGATTATTGTTGTTAAGGGAAAAAAAATCTAGAGTATGTTTTTAATTTAGAAAATAAAATTAATCAGAAGAGATGTAACAAGTTTGCTGGGAATCACACCAGAAGTTTTAGATTTTAAATGAATAAATACTTAATAAATAACTAATAAATTAGGAAAACAACAACGTTACAAGTCAAATGGATTAATTTTTAGTTAGCCAAATAACACTGTATCTGAAAGGTATGAGATGCTTTTTTGTTTGAAATGGCTATGTAACAGCAGCAATCAGTGTGCAAAGCAAACAAATGTGCTCTGCAGTGCTCTACTAAGCAGTTCAAGAAAAGCATCATGCTGAAGGAATACTGCTGTGCTAAAACAGTTTCTGGTGAAGAACACATTTGTGACCCTAGGTACATGTGATGGACAGCTTGAACAGGTAATATCTGATTGTCATTACAGACAGTCTCTTTGCTAAATAACAGTCATCCATAACATCACTAGTTTTCCTTCACAACACTTGATTTATGTATTTAGCTTCTTCAGCTGGGTTACTGTAATGTTACTGTAGCACAAAACATCTAACTTAGAAAATGTAATTTATTTTACAGATTGAGAAACTAGAATATAGCCCCTCTATAGATCTCTAGATCTGCTTGTAAGTTCCCAGTTCTGATGTGAGAAAAGTTTAAAATCAACACTGTCAAGGGTTTATCCCAAGACAAAATTAACAAATTAATTTATTTAGTGTGCTAATTGGCCAAATCAAAAACAAAACAAGGAAATTAGAAAATATACAGTAATCCTTTCTCCTATAAGATTGTTTCCAGAAAAATTCTTTCAGCATTTTTTGAGGGAGGTATCAGGAGAAGACTCTTGTTGGAAATTTCTTAGGTTTAGTGGTAGGTCACCAGATTTTGGATAAAACACTGTGGAAAAGGGAGTAACTACCTACAAAGTTGTTTTTGTAGCCTGCACATATAACGTGCTTATATACCATACCTTGTGAAAGGGAAGAAGGTGGATGCAACTGCTTATGACATTGTACACTGTTTCAAACACTATATCCTGATAGGATCTTAATTTTATGTTTATGAGATTCACTATAATATGTAGTGAAAATAAGGTATGAAATATAAGAAGCACTTTTGTATCCAGTGAATTATAAACATGCACATTCCCTAATGAGTTGTATTATAAGTGGAAAGCTCTGTTGATGGGAACACTACAAAACATTGTAACTGTTCTTGCAAAAGTCACTACACACAGGATAAACATTGCAGTTTTTCTTTTTTCTAGCAGACTTTGATAAATATCACAAATCCTTGTGTGAGTGCTGTGATATAGGTCTATATGTAGTCTCAGTTATCTGACAGGACATTTGGCTTGGGATAGAAAACATAGGACAACCATCTTATTTTTGATTGTCAAAAGCAATTTAATTAACACTGGATAAATGGATGTTTCTTGTGTGCTTTAGTACATAGTAAGTAACTGCATCTGACAAACTGAAAAAGCACACTTTCAGATCTCATACACATTTAACCTACAGTAAACATTAGTCACACAGAATAATTAAAGTTTTGCTATACATGTAACAGATTTGTAACAGTTTTTATTCTTTCCCTAATAAAAAAAATCTTGATAACTATGATTGGTTTGTTTTTTACTGAGGTATGAATTAAAGAAGATTGTTTCCTTGTTTCCTTGATCATCTTCTCTGGAGACTGAGAGCAGTTACATATTATTGTAGAAGGGAATTGTTCTCATAAACCAGTTTCTTAGTTATGAAGTATAATACACCATTTTGTCTAAAACCAGGAGTTGCTAATACTTCTTATATGGCAACAACAAAGATCATTTCTCAGCAGTTTATAATCGCATCAGTGAGTTACTGGACTACAGCTGTAGTTTTTTTTATTGCAAAATCTGTGGGTTGCCGTAGAAATTATTCCACATTGAGACAGAACATCAGTACATATATTTTTGCATTACAGAAAGTGTGAAGGATATCAGCTACTAGACATTTACTTTATTTCAGCATTCCGAAAATGAACCTCAGTTCTTCATCAGTGTACCATGTCAAGGGATCCTATTACATTAAGTCTGATAAATAAACAGCATTAAAGTTTGCACTGGCTGTGTAACAGGCCTGTTTGACAGTGAAAGATTTTAAAATGCCTACTTCACACAGAAAACAACGAATACAGGCCCATTTTATGTCACAAATGACAAACTATAATGATTAATAGACCTGTTTAAGTGAATAATCGTCCTATGTATTGTACCAGCTTATGCTGTGCAATCGCTATATATGCAGCAGCTGGCAAACCTCATCTACAGAGATGTAAAGAATGGGAATTGGTAAAGATAAAAAATAGTAGCTGAGCCAGGACAAGTTAGGAATAAACCCACACTGCATTTCCAATGGCCTCAATGGAGTTCACATAAACTGGCATTTAGGGTTTCATTGAAACAGAATGTATAACAATTTTTCCTGTGTTCTGTATGAGTCTGGTTCAATTTTTGCTTAATATAGAAGAAAATAATATGGCTAGCATAGCTGTAACAGAACTGGAGTTTGTGAT
Organism: Upupa epops; assembly: GCA_013397515.1. Lineage (NCBI taxonomy): Eukaryota > Metazoa > Chordata > Aves > Bucerotiformes > Upupidae > Upupa > Upupa epops. The sequence continues at coordinate 50,216 of VZRI01001622.1, read as the reverse complement.
ACATTCTTTCATTTTACTTTATGTTTCTCCAGCAAAGTGATAGGAATTGCTTATTTACTGTGTAGGCAACTGTCACTATATGGCAGATAGGATCATCAGTTTAAAATGACAGTGAATAGACCTGTGTTTGACCAGGTTTCAATAGGTGTAACTATCATATCTACATGCAGGTAGATGTTTGTGAGTCTTTCTCTTCACATTTGCATTGTAGGTATCTACATACTCAGTTACTTCACTGTGCTTCATCAAATATTTTTATAACATGGCTGTGCATTTTCTGAACACTCATTAACATTTTTGTGGGCTATTAATTACGTTGTTTTCCTATAACAAGTTTGATCTTACAAAAAGATGTTGAATCCTTGGTTACTACTAGGTTGCTCATTTGGCAATAGCAGATGTATTTTAATTATTCTTTGTGGAGGAAGTATCCAGAAATATATTACTTTTTTATATCTGTAATAAAAAAGTTAAAAATAATTTTGGAATGAAAGAGTCGTCACTGGTGATGTTTTTCATCCTAGTAAGAATATTATACATATACGCTACAGTTTCCATCTCAGAATAATTAATGAAAACATTGTGATTTGTGCAATTCTTCAACTAGATTCCTACAGGGACACAGAAAGCAAACATATTTCTATAATATTAACATCATGACAACATAAACAAGAGTATTTTATAACTTTTTTTCCACAGTCACTGTAATTGTTTATAATGAGCAACAGTGACTTGAGAAGGAAGATCAATTGTTGAATTGGCATTTCCAGCTCACTTTAAACTTGTCTCTGGTCTTTATGTAGCAACAAATATTTTAAAAACAAAACTTAACAAGGCTTAGGCCTTTTCTGAAGAAATACTTGTGATTGACCAAGCTGTGAAGAGGCACCTTTTGTCCATCTAATGCAGCAAGTTCATAGTAGAATTATTGTGTTCTTCCTTCACCTAGCCTACAGACAAAGCACCAAAATCCTTTATTCTTTCACCTTACTATTACTGTTGTGACCCTTTTCAGTGAGCAGGTACTCCTCTGGTTTCATGTAGTTCTTCTAGGAAATACAGCTAAGGTATTGAGAAAGGACTGATTAATAGTTCCCTGACTTTAGAATTTGTGGCAGTGCCCTCTTGGGCTGTTTTCCTGGTTGCTAGTGACAATCTAGATTGTCTGATGTGGTGTCTATCTTGTGTATAATGTCCTGTCTCACTGTGTTCCTCTCAGAAGTTTCAAATACCTGAAAAGAATCCTTGATGTATGTTAGATTGCCTTTTAGCTTTTGTAACTTCTGTCAGAGTTCAGACAAGCACAACAAATTCTGTTGCCTTGTTTTTGTGGAGCTGTCTCATATTTATGTTGAAGTGACTGTTTTAGTGACTCTGTGATAGATAATCTTACAAAACCATTTACAAAAAACGTTTCCAAATAAAAACTTCTGTAAATCGCGATTATATGTCTTTATTGAATTGACGTTTGTGTATGACAAGCTGTGGTCATACATTATACAGACTTTCTTAGTCTCATGCATTAACCCTAACTTAACTTGTGGAACATTATTTTTTCTCAACTTGTCACCAATATGTTACAAAAAGTGGGATGTTTCTCTGTCAGTATTGGGAAGTGTGCTAATTAGGTCAGTCTTTGTTAACAACCAGCCAGGCACTCATTCATCCACCTTACTCTGTGGGATGGAGGCAAAAAAAACAGGATGAGAAAGCTCATTGGCCAAGATAAAGACAAATACATGTGTTAAAACAGTTTTCTACTCCACTCTCTCCTCTCCTTCATTCTGGTCTCCTCTACTGAGATTACAGTTTATTTACTTATAGGAAAGTCTTTCAGTCATATAAAGTGTTTGGATTTGGGGTTGGTTTTGGTTTTTTTTTTTTTGTGAGTACAGTGATTTTTACCAGAGAGACTTCCATGGAAGTTAGTAGCACATGTAGCTTATAATCATTCAACAAAGTTTTTAGCCTTCCCTCAGACTGCAAAATCACTGCCATTTCATTTTGTATAGTGCATGCTAATGGTTTATTTCAATGATTAATTGCTTTGTACATTATTTGAGTTAGAGAGAGAATGAGTTTATCATTTTATGATGCTGTCATTGAATTTATGCCAAAGTTAGTAATTTTACCATTGTTCTATAACAGCAGAATAGGTAGTAGAATCTAGGTCTCTGAGCTGTATAAAAGGAACTGGTAAATCTTCTGAAGTGTGTGTCTGTTATTAACTTACTAATGAAATCCATGCTTTCCTAGAGCTTAATTAAAATCCATTTAAATTGATGTTAGGATTTCCAGGTTTAGGTTAAGGTCATAATCATACAGTTGTGATAAGCAACCTCCAGATAATTCTTCTTGACTTCACTTGCATAAAGTAAAACTATCACAAGAACATTTAATATCACTAAAGTACTTTCAAATGCAACTTTCTTAGAAGGTCTGTAAAACCTAATGCATAGAGAAAAAGAATAACAGTAAATAGCCAGTAAGCTTGTGATGCCTTTACAGAGTATCTTGCCTATAATTCAAAATTACCTTTTCATTCTTTGAGACCTTTGGGCAACAACAACAAAGACAACTACAAAATAATCTTCAGATAATGTGTCCCTGAGGCAATACAGACTGCAATCTGTAGAAAGAAATGAAATAGCTTTCTTAAAATGTTTTGTTTCAAAAATGTGCTTCTAATTGTGAGCACCAGTACACATAGTATACTGCAGACTGCACAGGCTCTTTCATTCATTTCGATGTTATTGCCCTTTCAGGTTCTCAAGGATTGATAAGAAAGTGACATCATAGCCTGTCCAAAATGCTTCTGTAGATTTATGAAGAAAGCATATACTCTTATTCAGGATAAAGCTGAACATCTTCCTGTTTCTTTTCCACAGTTCAAAATTTTCATGTTTTTTTCTGGTCTAGTTTTTATTTTACTGTGGCAAATTTCAGTGTGAGACAGAGAAGTCTTTTTCTTATATAGACAAAGCACACTGTCTCCAAGCTCATGCTGGTTTTTTGTTCCTTATGAAAAAAACCCACTTACTGCAAGACTTCCCATTTCTGATTCAGTGAATGGAAAATTGTCTGGCAATTGGTGTTGTGGGGATATGAGAGGCAGAATGCAAAGGATAGCCTAATAAATATTTATATGAGAGTATTTAGTTTCTGAGGGCTTCTCTCTCAGCATTACTTGCTCTGTTTGCCTTACATCACACAGGGGAAAGAGAATGCCTTCTCTTTCTGTTCAGTTCTGTAGTGCACTTAAGGAGAATATGTATTATTGTAGAAGACGTGTAGCAAGAGGACTACAAATCTGCAGAAACATCCAGATGACTCTAAAAGGAGTCTTCATAAGTTAAGGTATGCAGGTGATTTGTACTTAAAATTTTAAAAATATGTAAAGCATTAAACATTATTTACAAAATGACCTAAATAAGATTGTCACAGTGGAGAATTATAAGCAGAAACAATTTATTAAAATAATTTATTATTTTATAATATTTCAGTTAGGTGAAAATTTATACTATGATAAAGCACAGCAGGTGCAATTTAAAAGATGAGTCTGTGATATTTCTGAGGAGAGGGGGAAAGAAGAACACCTTGAATACCCAGGCTCCCAGGCTCTTACTCCTTGCTGTATTTCACTTTGGTATTTAGATATAACACCTTGTATGACTGCAGCTTAGTCAGAGGTATTTTAGATTCTGCTTCATTTAAATGCTTGATGAATGGAGAACATCTCTGACTGCACCTCCTTGGCTATATCACTATTCAATTTTGAATTTTTCTGAACATTACAATCTTTCCTTTAGTTTTTATGGTTCTGCCTTCTGAATATAGTTAGTGATCTGCTAAGCCACCTCAACACTCACAATTCTATGGGACCAGATGGATTCCATTCCAGAGTGCTGAGGCAGCTTGCAGACAAGCTTGCCAAGCCACTGTCTATAATTTATCAATGCTACTGGTTAATGGGTTGAGGTCCCAGGTGACCAGAGGCTGCTAACGTGACACCTATCCACAAGAGGGGGAGAAAGGACATTCTGGGCAACTACAGGTCTGTCAGCCTGACCTCGGTATCAGGGAAGATGATTGACTGGTTCATGCTGAACAGGGCCACATAGCAAGTGCAGGACAGCCAGGGGATCAGGGACAGCCAGCAGCAATTTATGAAAGGCAGATCTTGCTCGACCAAGCTAATGTCCTTCTATGAGCAGGTGAGCCGCCTCATAGAAGGCATCCTGGTGCATGAGGGGAAGGCTGTGGGTGTTTACCTGGACTTCAGCAAAGCATTTGACACAGTCTCCTACAGCATCCTTGTAGAGAAGCTGGTGCTCATGGCTGAGACAGTGATAGTTGTGTTGAATGGAGTTAAAATGAGTTGGCAGCCAGTTCCAAGCAGTGTTCTCCAGGGCTCAGTGCTGGGGCCAGTTTTGTTTAACATCTTTGTCAATGATCTGGATAAGGGGATTGAATGCCCCCTCAGCAGGTTTGCAGATGACACCAAATGTCAATGTGTGTTGATCTGCTTGAGGGTACAAAAGCTCTGCAGAGAGATCTGGACAGGCTGGATTGATGGGCCAAGGTCAATTGTATGAGATTTAACAAGACCAAATGTTGGGTCCTATGTTCCAGTCACAACAACCTCATTAACACTACAGGCTGGTGGAAGAGTGACTGGAGAACTGCTCAGTGGAAAAGGACCTGGGGATGTTGGTTGACAGCAGGCTGAACATGAACCAGCAGTGTGTCCAGGTGGCCAATAAGGCTAGCCTGCATCAGAAATGAAGTGGCCAGGAGGACTAGGGAAGTGATTGTACCCCTGTACCAAGCACCTGTGTGGTCTAATCTTGAGTACTGCATTCAATTTTTGACACCTCAATACAAGAAGGACACCCTTTACAATTAACTGAAAAGAAGTTGTAGAGAGGAGGGGTTCAGTCTCTTTTCAAAAGTCACTAGCAGTAGGACAAGAGGAAATGGTCTCAAGCTGTAACAGAGGACGTTTAGATTAGATATGAGAAAAAGTTATTTCACTGAGAGAGTGGTTAGGTATTGGAACAGGCTGTCCAGGGAGGTGGTGATGTTCAAAATACATATAGATGTGACATAGAAAGTGTAGTTTAGTGGGCATGTTTGCATTGGGTTGAAGGTTGAACTTGAAGATCTTTCACATCTCTTCCACTGTTAACGAGTCTATAATTCTATAGTTACCAGGCCTGCATGGCTGACAATGGGGTGTTTTCCTAATCCTTGTTTCTTCTTTTCTTTCTTACTGCTACAGCTGGCGTTTTTCTTCTGCCTGTTTTACAGAGACTTGTTGTCTGTTTGATTCAGTGCTATTCAGATTCAGCAATCTAAGCAAATTATTAAATTTTTTACCTTTTCTGTGGAGAAGAATTTTTGCCCATCGTCCTTCAGTTGTGACCAGTGGGTTAGGAGAGGTTATGCAGGAAAAGTTCAATGAGGTTATAGTATTTTAAATTGAAGAAACATTTTAAATTAACCAGCACTGGCAAATTTACTATGTTAAACTATTTACTCTGTCTTCATTTGCTGATCAAAATCTTGCCATTCAACTACAAAACATAAAGTAGAATGTGGAATTTTTCAGTATCTGAACATTTTACAGAGTAGTACTTCAGACAAGTTACTTCTCAATCAAGCCACTTGTTAGTTTTCTCTCAAAGACCTTTTGCCACACATTAAGTGTAGTATTTTTAGTTTACATCTGCATAAACTCACAGTCTGAAGTACAATTTGTGTAATACAGACATAAGTTATAAAAGAATACTGTTGATTTGATACTGTAAAATAAGTCATACCTATTTTACTTTTCCAGCAATATGAATTCAATTTCAATGGCCATGGGATACTTTACTTTGAACTCATATCAAAAGATCTTGTCATATTGTCACAGTCTTCTATACAATAGCTTATTTTTACATTATAAAAACATGTCTTCCATATGTGTCTTTCTATCTTGCCTTCCTTTACCTATTGAGTCTCAGAGTTCCTGGCAGAATACCCAGGAGAATGAGCATAAATCTCTAGTAATGGGAAGTATTATGTTCTTGTATTGTATAGGAAATCTGTCTCTCAGCAAGGCTGGAGAGACCTGGAATGTTACATTGGAGTGATATAAAAGTAGCACTGAGATGCTATTTTAGCTCTCCAGGAAGATAAAAGAGCTTTTTACTTTCTTGCTACTATTATAATTTCAGAGTGACAAGTGATAAAAGCAGCATTGGAGTGAGTGCCTCCCACAGTTTTTAACAGCCGATCTGAACCATACGTAATACTTTAGCTATTGATAGGAGTATACAAGTAAGTTGTTCAGTCTAAATTGGAGGTTATGGTTGCATATGCAACTTTGTGCGTGCAAAGCATACAGAAATTAGCTGTACAAATATCAATCAATAACATACACAGATCCCTTTTTCACAGCTATTTGAATACCAGTTTGAACAGATAAACAAAGATAATGATAAACTGTCAGTAAAAGCGTTTAGAAGGTATGTAGTGTCACAGAAGATGATGAGGAGGAAGGAAATTAGCTAAAGCATAAGGGGATAAAAAAAAGACTTATGAAAATCTCTGAGTATATTGACACCAGATGACTTTGAGGTATGTTTTGAACAGTTGCACAATGAATGTATGGAACAAAGACCACACCATTATAAAAGCATGAATGTACTTCCATGAAAGTGCCTGAAATAATTTTTACCCTGTGTTTTAGAGGTTTAGTAGTCCCTTTGTTTTTACTGTAATGTATAACATCTGCTATTGTTTATAAGACGTATTGATAAGCATGCCTTATAAATTCTGGAGTTCTACAATTAATCTGAGAATTCCTTCTTTTGATATATACAGTGACATATTAGAAGTACCCCTGTGAGTTATTTTGGCTTATCAATAATTCCACATGTATCCAAATCTGAAAGACAAAATGTTGAGTTTATCAGTAATGAAAGAATTCATTTGTTTTTTTTTGCAACAAAAATTGCTTCTATTAGTTACGATGTATTTTTTTTTATCTTCAGAACAGGCATAATGTGGAGCTGAGCATAACAAATAGATTTTATTTTTTAAATAATTTGATGTTTGTATTTTGTTGAGGTTTTTTTGAAACCTGTGCAATTTAATTGCTTTGGTCCCTGATGCTCTTCACAAGATACTTGTCCTAGATTGCCCTTGAAATTAAAGGTAACACAGACACCTAGGCCAAATCTCAAAGTGCTCTGGGTATGGGACAGCAGTAAAACCTGAGATACTAGGGGCATCAATACAGGCACTTGGTGTTCAGTGCTAGGTCCTGTACTGAGCTAGACACTTAGGTTCCTTAGAAGATGAACTAATAGCTGTTAACTTATAGAACATCACAGAATATCACTTATAGGAATCACAGAACTATCTAGAGCAATATGATTGATAGAAAATATTCTACAGACATGTGTCTTAAATATGTATTACCAAAGTCTCCGTGTTGCACAGCAGCCCAGTCATCATGAAGGTGATTGTTCAGGCAAAACTACGACGCATATACTTTACAATCTGGAGAAGAACAGGTAGCTGTTTTCCCAATATAAAATTGTCCACAGATGAAAAATCCCGAGTTTCTACCTTATCTAAACTGGTAGACAGGGACGGGGTACAGTGTAGTTCCCCTGTTATCCAAGAGTTACCTGCTAATCCATTTGGATCCCCATAGGTCCATGGGACCAGATGAGATTCACCCCAGAGTGATGAGAAAGCTGGCTGATGAGCTTGGTAAGCTGTTCTCCATAATTTACCAGAAGTCCTGGATCACAGGTGAGGTCCCAGATGATTGGAAGTTGCAGAATGTGACCTCCATACAGAAGAAAGGTCAGAAGGATGATCCAGGAAACTACAGACCTGTTAGCCTCACTTCAGTTACGGGCAAAGTTACGGAATGGATAGTGCTGAGTGCTATCATGCAATAACTCTGTGGCAGCTAAGAGATTAAGCCCAGTCAACATGCATTTAGGC
>VZRI01001622.1:0-41716 GCA_013397515.1 Upupa epops | reverse complement strand
GGGTATTTTCCCATGCTAAATATGCAGATATGACAGCAAACATTACTGAAACAAAAGCAATAAAAAGAAATTAAGTTCTCATGGGCCTAAGAAATTAGAATGTTTTGCAAAAACGACTGTATTTTTTGTCTGTGTTACTAATGACAGATGCAAAGTTAATCATGGTATTGGTATTAAAGACAAAGTTAATAACAGGGAGCTATTAGAGCCTCTCTGGGACAAGGGGTCACAGTCTTAAGCTCCATCAGGGGAGGTTTATACTTGACATTAGGAAAAGATTTTTCAGTGAAAGAGTGATCTGGTTTTGGAATGGGCTGCCCAGGGAGGTGGTTGAGTCACCGTCCCTGAAGGTGTTCAAGGTTAGTCTGGATGAAGTGCTGCATGGCATGATCAAGATGTTAAATGTTACTTGGTTTATTTGTGTTTAGGTTGGACTGGATGATCTTTAAGATCTTTTCCAACTTTATCTTTACTGTGATACTGTGATGTTTTTTACTTGTTTCTTTAATATGCTTCACTCAGAGAGCAGCATCTATTTCAAAAGTGTAATAAAGCACATTTTTGTAGGGGTGTTACTCTGTTGCTTTCTTTTTGAAATAGTTTTGTGATTGCTTGGAAGCACCACACTGTAGGAACTGTTAAATTAGGGTTTTCAGAAATACTGCGTTATATGTTTTAAGAAAAAAAGTGACACAGATACTTCCATTTCATTGATGTGTTATAGTTTCACATTGGAATATGAATTTAAGCTATAGTGTAATCAATTATCTGTAGGGTAAATTTAGCAGTCCTATGCTATAGTTCATTTTAAACTCAGGGACGTCTGGAATTTTTTTAAACTCAGTGAAGTCTGGAATTGCTGAATAATTTGATGTAACATTATAAAAATCATATAGCCTCACAGTGAATATAATACAAATTTATTTGTTAATGTCAGATGTAATTACTCATGCAATTTCCATCTGTCTTATTTGTGTTCAAGAATGGAACCTGAATTATTTCTTTTTATAGAAGGTCTTTAAAACACATTGAAATGGGAAAGATTTATGTTATTCACATAGAAATGGATGATACGAGGTGAGGAGGGGAACACTGACAAATGTAAAAAGATTTTGAATTGCAAGTCAAATACACTCTTAGCTTAAGATGTCTATATTTAGCAGTACTTAGTGATGGGCATTTATTGGGTTCAACAGGCTTGTCTGTGAAGCTTTATACTTCTAATGGGAAATTGCATAATTCAAGGGTCTGCAGTACTGGCTTAGTAAACTTCTGGAAAAAACCTCTTAATGGCAATGGAAAGTTGACAATCATTTTAGGGAAAATGCTGATACTCCTCTCTCATATCCTAGGAGTAAGACTGCTTAGAAACCTCCCAAATGCCAATGCTGAGAGTTTCTTGTAACAGATACATCCTCCCTTGGACAAAATTAGTGTAATAATTAACCTCCTCAAAAACTGTGATTCAGTTCATTTAAAAGGTATATAGTATTTAATAACTTATTGTTAACAAATAGATCTTTTCTATTGCCTTGCTTGTGTGCACTGCTTGCTATGTGATACAGTAGGAGCTACAGCTGTGGAGATGCAGCTTATAGGTGCATTGTCTGACCACAATATCACTGCTCAGAATTTCAGAATTAGTTGAAACACTGACAGTGAAATCCATTTATTGAAGAAAGCCAACGTGTCCAAAACAAGTATTAGAAACTAACTGAATCGCTATCCCTGAACATGTTTAACTGGTGTAGATCTAGAGCTTAGGGGCAGAGCGTACCAGTGGACTTGGCAGGGCCGGTTTAACTCCTGCATGCGAAGGTCTTTCCCAACCCGCGCAGCGCTGGCATTCAATCGGGCCCAGGCCGCCAGCTGCGGGGCGGTTCGGACGAGGCCTTAGCGCCGCTGATCGGCCCCAGCTGTGCTCGCGCTCCTCCCTGAAGCAGCTCGTGCAGCGCCTCAGGGATTGGCCGGGCTTTCGCGCGCCCCTCCTCACGCTCACGGCGCTTAAGGTGCGCGACTGCTCCTGGGGGTGAGAATGGGGTATCTGTCCCTTGCCGTGGGCGCGCTTGCGGGCACCACAGCAGACATTAAAGCGCTCCCCGGCAAGCAGGTGGGGTCTCCCTGGCTTCGTGCTGACGACGACGGTCAGCAGAGTAGTGCGTTAGTGATTTCGCCTAAGTGTGAACTTCATGCGTGTCTTAAATATTGTGAGCTGAACTTTTTCAAGGTAAAAAGATAAATGGGAATCCCGGAATGTGTGGTGTCTCAGTAGCCTCTCCGTTGCTGTGAAGCTGGGCTACTGACGAGCGGTGTGCAGTGCAGTTCCCTGGTGGCAGCTAGAGCTGGTGTACTTTGCTTTCTGAAATGGGGAAGGCAATTTACCCAGTCATCTTTTTCTCCTTCTGCCTTGTTTCTCACAGGTTCCTGTGTGAGTAGCATCAGTACTTAAGTCTTATTTTTGGGATGCTATTACCTTATCTTGTTTGGACATCTTTCTCTGGAGTCTGCTGGCACATTGTGCTGAGTGTCTTGTCACCAGTAACTTGGATCACAAATTCCTCTTGAAACTTGAATGGCTTTATACTTAGGGAAAGGATATACGGGTTTGGTCTGAATTTTGTTTGTGTTAGCTGATGACCCCTTTCCAACATGTTTCCTTTGTATTACAGATGCTGTTGTGGATCTGTAGCTTTGTTCTGCAAACCAGACTTTTTTAGTAAAAAAGTGTACTGTCTTTTTAAGTAAGATGTGTCTCAGTTATGTTTTTGTTTTACTTTCCTTTTAGCTTTGAGAACTGAGTTTCTGTTGCTGCTTGTTTTAAAAGGCAAGTTAAAATAGCATTATATACTTTTGCCATTAATGATTTCTGGGAGGTAGTATTTTGAAGTCAGAATTATAAGGTTGGAATTTTCAGTTTGAATTAAATGGTAAAGCCATTGATTGGTAGTCTGCTTTTAGTACTTTCACCTTGGTGGTCTCTGAGCTGAGAGAAGAAGCAGAAGCTGTGTAAATCAATCAAGTAATTGACAGGTGTTTCAAAGAAAGTTACTATATTGTTACTATATTGGGGGGGGGGGGCTGTAAAGCTTCAAAACTGAGCAGATTTCTGTTGATGTAATTGCTGTAATCATATCTTACTTCATGTTCTGCAACTTACTAGCTTGAAAAATTATAAACATGCTTTGAGTTTTCATCATACATAAACTCATGCATACTTATATTACTCGTTGAGGCAGATGAAGGCTCATCCTCAAAAACCAAAGCTCAGCCAAAATTCAGCTGGACTGCTACCAGGCTTTGCCCATCAAGGTTTCATAGAATGATTAGGGATTGAAAGGGACCTTGAAAGATCATCTAGCCCAATCCCTCTGCCACAGCAGGATCACCTAGACCAACTCGCACAGGGACAAATCTGGGCAGGTCTTGAACACCTCCAGAGAAGGATACTCCACAACCACCCTGGGCAGCCTGTTCCAATAACCCATTACCCTCACTGTGAAGAGGCTTCTTTTGAGTTTTATATGGAACCTCCTATGTTCCAGCTTGCCCCCATTGCCCCTTATCCTATCACCAGATGACCTTGAGAAGAGCCTGGCTCCATCCTCCTAACACCCACCCTCACATATTTAGAGACATTAATGAGGTCACCCCTCAGCCTCCTCTTTTCCAAGTTCAAGAGACCCAGCTCCCTCAGCCTTTCCTCATAAGGGAGGTGTCATTAATGAATATATTGAATAGGCCTGTTACCTGTACTGTTACTTGGGGGACTCCACTACATGCAGGCCTCCAACTAGACTGAAGATTATACTGTTGATACTTGCTTTATTTGACACATGAATGTTTTTCCAGAGGTTATGTTTTTTTCCTGTGTGGAGAATCCTCCATCCCCCAAATACGCATGATACTGATCTCTAAATATACAAATATAGCTGTATTCCAAATACAGTGGAAAATGGAGTTTCCAGTTCATTAATATGCTTCTTTAACTCAGCAGTAGTGGAGACAACTCAGTATCATGAGAAAGGCATTATTAAATAATGTAATAGTAAGCTGAAAGCAAGTTTCTGATAAAAATTTGATTTCTGCTTCTTTTCTTTCTTTTCTGATTTTGAAAAGTCAGTTGCAAAACAATAATCAAAACGCTATTAAGTTATTCTGTGTGCTTTCTGTGAAGGTTTTACTTGTCTGTCTAGTGCATGTAGAGGAGAAATTAAATGTCTGAAATGATCATGTGCAATTTTTTGTTTATAATTGAAAATATGTTACACAGTAACTCGTACTTATTTACTGAGTATTAACACAATTAATTAAACTAAGGCTTAATGAACCTGCGTTAGGTAGCTAAATTTATAAATGACATCAATGACTAACACTCATTTGAAAAAATAGTAATGAATTGTGTTAAATCACACAATTTATTTTGTCAAAATAGTGGCTTTGTGTTAGGGTTTCTCCTTATGTACCTGAAAAATTATGGCAAATATTTTATGCTTGTAGTTAGTAATAAAACAAATTGTGTGTCTTTCTTCAGTCAGAGGAGCACAACAGGACGCATGTAGAAAGTCATCCTGGTCCCTCAATTTTTTTTTTTAACCCTTATGTGTTCTCTTATTTGATTATTCTCTGACCAAAATCTCTGTATATCTACTCTAGTGTATTCATTTTGGAGCACTACAGTAGAGCACAGACCAGTTCCTTAAACTTCAGTACTTGGACCAGTAACACTGTTAAATACAGCAAGTTCTGATAACTTACTTTTACTAAGGAGAAAAAAACATTTGGAGACAGTCGTTATTTTACTTTTCTGTCTCAATAAAAATAATATAGGCTTTATTTTCAGCAGCCATTAATGTAAGAACAGCCTTTAGGATGTTGGATTCATGTCTACTAGATCATGGTTAAGGTGACTCAGCCTGTCATGTAGTCTGTTTAATTTATAGTAAAATGATTTAGGTTAGCTATGTATGCAGTTGTGTCCTAGAAATGTGAAGGTCCAGAATAAATGTGCATTATCACCATTCAACCTGTAGAATATGACATCTAATGATATTTTAATTCTTACAAAGTGCATGTAGATTGATCAATTAAGGTTATTTTTAAACTTTTTAATCCCCTGAAGGCTCTTGGTATTTACAGTCAGCAGTCACACCGTATTTGTGACTCTGTTTGATTATGTGCAATTAATAGGGTCACAGCTCTGTGTGTTAGAAATAAAGTTCTTAGAGAAAATCTAGTGATAAAGTGACTTGAAGCATTTTTGTTGGGTTTAATTTCTGTTTCTGGTGGATCTGGGAGTACATACTATTAAAGGTTGATGGATTTTTCATTGGTGTTTTGCTTCTTAATTTCAAAAGATGACATAAGTTTATGTCAACTTTATGAAAGTAACAACATACTCTTTTATTTAAGCTAATGCCTATTTAAAATAAATCGGTAAGAACTTCCCATGCTATTGAAAACATGTGCCCTCTTTATGGAAAAAATGTTGGGACAAAAAAGTGCATAGTGAAGGATTAACAAAAACAATTCTAAGACATAAATGATCAAATAAAAAAAGCCCTTCCAAGAAAAGAATATATAACCACAGTCGTCTGGTTGCTGCAGTTATACAGTCAGCACTTTCATTTTTTTATGAAACTTTCTGATGTTAATGATTTGAAATTTAAAATTGATAAATGTTCAGAGACAATTCAAATTTGACCATATGCATACATATCTGATAAGTTAAATCAATGTCTTTTCCATATTATACTGTCCAGAAAAAAAAGGAAATAAGCAAGATATACCAGTCCATGTATATTTTCAAATACAGAAAAGTTATTTAATATGAGCTATTTTGTTAGATGTTAGGAAGTTGAAATTATTTTTGTTAGACAAATAAGACTAAATTTTTGGCATGCTTGCTCATGGGGGTTAAAACTTAGTAAAGTACATTTAAAAACTTCTTGTCATAACCTTTAACATTGTGTTACTACTAGATTAACTCATGCAATGCTTTCCTCTGTTATTAGCAAGAGTTAAATACATGAAATTATTGTAACAGTAATGGGAGGATACACAGAATACAAATACGGATTTATGTTGTAAATTTTTGGAGACTGTAGCAAACAAGGAGTTAAAGCTTGACCTAAAACTTATGTTCTGTGTACCAAGGTTTATCTTCTTAATTCAACATCTGAATAGATCTTGTTAGCTGCTAACTATATCCCTATTACCCATCTTTATTTTTTTTGTAAGAGTTACTAATGATTATAATTGCAATCCAAATGTAGCATCTTTCAAATGAGATTTCTTGTCTTTTACTATAGAAATGTAATTTCAGAATTATGTAACAGTGCTGCAAATATCTTAATCTATTAAATGTTGAGAAATAAAATAATAAAACTTGTCTACCAGTCTCCTTGAAACTGGTTACTAATACTTCTACCATAATTAGAGTAAGGCTACTGAGCATCTTTTTATGAGGCAGGTTTATTTTTTAAGGAGATGGGAAATTACATTACTGAACTGTAGTGCAGTATACTCTCAGTTTAGACAATACATTTTTGCTGTGAATTAAATAAGTAGCTAGTTTTCAAAATGGAAGAAGTGCCTGAAACTGGAATGTAGTGAACCAGGCTTGAGAGGATTAAGTAGTGTTCTTCAGAGGACAGTCATTCCTAGGAGTAAGTAAAGAAACTTGAAAGGGTTTCTGAAATATGCTTATCTACTGTGCCTATGAGTAGTCCCTGGGAATAGTGCAGGGTCCCAGCTATGTTAAATGCTGACTATGAAGACTGTGTATTTAACTACAGCTTATAGTCTGAAGTAAATAGCTGCTGATTGCAGTTTCAGCTGGAGACAGAGGGCAGTGTCCTGGGATGTCGGTTGCTGCACTGTGATTTATTCATTTATTTATTGTGTTTACTATTGAGCTTTTCCCTATCAAGCATTTAAACAAAGTGACAGGTTTAGAATTTTTTTACATCTTGCAATGAGTGGTTGTAAAACCTGGCATAAACATCTGACAGCTCTTCTCAAGTGCATGTTTGATGGGAGTAGACCTTGCCGTATTATTTTTTGCTGTAAGACCCACCTAATTATTCAGCCCCTATCATGGGCTATTTGGACAGCTGGTACTTCTGTTTCATACCTCTCTAGAAACAGTGAACCAGATGGATTTAGTATCTGTAAAAGAGACCTTTGGGAGTTTGTGACAATAAAAGTTTGTAGTGATACAGGCGAAGCTGTGTGAGGACAAATGTTCATCACTTACCCACTAAAAGGATCTGATAACTTTTTCTTTTTGCATTTACTCATTATATTGAAATGTTCTAATGACTGAGAGTTGTAGCCAAAGCCTTAATTCAAATAATAAGGGTTGTTACATTATTAAGAGTTCATTTTGGGAGTAATTTATGATATATGACCATGTGTGCAGCCTTTCAAATGCTTTCAGTGTTGAAGTTGTGCTGTCTGTCTTGGTTAAGGTTGCCATTTTCTCTGCCTAAGGTTGGGAACTTTGTGTATTCATGAAATATATGACATAGTGTAATTTAAAACAGCTGCATATGAGTATACTTATATACTCACACACATTGTGCTTATTTTAGATATGGTGAGTAACTGCAATTTACAATGCCAGAAAGGGACCGAGAGCTCTAAGTTGCTATAATATAGCCAGTATTTTATGCAGTATATTTATTATGCACACAGTAGCTTTGTTAAAGATACGCTGGAAATCTCATGCTTAATACATACTGAACAAAACAAAGGGTTACACAGCATAAAAATGCATGACGTAAAGCTATTTAAGAATTTGAACAGAACTTCAGAATGGTATCACAGTAATGATAAGGTTGGAAAATACCTTTAAAGATCATCTAGTCCAATCTAAAACCAACCTAATATCTGACATCTAGGTCATGCCACTCACCTCGACCACCTCCATGGGCAGCCCGTTCCAAAATCTGATCTCTCTTTCACTGAAAAACCTTTTCCTAATGTCAAGTCTAAACTTCCCCTGATGGAGCTTAAGACTATGACCCCTTGTTCTGGCCCCAGTGTCCAGGGGAAAAAAGACCAACCCCTGCCTGACTATAACCACCTTTTAGGTAGTTATAGAGAGCGATAAGCCTCTATATAGGAGCCTCACCCCTGAGCCTCCTCTTTTCCAGGCTAAACAGACCCAGCTCCATCCACCTCTCCTCGTAGGGCTTACCTTCCAGCCCCTTTACTATTCTAGTTGCTCTTCTCTGGACTCATTCCAGCACCTTGACATCCTTCCTAAACTGAGGGGCCCAGAACGGAACACAATACTCCAGGTGTGGTCTAACCAGTGCCGAATACAGGGGGAGGATAACCTCCCTCTCTTTCCGTGCTGGCCACACCATTCCTGATACAGGCCAGGATGCTATTCGCCCTTTTGGCTGCCTGGACACATTGCTGACTCGTGTTTACTGTCCACTAGCACTCCCAAGTCTCTTTCTACTGAGTACTCTCTAAAAACTCCATTCCTAGCCTATAGTTCTGCCTGGGGTGGATAATGGTAGAATGACAGATGTCATCTACCAAGACTTAAGAGATGCATTTGACGTTGTCCTGCACAATATACTTGTCTCTAAAATAGAGAGACATGGATTTTACAGATGGATTACTCAGTGGATAAGGAATTGTCTACATGGTTGCATTCATAAATTTGTGATCAATGGCTCAATGTCCAAGTGGAGATGTATTAGGAGTTGCATTCCTCAGGGTTTGGTTTTGGCTTGATTTTATTTAACATTCTTGGCAACATTTGACAGTGACACTGAGTGCAACCTCAGCAAGTTTGCTGATGACACCAAGCTGTGTGATATGGTCAAGGTGGAGGAAACAGAGGCCATCCGAAGGGACCTCAACAGGCTTGAGAACTGGGCCTGTGCAAAATGCATGAGGCTCAAC
This sequence comes from Upupa epops, assembly GCA_013397515.1. Classification (NCBI taxonomy): domain Eukaryota; kingdom Metazoa; phylum Chordata; class Aves; order Bucerotiformes; family Upupidae; genus Upupa; species Upupa epops. The sequence continues at coordinate 32,794 of VZRI01001622.1, read as the reverse complement.
AAGACCAACTGCAGAGTCCTGCATCTAGTTTGGGGCAATCCTAAGCACAAATAGTGTCTGGAAGATGAATTGATTGGAAGTAGTCATGAGGAAAAGGACTTAGGGATGTTAGACAAGAAGTTCCAGGTACGCTGGTAATCTGTGAATGCAGCCCGGAAGGCAGGTGAAGGGAAGTGATTACCCCCTCTACTCTGCTCCTTTGAGACCTTACTTGAAGTACTGTGTCCATTTCTGGATTGGAGCACCTCTTCTATGAAGGCAGGCTGAGACAGTTTTGGCTGTTCAGCCTGGTGAAGACTCAGGCCATCTTATAGCAGCCTCCAGTACCTTCAGCTACAAGAGGGTAGATTAAGATTTGATTTTAGGAAGAAATTCCTTGCTATGAGGGTAGTGAAGCACTGGAACAGGTTGCCCAGACAAGATGCCCCTTCTCTAGAAGAGATCTAAACCCAGTTGCATAGCACTCTGAGCAACCTGGTCTAGCGCAGGGGTGTTGGAGCTATATGTTCTCTGAGGTCCCTTCCAACCTTAGCCTTTCTGTGATTCTGCAATTCTTACTACTGAGTATAATCTACTAGTTCACAGTCTGCTCCCGTAAGCAAGGGAATCTTAGCATGAATTATGACTTTGGATCAGAGATGTTTTGAAGTGAGAGAAGCAAAATAGAATAATGTAAACCTATCTTATTAGGCCCTGATTATTTTTACTAATAGCTGTGTGGCTTCTGTAGAATGCACAAATGGGGGGAGTTATGCAAGATTGTACATTAAATTCACGTTAGTTCTTACAGGAGTAATGACTCTGAAATTACATGTTGATGTCTCTTGTGGTCTGACTGTGTGGCTGTACATGTGACACTGAATTATTATAGAAAAGTACATAATGTTGGAGGCAGTGTAGGATGGTTTACTTAAGAAGTTTGCACTCATAAGTGTATTATTGCTCTTCCAAGAAAAATAACTCATTTGTGATATCAGTGAAAATCAGTCTATAAGTGTGTTAAGATAACAGGTTATGACTACAGTTGTTTGTTCTAGAGTGCTGTCAAATTCAGGCAGCAGTCAAAATAAAGAATATGAGCATTTTTAATGGAAAACCTGATTACTGGCAAAGAAAACACCAGAGCAAAAATAGTGAACTGTAACTTTCCTGTCAAGAATACAGAAAATGTTAATTGGAAAATATTCAATCTGAAATTGGGCAGATATTCTAAACAGGTGCATGTTCAAAAATATAGCCGCAGCATTAAACATTTTGAACTTTATCCCTGATTTTGAAATTTTAAATCTAAAGTCTTCCCCATTGCATTATGGACCTACCACAGAGTTGCCATTGGTAGAAGCCAGGAGTTTAATTTATATGCTGGTTAAAGTACGTGGAACGACTAATGTCAGAAATGTAGACTTTTTCACTCATCTGCTTTTAAAATTTTACTGTGTCTCGGTGATCGAAAGCAGCTTTTTGGCTAAATGGTATCTCCATGTGCTAATTTTGAATGTTAAAAGAACTAAATTCATAAGCAGTTCTGCCTTGCATTACAGAAATTCAGATGGGTTGTATTGACTTGCTGGCCCAGGTTACATAATTTTCTTGTGTAATCATAGATTTCTCCTATATGCAGCACTGGTGAGACTGCATCTCTAATGCTCTAATGTTGTGTTCAGTTCTGGGCTTCTCCGTAAAGAAGGATGAAGAAGTGCTGGAGCATGTCCAGAGAAGGGCAGTTAGACTCATTAATAGTCAGGAGCATAGGTCCTATGAGGAGTGGCTGAGGGAAGTGGGGTCGTTTCGCTTGAGGAAAAGGAGGCTGAGGGGAGACCTTACAATTCCTTGCAACTACCTGAAAAGAGGTTGGAGTGAGGAAAAGGACAGTCTCTTCTCCCTTGTTACAAGCAACAGGACTAAAGGAAGAGGCTTCAAACTGTGTTAGGGGAGGTTGGAATATGCTGCTCAGGACAGTGGTGTAGTCATCATTTCTAGAGTTATTTAAATGACTTGTGGACCTGGTGCTTAGGGATTTAGTTTGGTGGTGACTTTGTAGTGTTGGGTCAAAGGTTGAACTTGAGGATCTTAAAGGTCTCTTCTAGCCAGATATTCTGTAATATTTATTATTATTTTTTTGGAAATTGTTACACATGTGAAAAAAGGTATCGTTCACGTTGAGCTTAAAGTATAGTTCTGCTTTGTAGCAATAAGTTGGGCTTGTTATGAGTTTTTAGTGTTTCTTCTTCATATGATCAAGCAAATTAAAGCTGTGGTGAAACCAGATTTAGTGTGTTCTGCAGCATTTAAGACAAATATTGCTGAAATGAGTTGTTTACCTTCAGGTTTACACTGGTGTGGAAGCTGAATGCAAGTTGATAATCATACAATCATTAGGGATCAGAAGGGACTTCAAAATACCATCTAGTCCAATCACCTTGCCACAGCAGGTTCACCTAGACCAACTTGCACAAGAATATATCCAGGTGGGTCTTGAACATCAACAGAGAAGGAGACTCCACAATACCCCTGGGCAGCTTGTTCCAGTGCTCCACTACCCTCACAGGGAAGAAGTTCCATCTGAGATTTATGTGGAATCTCTTATGTTCCAGCTCGTATATTCCAGCTTGCACCCATTGCTGCTTGTTCTTTCACCAAATGAAACTGAGAAGAGCTTGGCTACATCCTCCTGACACCCACCCCCACATATTTGTAGACATTCATGTGGTCACCCTTCAGCCTCCTCTTCTCCAAGCTCAAGAGACCCAGCCCCCTCAGCTTTTCTTCATAAGGGAGGTGTTCTACTTCATTCATCATCTTCTTTGCTGTATGCTGGACAACCTCCAGCAGCTCCATGTCCTCTTTGAAAGTGGGGCCCAGAACTGGACACTATAGTGCAGATGCGATCTCACTAGTGCAGAGTAGAGAGGGAGAAGAACCTCTCTCGATCTGCTAACCACCCCACCCCAGGATGCTGTTGGCTCTCTTGGCCAGAAGAGCACATATCTGGCTCATAGTCATCGTACTATTCACTAGGACCCCCAGGTCTCTTTCTCCTAGACTGTTCTCCAATAGGTCTTGATGGCACCCACCTCATTCAGCAGGGGGCCTGCATTGCCTCTAGGTTGAGTTTTACCTGCAGTGTATTTAAAGAAGCCCTTTTTGTGACCCTTGACCTCTCTTGCAAGGTTTAATTCCAAGGAGGCCTTGGCTTTCCTAGTTGCATCCCTACATTCTCTCACCAGAGCCTTATAATCACTCCAAGTGGCCATCCCCTCCTTCCGTGACCTGTAGACTTTCTTTTTCTTCTTCTGTTTGCCCAGCAGCTTCCTGTTTAATCATGCAGGTCTTCTGGTTCCCTTCATTGACTTCTTTCTTGTTGAGATGCTCTTGTATTGTGAAAAGATATGATTGTCTAGCTAAGTGAAAGCAGAACTTTGATAGGAAGAATGTTAATTACCTGTGTTACACTTGACACGTTCTTTGTGTATCGTGAACAAAAATTCTACTAAAGGCACTATTTGATTAGAGTACAACTGGTCAGGAGTTCATCTTTATCTTCTTCACTTCAGGAGACTGACTAGTACTATTTACATTGACATAGCTGAGTACAATGTCTGGGAGATGAATGGATTGAGAGTAGTCATGAGGAGAAGGATTTGAGGATATTAAACAAGAAGCTCAATGATTCCTGTCTGGATCTGTTCCTGTGTGACTTGGTCTAGGTGATCCTGCTGTGGCAGGAGGATTGGACTAGATGATCTTTCAAGGTCCCTTCTGATCCCTAGTGAGACTATGATTTTATGATTATCATGGGAATCTTTCAATAGAATAATGTTACATACTACGGTATCTGAAAAGCCAGTCTCCTGCAAATGGTAATACAGTGGAGATGATCTAATTAGAAAATTGATTTAACTTAACGGCACAAGAGTTTGTGCTAAAAAGATAGTAGAAACTAGCTGTTTTCTCTGATGTTGCTTATCAGTACTGTAATAGCAGATCTTTAATCAGAAGAAAAGGTTGTCTGTACATTGAAAAACATAAAATGCTATACAGAGAAAATTTTATTATAGTATTAAGTGTAATGATGTCTTAAATATGGCAGTCAGTGACTAATCAGATTATAAAGGGTAAGCCTGAAGAGCACTTATCTAAGGAGGAATCTATCTGCAGAACAAGATAGTGTCACAGATTCATTTTGTTTAATTTCAAGAAGGTGAATCTCAAGTAGTTTGCTTCAAGAATGGTCTTTTGATAACCCATCCACATCTGAGAAGTGGAAAGTAGGGGGCTTTTTGTCCTTTTTAATCTTTATTGAACTCAAATAACTGTATAGCTAACATGACGAAAGAAATATTAAACCTATCTCAAGATTTATCTTAGGAGAAGCATCCTTAGCCTTCAGGAAGAGATGGAAAAAATTGATGTTACTATTAATGGAACACACTCTTCTTTCTTTAAACAGTTTTTAGTTGTTTTTCTTCCCTATGCGGGAGGTGGGTATGAGGGCCAAAGGACTTGAATTTAGTTTATACAAAGAAGTCTAATATTGGGTAATACAGAGCTTCGGTATTTCAGATTCACAGGTAATGAGAATACTGTATCTCAGGCTTGTTTGTTTATTTCAGTAGAAAGAAAACTCCTGTCAGTGATTTAACTTTGCATTTCCAGTGGGAATTCCTGCCATAAATGTTGAATGTGATTATCCAACCTGAAATCTTTTTATAAATAAAATCTAAACTACTGAACATGAGAAAGATAAAACATCTGTTTTACCAAGAAACTTTCAAAACTTGTTGGTGAAAGTGCTAAAAATCGAAAGAACTTTGAAAGCCAAACTTGCTGGAAAGAAATCAAATACTGTTGGGTTTTCTGGGATCTGGATTAGGATAAGACTAGTTTATTAGGACTCTTGAAGCATGGGCTTAATTTTAGGCATATTGAAAATTTCACTAATGGAGTTGTTCACAATACTGAGTACTTGCAAGGCTCTGTAAGTAGACGTGAAGTCACTGTATAGGTAGTTTTCCATTGCAGTGGGGAGTTTCAGCGGTGAAAGTGCTAGAGTAAAACAGAAAAAGCGGTTAGAGAATTTGTTTCCAAATCCATCTTATTTCTCACAGACATTCTCTGCTCTTGCAGCCCTCTTTCTGTAACAGAAGTGACTTCTAGTGGTATAATCAGTTCAGTGAGGCTGCCCCTGAATAACTTCCTGTGTACTCTTTGATTATGCACAGCAGATGTATATTCTTTGTGTATAGCTATGGGTTTTTTTGCTGTATAACTGTAATTCATAGTTGCATGTTTTAAATTCAGAACAAGGTCGTGGTCCATTCATATGTGACAGCAATTCATGACTGTTGCCTGTTCATAATGTATGCCTCATATATTATTGAACATCCCCAATCGTATTATCAAAGGCTTATTTTCCCCAAGCTTGATAATCATAAATCAGTTTGTTGTTTCTCAGTAGTCTAGAGAAGATATTTGTGACCTTTTAATTATTTCTGTATTTTATTGTCGGAATGTGCTGGTGTAACTTCCTCTGCCGTTAGCAATAATAAAATGAGAAAGGTGTACAGATATGGCATCTGGATATTTTGGATAAAATTTCTAAGGTCATTTGGCATAGTATAATATGAGAAACACAAGACTTTACTCTGAAAACAAACTTGTGTAAGAAAATTATATTCTGATATTTTTTTTGAAAATCTGGGGTAATCAGAATTTTTGTAGACATGTTGATAAATTTTTTTATTTCCGTTCACACAGATTCATGCATCACATGTCTTTTTTTAAAAAAACAAAACATACATACTTGACATTTGGTCTGATTTTCATGGGTATTAATGTTTTCAATTTAATTCAAATAAGGCTTAGCTTGCTATTACTTATATGATATGGCTAATGATAAATAAATTGGCATAGTTGAAGAATAAAGTTACATTCAAATGTGTTTGGTTTGTTTTCTAGGAAAAACTGCATAGATGAACCCAAAGACTTAAACTAGTTAATACAAAATAGTAAAGTCTCCAGCCGTTTTGGAGGTGCACTGAGAATTTTGGTTGTTTTTCTCCCCAGCACTATATGACATTCTCTTATTCACGTTCACCTACAGTTATGGACTAAGGTCCAAATTGTTATTCAGTCATAATAGTGTGTTTTTTGCATTTAGTGGATATGTGAGGACAAATCATGTACATTAAGGAAAACAACAGTATTGCAAGCCTTCAACTTGGCCACAACAAAAAATTTTATTAGGGAGGGAAGCTTGTGTAAGATTTCAGAGATTCAGCTGATAGATATAAATGTTGCTGGTTCTTAAAAAAATTCTATTTCTTGTATGTATATTGTGCTTGGGGCTTTAAGCTATTTAACTATACTGTAAGTGACTTTGCACCTGAGACTGTGTTTTCATCTTATGGAGAGAAATCATAGAATCATCAGGGATCAGACGGGACCTTGAAAGCAGGACACCTAGACCAAGTTACAGAACATTACGGACTGGAACCACCCTAGAAATATCATCCAGTCCAAACCCCCTGCCACAGCAGGATCGCCCAGACCAAGTCCAGGGGGTTTCTAATGTCTCCAGAAAAGGAGACTCCACAAATCCCCCCGGGCAGCCCCCTCCAGTGCCCATCACCATTCCTGGGAAGAAGTTACAGAATTGGTTGGGATTGGAAGGGACCACAAGCAGAAGACTTATTTTGGCAGACTAACAACAAAATGTTTCCTATTTAGGAACACATCTCTTGAAAATATCAAGCCTCCATAGACTGCCTGCAGTGTGATTAAAGTTTAGGAGTGGAAAATATTCTGGAATATTATGCAGTTATAGGCATATTTTTCAAATTCAACTGCCCAAGAAATGTTGCAGAGTAAGACTAATTTGTATTGGTGAGAAGGTTTGTTCCTGCTGGTAGCTTCTAGCTTAGGATGAAATTTCCTGGTGTTCTTGAATTAGTTGGAGTAGAAACCAAGCAGGTTAATATCAATTGGAAAAGAGCAACTGTTACGGTCTGTGTTTAATAAAAAAAAAAATTCAGGCTTCATGGCTTCATGAACTACCACTCTATAATTAAGAAAATAACCTACCCTTTTGCCAAACTTGCATATAACAAATTTCGTGATTAAATGTACAAAGAAATATGTATTTCTGTGGTGATGTAGACTTCTGTCAGCTAAATCTTACAGAAACTTACATGTGTGCCCAAACAGATTATTTTCATGTAGTCATCTGTGTATGCTTGTAGTGCTGTATACTACACAAACCCAACTATTATTCAAATGTAGGTTCTAGAGAACCTGTGTTTTTCTCTTGGTTTCCTGCCCATACCCTTCAAGGGTATAAATGTTTATTTGTTATCTTCATTGTTATATTTTGCTTCAGCAGACTAATTTCTGTTTTGTTACAAATAAGCAAAATGCTGATACCTCTGTTGCATGCCTGTGTTACTTTTTGTTTCTGCCAGTGGTTGCCTGCTGACTCTCTGCTGAGTCACGTGGTGCAACTGGTCTGGGCAACTACACATCCAGCCACAGAAGTAGACCAAATTAAAGTTTGGGTTCATTAGTGCTGAATCCCATGGAATGTTTTTCAGCAATGCAGGATTGGGTTTAATTTTTAGTTGAATTACACTACTTGTGTCAGCATATATGAATACCCAGTTCTGCAACATTAGAGTTGAGAACATTTGCTGAGCTCATGGCTTGATTCCATAGGTTTTAATATTTATTTCATGTCAACTGTGAATAAGTGGATCAATAAAGAATAAATATATGTAGTGCTACATTTAATACCTGTTAGTGATGTACGTATTTGTATAATATTCACAATATTCACATAAAAATTTGTATTAAATTGTAGAACAGTACTATGGTCTGTAATCTTTCACCTCATTGTTTTAGCTTGAACATACATGTGCTGAGAAAATGGTGATGTTTTTGTATCTGGTGTTCTTCAAGCATGTGTCCTTGTTTTCTGATCTGTAGTTGTTATGCTTTAAAAGCTAAGTAGAATCTGTAAGTTAAATTGGTGTGTTTTCTGCAGAAAATTTTGGGTTTAAAAGGTAAGTGCCCTCTCACTTCCCCCTTGGTGACTTATGACATCTTCTACTCTTCTTTGCTCTCATCTCCATCTTAGTGTCTGTTTGGAGCTGCATCGCTGCCACTGACAAAAAATGTTAGCACTTCTGCAGATGTGGGAGGAACTGTCAAGGTCTGCTAATTTATCTATGTTCAACTGGAGAGATTGTGAGAATTCTGACCTTTGAAGATTTAAGTTTGAGACTGAAGTCAGACAACCACTGTGATTTCAAAGAGAAGGAACTGTCCACAATTAGGATGTTTTACATTTTATCTCAGTTCAATGTAGGAGCATGTTGATGAAACGTCTGCATCTAAACTTTGTGTGGGGATTCTTCTGGTGTGTGGTTGGGGGAATGATGCCTTTTTTCTCCAAATTGAGTAAATTGTTTCATTGCTGGCAGATTCATAAGTGATTATGTTAAACCCTCCTTTTGTGTCTGATACTTTAGCTAAAAGTTCTTGGTGAAGATACAGTTGGTGTCTCTGACCCACAACGTTAATGGCAATCCAGATGGGATGCAGGGGGATCCACATAAGGACCCACTACACTGCTACATGACAGTAGTATATATAATAATCTGCAAAAACTATAGAAAAATAGAACCATAAATCAGGAATTACTGATGATGTGTAAATGGTATTATAGTTTGTTTTTTAATGTAAGTAGTACACTTCTAACTGAAATACTCTTTGACCTGCTGAATTCTCTTAAATTACAGAAATTTGTGGGGATTTTTTTATTAAAAGATTTTGGGTTTTTTAATGCAAGGAATGTTTCTATAGGCATGAGATTCAGTATTATCTCACAGAAGGCCTACAAACTCTGGGAGATGCTGTCTGTAAACTAGAGAATTAGAATGTGTATTCGCACACAGATGTTTGCAGAGAGAGTTTATTTCAAAATCAGTACAGAAAACCGAGTCTGCTGAAAGGTTGTTATTCTCTCTTTAGAGCCCTGATAAGGATGGGAATTCTCTTTTTATGTCAGATTTTTGTCTCTGTAGATATGAATCTATGCATGAGAGAGCAGCACTCATTTTCTCTTGTTAGCTGAGCTGTGTATTGTTGCTTCAAGTCAGACGTGCACAGTTGCATTGCATGGAATGCTCTGTGCAACCATTAGTATGATTTTTAGTAGCAGCTGAATCATCAGTCTCCTTCTGTGAATTTTCCTCTACTTCTGTTCATTCTGCTGGTGCTGGGTACAATTTCCATGGCATGAAATAGCTGCTGTGACCTGCTATCAAGAGGATATGAGAAAAGCTATGAAAAAATAGACTAAGAAGACATAAAGAGATAAAAGTCACTGAATTTTGCAAGTCTGGGAGTCAAGGTGAGACATGAGCGAAGTTGAATCCCTTTCCATGTACTGTCTTTTCAGATACCTTTTGCCATGACTCTTTAAATACCATGGCATGTGGCTTGGTAACTGCATCAGCCTCTGGGATGTCTCTTATCAAGGCCCATAGCTTTATATATGTTCAGGTTCCTCAGGTCATATCTTCATCTTAGATGCTTTTGGATGTTAGCACAGCCCTCACCCACTTACCCTTGCTGATAATAGCATTTCTGTGAAAAAATAGAGTAAAACCATCTTGTCTTCTTTCTGCTTTTCCTCAGAGCTATGTGATTTGACATACCACTTTTTTGTTGAACCAGTCATCTTCCTACTAAGCTTAGGTAATCTTCTGTGACTTTCTTCCTCAGGATCCTCAGCAAGGTCCCTATGGCTGCTCGCTTCTTTCATCTGCCATCATGGTTTGTATGAACAGAGGGAGGTTATTACATCTTTTCTTGCTATGTACAACCAAAATTCAGCCTAGCACAGCACTGATTTGCTTCAGACTAAACTATCACTTCACAGATCACAGTTTGTGCAACCTTGTATGTATTAAGTCACAGACAACCTTAGGCACTCATTAAGAGGCATTAGACTTTCTCAAAGTGATTCAATACTATAGATTCATTATGCAGTGCTCACTTCTCACCACTTGTAAAAATTACATATTCTTCTTTGCATAATCACGTCCTCTAGCTAACATTGCTTTTACTTTTACACTCTGTCAGGAGTACATTTTTGATGTGAGGGGAAAAAATCAGCAGAAAAATCAGTCTAAAAAAATATCTTGCTTTCTTGAGTGTACTGGTACATCATTGTTTCATTCTATAGACTATCTTGCCTTGCTGCTAATATGTAATAAGCAACTATCTTTTGATCCCATGGTTTAAAATAAAGTCTGATCACTGATGATGAGAGAAAATTACCAAGACTTCAGGGAAAGATCTGTGCACAGTATTTTGCTATAATAAATTTTTGTTTCATTCCCACGTGTGATATAAAACGCTTTACTCTGTAGCTGGCTGCCTAGCAGCTTGACATTAGCAGCTGCATGTCCTTTGTTCACTCTTTAATTGATCATGCTTTGTATTGTGCTTGCCATGTCCTGTCCTGGATCAGCCCAAAACCCTTGCTGTTGTACTGTAATTCCCAACTATCTCTCTGATAAATGTCTGTCCCTGTTTAAGAGATACTTACAGTTGTCCTCTGGACAGGGAAAATACTGTCTGACAACTGAATATGTAAGTACTAAACTTTAGAGGTGAATTTTAATCCTTGTAAACAGAAGGTGTTGACAGGAACTCACTGCAGGCTTGTCAGGCCTCCAAACATTGGTAATTTGATTCACTTATTATTCTAATTATAGAAGAAGAAATTTAACATAAACATTTTCATTCCTCTTGCACAGTTCATCACTAAACAGTTGGCCCTGGCAAGGGAAGCCAAGACTGAAAGGATGCTGCTTTGTCCTGTAGCAGTTTTGGCTTAAAACATTCCTGTTCTGGTCTATTTGTTTCTGCATCTGTTGTGCATATATACTCAAAGTGTTTTGTGCAGATCTGACGGGGACTGAATTGGAGTACCTATGTGGCTAGAGAATAGTCTCTTTATTTTACACAGACCTGTGGTTTGATTCTTGAATCAGCCTTAGTAACGGTTTTATTGGCACAAGATGAAGAGAAATAGTGCTGTAGGATTTTTTAAGTGCAGATAAGACAGCTTCTTATACGGGCAAAGCTGCCAAAACTCTTGTTTCCTGAGACTTCTTACCCTAGTTATCGGACAAATGACATAACTGGATTGTAGGTATTAAGAAGACAAAAAATAAGCAAAACAGAAAACTACCCAACAGTGTGTTTATCTCATACATAGTTTGATTAAGTCCAGAGCATGCCATTGGAAACTGCAAACACTTTTAAAGCCAGCTTTGTTTGGTTTGCAGGCTCATAAATTAAGTTCATAATTAATGATAAAGAAGTTAGTCTGTCAGAGTTTGCATCCTGTCACAAAACAAAAACTCTGAACGTCAGAGTTCAAATTTAGATTGATGCTCTGTGGTTTTTAAATAGTTGAATATCCTTGGAGGAACTTCAAACCATGTGTGTTTATTTTTAAAAAAATATATCTGGAATGCAATGTAAAGATAAAAACTTAAATCCAGGGCTAGAAAACCTGAGCAATTTCCAAACCTTATGCAGCATTTCTTATTCATGGACTATGGAACCTACATACTGCTATGAGTTGCTACAGTTGGTACTGTTGCCAAGCATTGACATTTACTAACTGTATCTCAGCCATCTGGAGTACAACAGATTGTAGCATTGATGAGAACTACTATAGAAGTGTTTAACATGTTTTTTTATATTAATCACACTACATGTATATTGAAAAGTAGCTGCTCTGGAAAAATATACTGTCCAGCTGAAACTTCTATAAATACATCCTCATTCTGAAATTGTGAATAAAACTATTAGGAAACTTTTTGCTTGCAGTTATGATGGTCTGTTGATTTAGGTGATTTTTTTTTTTCCTTTTAACTTAATTCTGTTAGATGAAAAAAATATAGTGGTACTAGTGAGAAACTATTGTTATGTGCCAAAACCAATCAACCAATCAAATTTGAATTTCCTCAATTGGAGAGCAGTAAGTCCATTTTAACTTATTGTCAGAAAGAAATATGTTCTAAGTGGTGGTGTTGCAAGGTGGGTTTAATTACTAGTTATATAATAACTGAGATTTTTATAGATTTTTATTAACTTGTAAGGACTATTAAACAAATGGAATTCTGTTGTAAAGTTACTTACCAGGAAAGTTACAGTGTCTTCAGAGGAAGACAAAATAGACATATATCTCCGTGTGTTTATAAAGTGTACAAATTGCTGTGATTTCTCTATGCAGGTCCGAGTAGGTAACCAAGGAAGCACCAGAGGTGGAGTATCAGAGGGAAATATAATAATTTGTGCTTATTTATTTATTATATTAAAATCTCAAAGAAAAGAAAGAAAATGTGAAAGTAAAGGACTAAGGGTATCATTACAATTATTGGCAGTGTCTGATGATTGTATTCTTGCTGGGAAGCTAGGTGATGTATAGAATTCTCTGTTCAGATCTGTTATCTTTAATTGAATTTTGTGGTTCATTAGGAAATTCTGCCTAGGAGCTCCACACAATTTCTAGTAAAGAGAATTAGAGATAATCCTGTCCGAGAGAGGCAAAGGCAATATAGTAATTCTTTGCTGCTTCAGTTTCTTTGCTGTGTGAATTTTGTTCTTGGAGGAGAATTAAGTGTTTCAAAGAGAACTATTGAGGAATAACAGTGGGTGTTTTAATCTCTCCTGAGCCTTAAGTTTAATGTAAAACAGCTATGTGACCTGAACTTGAAAGTGTAGCAATGCATGGCATTCAAGTACCTTTTTTAGAGTATGAATGAGTAGATGATACAGACTGCTAGCTCGTTAGTTTCCTTTTCTTTTTTTTTGAGAGTGGTGTTCCTCTGCTGAAATGGAAGACAGACCTTAGATTTAAAAAGTGTACTTAGGGCTACATAAAATTACTAATGTAATTACTAACTTATTACCCACGATACTGCAACCAGATCTGTGGACCCAAATATAAGAAGGGTTTTGAACTAGATGATCTTTAAGGTCCCTTCCAAGCCAAACCATTCTGTGATTCTGTGACTTCCTTAACATAGTGACGAGGGTATGAAAATACAAAATACTACCATACAGATTTTTTTTTTTATGGTTTAGCTGTTACTGGAAGGACTGTATGATAGTCAGAATCTGTAGATGCCCATGGTTTCAATCTGAGGCACACAAAGCTGTTTTCTGTGTTAAAACAATTGCCTACTTCATTTCCCCAGGAATCCCTTTGGAGATTTTCAGTCAGGTAATTCACATTGCTCCCTTCTTCCTAGTTTTATGTTGCTATTGACAAAGCCTACTTAGGCTGCAATAGGTTTAGGTCACAGAATTGTTGGAGTTGAAAGGGACCTCATGACATCAAGTCCAACACTGTGCCAGTATCAGTGTGCCAGTTAAAAATTTTGAACCGAGATGCATTTTCAGTTTTATGAAAGTAGAGTTTGTAGTAACACTGAGATTTCTTAAACAATTGAAAGCATCACAAATACAAAGCAGTCTTAGAAATTATTAAATGACATTTCTGTTCAAAACAGAAAGTCAAGTGAATCATAAATTAGTGCATTAAAAAAAAAAAAACAACTTTACCACCATTTGAGTTGCAAGTTTTATGGCTGTAGGAGACTTCTAGCTGCTCAGAAATCTGTTGATGAGGAAGGAGATGAAAAGGAACAGTTTCCTAAATGTGTTCAGAGAATATTTTCATGCAAATAAGAAAGCAGTTAAGCATAGGTTTTTGAAGATTAATTATGGCTGGTAAGGAGAAATGTGTTAAAAATGTCAAGGTTGAAAGTGTACTAAGTTAGACCAGCTGTCACCTGTGTACGTCATGATCCCTGGGATAGGAAGGAGGAATAATGGCAAGATAATAGATTTCAGTGTGGCAGTTAAATTTGGAGAGCTGATCAGTAAAGTCTGTTGAGAAGCTACTTACTAACAAAATTTACAGTCTCTCCAATTAATTTATTAAAGGCACAAATGCATACTATCCCATTACAGAGGGAAAACAAGTGAATATATGAACTGAAAATCCATGTTGGGGGTCTGCGTCATTTGAAAAGCTGTCTGTCTCCAAGAAAGAGGTTGGTCTTAGCATTCTGAGTCCATTTCTTTCAACCAGTTCTGGTGCTTTGGAGCAGTGAGCAGACTAGGAGAATTAAACTTGGTTAGAACTGTTAACAGTTTAGATGCAACAGGAAATCTCATTGTGATAATAATGTGGTTATCAAGAATGGTACAGAACTTCAGAGGTAGTTGACAAAACATAATCTTGATAATAATGGATGGAGAAGCTCAGCTTTAGTATGTATGGGGATAAAAAATGAACTAAATTAAAGTAATATACTCAGAAACTGCTCAGAGATTCACCACTCATTCAGCCCATACTGTTTTTTATTTTTTGAAATGCTTTTAGTGATGGCTATAGACAGCCAAAGATAGACAAAACCAAGTATAAGGAGCTATCATAGTTGTGTGAAAGTGTTGAAAGACACAGAGTTTAAATGATCTGTTAAATAGGGAGGGAAGTGAAGTTGGAAATGGCTCAGTAGGAAGTAGTTGCTAGGCCACTAGCCATCATGCTTGAGATGTCATGGAAGTCTGGTGAAGTTCCCATAGACTGGGAAATGGGAAACATCACCCTCGTTTTTAAAAAGGGGAGCAAAGAAAATGAGGGAACTCAAATCACTCAGTCTCATCTCTGTACCTGTCAAGAGCATGGAGTGGATCCTCCTGGTAACAGTGCTAAGGCATGTGGGAAATGATGAGGTGATTGGTAATAGACAACATGGCTTCACAAAGAGCATATCATGCTTAACTAATTTAGTGGCCTTCTACGATAGAATGAGAGCTCTGGTAGACGAGGGAAGAGCAACTGTCATCATCTACCTGGACTTGTGCAAGGCATTTGAAACTGTCCCACATGACATCCTTGTCTATAAGATGGAGAGACATGGACTTGATGGATGGACCATTTGGTGGAGAAGGGATTGGCTAGGTCACACTCAATGAGCTGTCATCAGTGGGGTCTGTTCTGGGTCCAGACCTGTTTAACATTGTCAGCAACATGGACAAGGACAGTGAGTGTATCCTCAGCAAGTTTGCTGATGATACTGAGCTGGATGGTGCAGGGGACTCACTTGAGGAAAGAAAGGCCATCAAGAGCAGCTTTGACTGTCTTGAAAAGTGGCCCAGTGCAAACTGCATGAGGTTCAGCAGGCCCAAGTACAAGGTCCTGCATCTGGGTCAGGCCAGTGCGTGTACAGTGGGTTGAGAGTAGCTCTGAAGAGAAAGACTTGGGCTAGATGAGGCTCTGGCCAGCCTGATCTAGGGTGGGGTGTCCCTGGCTATAGCAGGGGAGTTGGAACTGGATGATCCTGTGATCCTGAGGGATTCTATAACTTGTTCCCAGGGGGGGTGACAAAGCACTGGAGGAGGTTGCCCAGGGGGTTTGTGGAGTCTCCTCTCTGGGAATGTTTAAAGCCTGTCTGGACCTGTTCTGGGTGGTTCTGCTGTGGCAGAGGATTGGACTGGATGATCCTTCAGGGTTGCTTCCAGTCCGTAATGTTCTATTCTGTGACTTGGTCTGGGTGTCCTTCTGTGGTGGGGAGATTGTACTGGATGATCTTTCGAGGTCCTTTCCGATCCCTGTTGTTGCTATGAAATATCTAGCTGTTGCTGTGAACAGGGAGAAAACTTAGTCACTATAGTAGATAGCCTACTGTTATCTTTCAGCAATGAAATGTTCTTTTATCTTTCAGCAATGAAAAACTAGATCGCTTTAAGGATTGAAGGTGTGTTCTTTAGGGAAACATAATTGAAGTATCAAACAGTTAATATCTATATTGTTTTAAATACATTAAAAAGCTTAAAAAAGTGAGTGTATGAATGCATACAAATGTATTTTAAACAAAGTGTGGTATTGCCGTGGAATTGTGTCCAATTTTGTCCTGTTACTTTCAAAGTAACAACAGGTGTTAATGTTTTGGTTCGATAGGAAATATGAATGAAACAGAGGAAATGCAGAATGTGAATTCTCATCCATCACTTTAATACACTTTACTGTGGACTGAACAGTGATAAGGGATTTGTCACACTGCAGTTTCCAGCTTACTGAAATACTTCTTCATACTGTCTTTTAAGAGCATGATAGTGAGGAAGTACAACATGAATATTTGTCAAAACTTAAAAACTGAATGCTTAAATGCATAAAACTTAAATTGCTGTGAAAATCCATTTAATGTAGTTCCCTGGACTGTATTTGCTGTTTCATCAATGACAGGACAAGCTTCGTTTAAAACATGGCTGTTAAAAGTTTGCCTGTTACTGTTTTGTTTGTTTTTTTTTCTTTAAATCAAATTTATGTGTAAATTGATTGGTGAAACTTCTTGCATTTTCATTGACTTTTGCATGTAAAAGATCAGTTTCAGGATACTTGCATGTTATTCTTTCTTGCTCTTTACAGAAACCGATAATAAGCCACAGGCTTTACTGCCCTTTTTTAATAGTCTTCTGCATTTGGACTAGTCACTCCTGTTTTTCCTGTGTTCCCATGGGTGTTCTGGTGACAGTCCTAGCCACATGCACTTCAGCCTTGCATGTTGCTGTGCTGAGACCACCCTTTATAGACTCCTAACTTCTGGTATAGCTGCCTTTAAATGCCCCATGGTCGCCCTGGCAATGCTCCCAGACACTTGGCAGGGAGTGTACAAGCAAACCGATCTGTCCCTGGAGTGTCTTGATGTTCCTAGATTCATCTCCCAAATTAGGTGGGTTATAGGGGCAGTATTTATACTTAGTTGTTTACAGTTATATTAAGTGTGTGGGTGGTACTGTTATCAAAATACCACGCAGTCAGCAGTCATTGAAACCAAAATTGGTGTGTCTAGCTGCATTCTCCAGCCTCGTAGCTGTTTTTATAAGGACATGATTTTGGCCAGACCTTATCACCCATCTTTGCATAAGAACAGACCATCTGGCCTCTACCAAGAAGAGTGCTTAAATCAGAGAACAAGATCTTTAGTATGCTATTATGTCCTTTTGTTTGTCAGCAGCTCTTGAGCTTGCAAATGCCCTGGTTCCAATATCCACACAAAGCTTGTGTATATGTATGATTTTTCTGGCCTTGGTTATCCATAGTATTCTAAATTCTTCTTAGTCCTTGTCTAACACTACTGATCATATTCTTTTGTAAGTACATGGAACATTTTGCCACTGAGTATTGTTGATAATTACGTTAATAAAGCTCATTTCAACACAAGAGCCATATGACGTGCATAATGATATATAATGCTGTAATATGATCTTCAGTTTACTCATAGGTGAATAACAGTTTGAAATGAAAGCAACATTATATTCATTCCTGACATGAGAATTTTATAGATTTATAAAGAAATAAAAGTCATAGGAAAATACTGTGTTTTCTTATTCTTTGCAGAGTATGCAAAATTTGCTCAACAGGCACTGTGACACCATGGGGATGGCGAATACTTAATAGTTAATAAAGTTGAATTACAAGTAATCTACAGAAAAAAAAGTAAAAATGGACTTTAACCCTTCACTAAACTGCCTGACTGTGGATCTAGATTGGCAGGAATCTATCAGAACTAAGCAATAGACGTTCTCCTTGTGATGAGGGAAGGGTAGATGTGAACTGCATTTTCCTTGTTTGCTCAAGCAGTAAAGGCAGGAAGTGCATATGGTTCCTTTGACTTGGAATTCCTAAAAGTTTTGTCACTAGCAGATTTTATTCTGCAGTTAGGAGCCAAAAGATTATTCTGCCTGTATGACAAGCTACGGAGCCTGCAGATGAGTGTTCTGTGTTCCCAACAGCACAGTATAGGTTATGTAACCAGAAATAAGAAAACCAAACAAACCTCTGTCTCTGACTAGTCTTGCTTCAGTAAATCTTCATCAGAAGACTTACTGTAATAGTAGTATGTGCCTGTTACGGGAATAGTATTACTTATGGCACTATAAGCAGGAAGGAAATAAGACTATGAATCTCTCAGTTTAGTTCTTTTTCATGGGTTTCACTGTAATCTATCTAGCCTTCTGTGATGTATTCCAGATGAAGTGAGCAGGAAACTCATACTTTACTACAAAAAAGGTGGGAGCTGAGTTAAAAGACTAATTTGTAAATAAATTAAAGTTGTCTTTACTCCGATAACTTGTTGTTTGTGAAATACAGACAATTTCAGATTCCATTATAAAAAGAGAAGAAAAATGTTTCACTGTTCCAATTAGAGCTGTTGGGGAAGCACTGATTATTATCTTTTGCTGGAAAGAAAAGTAATGATCACTTCCATATTATCATCGCTAACCTTGATTATTCCTTCACATAAATTGCCAAGAAATGTTTCATGTGTGGATTTCATATAATGTTCATTATACTTCTAATTGGCATTCTAATTTAGAGCTGCTTAGTAGGTTTAATATATTCTTTATTATAATATTGATGCTGATATGGTCTGGCTTGTCCTGATTGATAAAGAAAAGGGAGTGACTCAAGTTCATAGACACATTTCATTTGAGTTAAGGAGACTTAGACCACAGATCCAAACACAAGACAAGTTCACTAAAATAAGTTAATAGATGCCATATGCAAAGAATATAGAAGTGAAAACGGAAAAGAGACAATATGGGTAAGAGTTTAGATGACTGCCCTCATATCCAGCAACATCTTGCATGTGGCTTCCCTCGCTTCTTTGCTCTGTATTCTGGTGTCTCTAACTCCTGGCTGTCATAATTTGTCAGTGTAGTCAGTAGGATGGTGATAAGGATGGATAGGCATGTGCATGTCTCTGTTTTAGTCCCCTTTGTGTCCCCTGCTGTTAGGGGTGTTTCTTTACTCCCTATGATGTGAGGGAATGTGACACTTACAAATTTTTTGGCATGGTATGCAGAAAACAATTTTTCTTTCTTGGTGGACTTAGATATAACGGTGGTGAAACAGGGACATCCATCATCATACCCATTCGTATCTTGCTCAGTACTCACCACAGAATGTGTATTTTTGCCATCCATAGTGTCCAGGCCTTTTGATATATTCTATGAAAGTTGGGGTAAATTACAATAGAATGAAGTACATAATTAATCAATATATCTATTTAGAATAGTGTTGAAATGAAATAGAATAAACAAATGAGAGAAAATGTTGAGTTTCATGAAATGAGTGCTGGTTGAAACTATGTAAATAACTAGGTGCCTAAGATTAGCACACCTTGAAGGAATAATTGCCCCAGTACAGATAACAAGGGGCAGCTTGACTGAGGCGGCAAGATTTATTTTGCAAGAGACAATACACTTTGGCAATATAGAATCAGAATTTTTCTACATATATGGAAGTAAATATGCTCAGAGAAGGGCAGTAGAGACGTTTTTGCTATACAATACGAGGGATACTGTGTGTTATTGCTATCTGCTAGCTTGCCTTAAAATAAGTATTGTGAGGAATCAGTTTTTGCAAATTCTAGTTTTGAAATATGATCCCTAATGTGGGAATTGTTACTATCATTGGGAATTCTTATTAGGATAGAAATTAAGAACAAACTTCACAATATGACTCACTTCAACTTAATGGACAGATTTTGCTCTACTTCTGTTGGAAGTAAATGTACAGATCTAGATTAAAGGCATTTGATTCCTTTAAATAACAGTGAACTTCACAGCAGCAAAGCTCCAAAACAATTTAAAATTATACTGTGTAACACATCCCTACCTAACAGGACACAATGATCAGAACAGAAATTACTTTTTTTTTGCCAGGTTCAGTGAATTTAGCAACTGATAAGAGTAATGTGGGCAATTTTGACACCCTCTTGGAAAGAAAATGGGTATCAAAATTTGTTAGATATAGTGAGATGTCTCTGTAATAAAAATTGTTTTTAGTATACATATGTGTGAATAACTTACATCATTAGGATATGTTGTAAGATTGTTGAATTCTGCCTAAAAGCATTTTGGGAAAGAAGAGAGAGCAGTGAGCACTATGCACTCTCTTTGCAACAAAAGCTAGCTTCAGTAAAACCAGCTAAAGTAATCAGTGCTTAATTTTAATTTAAACAGCATAAGAGTGATGTCAGTCATACCTTGCCTGAACATTGACAGTGCTTAAATACAAAAGAAATTAGAGCCATTACCTTCCCTTTGAATAAAGTGTTAGAGATTTTATGTGGTTTTGACTTGTTTCATGAGCCAGAGCATTGAAGTTTTTCCACTGAATGCTACATGATGCAAGAGTCTGGTGGCTTTAGTCGAGTTGTATTTGTTATAGCAATTAGACTCATTTAAAGCCTGTAAATATACAGTAAATTGCCTAACTTTTTTTTTTTTTTCCTCATTATTGCTGCTAGATCTTCAGGGAGAGAATAGTGCCACTGATATATATCTAAAGCAACAATTGTTTAAATAAAGTCAAGAGGGAGACATAAAGTTGAGCAGAAGCAGGAACCAGGATGCTAAATGCTTCAGAAGTTATATTTTTAGCTTATTGAGAGCTACCAAATTTTCTGAGCTTTATTACTATGCTTAGACTGATAAACACAGCAAATATTTTAAAGCAATGCAGAAATTAGATATTGAAAAAATAAAAATAAAAGAAAATAATTATTAAATTAAATGCTTGATTATTGTGTGGGATATGCTTCATTTCTTAATTGTGAAGTGAACAAAAAGTGAGCAGCAATACGTTGATGATTGTAGCGGTGTGTTTGAGGATACTTTGTTTCTAAGATTTGTTTTGAACATAATGTTTGCCTTAATTCCTGTTTTAAGAAAAACCACACCACAATCGCAAAACAAAGAACTTTGGAGAGATTAATATAATATATACCTGGAAATAGCCTTATACGCAAAAGAGTTCTAACCTAAGAAATAAGGCAGCATGTGTGAAAGGAAAAAGATGTTACCCACAGACCCCTGTCATGGTTCTTATCTAAAGACTAATCAGTCTTAATTTGCATGGAGTACTTGGCTGTTTTAAAGGAAGAGCAGCATGAGAAAACTTGAGGTGGAATTTTGTGTGTAAAGAATTAGGAGACATTGCAGTGATAGCTGTTTTTGTATAACATTGTTTTGTTACTCTTAATGACAAGTGACAATCTTGATATCCAGATACATTTCCATAAGATGCAGAAATTGTTTAAATACTCACAAAGCTCTTATATTGTTGCTATCTGTTCTGTCCATTTTTAAAATACTGTCTGTGGGACGAAAGCCTAAATCATTTTAGGAACACTTACGTTTTATCATCAATGGAATGTAAAATTGATTCTAGAGTTGTAGAACAACCTTTACTAGTAATAAGGTCTTTTGAAGAGGACTAAAGGCTATGGAAAATGTAAGGAAAAACGTTTTCTGGGACTTGATGGGCTGTGAACTTGCAGTGATAAGGCTCTCATTTTCAGCCTCATAATCAAGAGTAATGGCTGAACTTCACCCTGCATAATTTCTCAAGTAGTGAATTTTCACTGTCAACTCTGATACACATTTATTTTTATTTGCCATTGTATGCAGTACTAGTGCATTCAAAGGTAGAATTTAGAACAAAAATTTGAGGAGGAAAAAGGAGACTGTGTTGCCTGTATTGGTGAGGATAAGCTCAATTAGTAGGAAAAAGTGCTTGCGGCTTTATTTGAATACTTCTTATTGTTTTAAGATAACACTGAAATGATCACTTCAACAGACTACTGTTGTTTAACAGAGAAAGCAAAAGGCAAAGAGATTCTGTTTGTGATTAGATTCCGATGCATTCCTCTTGGGTGGAAAAAATGATTGGAAGAACAAATTATTCTTGTAAATGTTTCTGTGCTATAGCCATGGCTAGTATGGTCAGTAAAGACAATAAGTGGCCATTTGTTTTCACTTTTAAAAGTATTCATATATGCAGAATAAAACAAACAAGAAAAATCCTTAGTGATTTTTTAATTATAAAATAGATTAAATTAAATAGACAATTGTTACTTAATATTTAAAAAAATGCATTAAGCTAGCCAATAGGGTGTTCTTCAGGGTTTTTTTTGTCTTTGTTATGAATACAAAGATGTGCAAAAACCATGCAGTGTCCAAGGTTTAATGATTCTAACAGTTGGGCAATAGAGGTGACATCTTAACCCCTCATACAGCTCGGAATCCAGTCCACATAGCATTCATTGTTTTAGAAATGCTTTAATGTTTCAAATGTTTTAGAAAGAAATTTCTCACATGAATGTGGTGAGGCAATAGAACAGATTTTCCAGAGAAGCTGTGGATGCCTGCTTCCTGGAAGTGTTTGAGGCCAGGCTGGATTGGGTCCTGGGCAACCTGGTCTAGTGAGAAGCATCTCTATCTACAGCAGGGGGTTTGGTACTAGATGATCTCTGAGGTTCCTTTCAATCAAAGCCATTCTATGATCCTATGAAACTGAATGGTGCTGAATGTAACTTGTGTGTGACAAAGAAAAGCAAATTTGCAATAGTATAGTAAATATAGTAATATTAGCTTCACTTGACACAATAAACAGAGAAGCAAGGTCTCTCAAGATTTTGAAATAATTAAATGACCCTTAGGCTTTTGATGATTGTTGCAAGAGCTTTCTCTGAAAAATAGCTGGGGTTATAGAGATCTATGTAGATATAGTGCTTTGTACATCCACACACTGGCTAAATAATTAGTTAATTGGAATCCTCCTAGTGTTAATCAGGTAAATTCACTGTCAAATACAATTTACTTAATAATCATGAATAACACTTCAGAAGTATGAGCACTTCTGTGACTTTGTTACACTAAAAACTGAACTGAAACCTGTAAATAAAACACATCTATCATAGTGGCTCTTCAAGTCTTAACATGTTTGATTTATGCTCAGATGAATGTCAATAAACAGATACATAAGGAGATGACAGGGTATAATTTATGCCAGAATTCTTCACTCAGGCATAAAAGCATGAAGTTTCAGAACATATCCATACAGCCCTGTCTGCCCCTCATCTTCCATCATTCCTTGTACTGACTGTCATGTTTATTACACTTGCTACTGATGCTCACATTTAATTTTCCCTGCAACTTTTATAATCTTCATCTAAAGTGACCAGGATTAAGGCTTAGACTTTGGTTGCATCTGCTGTCACTAAAGCAGTTTTGTGCCTGATTTCTAAGACAAGCAACAACAGGGGTTTGGGTGTTTTTTGGTGTTAATTCTACCAATTGTTCATAATGTTAAATCAGAAAACATTACTATTAGTATTGCTATGCAAATGTGTTGTGTACATAATTACAGATAATTTTATTAGTTACTGGAATAATAGTACAAACACAACTGGAAAGTAATTATTTTGAACAGAGTTAATTGTACGATGGTGTCCTGCTCTTGAGTATGAAACCTGTCATTCTGGGAATGCATTTCCACATGCCAATAGAGTTGTTACTTGGAATTATGTATAAATATTTACCAAAAACATATTCAATGCTTTGAGCTCATTCCCTGCTGTTTACTCCTTAGAACTGTATCTGATTCTCTGTGTATTTTTATTGTTGAATTTCTGTGATTGCTTCATGCGGTTATGAAAACAGGACACAGGCCCAATGCTCTGATTGGAGCCAGTTAAGATTAGAATTTGTACAGCAAACACAAGAATTAAAGAACAGTGGGAATTTTCTCTGTGAGTGTGGTTAGGAATCTTACCTTTTGTTTTACTTTGAGGAAGATTATACTTTTTTGCAGGGCTCAGTGGGACTGTAGTATTCACAAAGCTTATATGAAGAAAATTCCTGTTTATAGGAAATTAATATCTGCATTAGTCTGAACAGCAATGAAACAAAAATTCTCTAGAAGATCCAGGGATAGCTTTTGCATTTTTAAAAAAGGGAAACTGCAAGGTTAGTTTTATTTTCCAAACAAAACTTTATGTAAGGCTGAGGTGTAGCATGGAGGATGTAATGAATGGCTGTTAGAATAGTAGCTGAACTATTCCAGTGTTCTGGCTGACTTCAAGTTGGATAGCAAGAGAAGAAGGGATCATGTGAAGTTGAGTTGTAAATGCTCATGATTTTGAATTGTGACTTGTTACAGGTAAAACTAAAATAAGAGTCCTTAAAATCCTTGATTGCCTATTAGTATTCTTTTTAATTTGATATTTGCTGGTCTGGCAGTCCTGGAAAGAAGTGTTAATTTTTAAAAAATGTATCTTCCAGCTTACCTGTTATGGGGAGTGGGAATGAACTCTGATTTTGATTCTGAAGGAAAGGATTCCTCCTAAGAAGTAATATTTGTGCTCATTTTTTTCTTCTACACACACCCCCTCCCCCCTGCCCCAGTGTAATGTCATTTACCATTGCTGTTAGTAGTAGATTTTATAGGTTTCAAATGTAAATGTTGGATTTAATTGGATATTTTCTTCTTCTGATTTCTCATCTGGGTTTGGACTTCTGGGTGAATTCATATTTTGTGGTAGAAAACCCGTGTGTGATTACAAGGATGAGTCCTTCCATACACCTCAATGATTTGGGAAAAATCATCTGAAGTAGCTATTGGAGTGAAATGCTTTATGTTGGTAACTGTTCACATGTGAAAGGCAGCACAGTTTCTTGGTTTCAAAAATGTATAGGCCCTCGGTGCCCACTGTTTACTATTTGACACCAAAGAGGTATGCCATATACACAGTTCTATTTTCTCCATATACATGTATTAATTTAAAAGCAGTGATGACAATGAGAAACTTAACTGCTTTTTCAGATTAACAAAAATATGTATTTCACATTTTTTATGTTAATATATATATTATAAGCCTATATCTGCTAACACTATTACCTACTACATAGAATACTGTATTTTGACTTTCAGTACATCTTTCTTACATTGTCTATTCTGGTATTTATTTATTTTTTTAAATTTATTTCCATGTTTGCATCACAGAAATTATTTCAGTAATTCCATTTAGATACACGTCTGGTAGAATTCTTGAAATCAAACTTATCAAATTGCTTTTCTAATGACAGTTTTGCTCTAGGGTGTTAGCTGGCGAGTTTGTGCAATAAGTTTTAGAAATGACATTGCTTTTTCTGGGAAATGGTTTATTCATGAAGCAATAACCCAAACACATTTTATTGTGAGAGACTGCATAAAATTCACTTGTAGTGCCTCTGCAAAATTTCTTCTGTATAAAGAATGAAAATGTGTGCTGAAACACCATGACTTACTGGATTGGTGATTATAGAGCTTTTGTAAGTTTTAGCATTAAAAATATGCTGTACTACCAAAAAATAACACTATTTTTAATTTTATCTCATTGTCACAAAATGTGTTTCAATATATTGGAAAAATGACAATGAAGGAATTCTGCTGAATTTATAAACATTGGAAAAAAATGTAAATTCTTTGTAGTTTTGTTGTCCAGAGTGTGATCTTACCAGATAACAGCTGTTCCATTGAGATTATGAACAGAAGATCTAAAACCTTATCTGAGTTATTATTAGTCTTTACCCAGCTTATGGTACTGCCATATATTGTATCTTTAGATGACGCGAGGCATTATACAAACTTTGATGTCTCAGAATTTTTACGTATCTGCTTGGAAAGGTTGCTGGAAAAATCTGATTAACATAATTTCTATTTCAGTACATACAGAGCTTATGTGATTATGGTATATATGACTTACTTTCTTTCACATTCCTTTTACAGTCCACAGAATTTAGCTTTGCCTGATACTTTACAACAAGCTCTTCTGTTTTCAAATAGAGCTCTTTCAATCTGAAAATGCCACTGGCAAATGAAACGCTGTGGTGTTATATTATCTGAATGTTTATACTTATAGCAATGTCCCAGGAGTGGTAATAATAATGTTCTTCCATGTGACTTTCTTTCCGTGACTTGTTCAGTGGAATGTAAAATCAGTGGTTGCCTTTAACCTGCTCTGTTCTGTTTTTCTTACCAGCATGTGGATTAATAGGTTGCAGGGAGTTCAGAAATACAAGTTTAAGCTGCAGTAACCACAGGTGATGTGTATGAATAGGGGAACTTGCACCAATAAAAGAGAAGTAAGTAGGGAGAGTGCTGGTAACTGCATGTAACATGGGAAGGATCTCCATTACAGCTTTTGGGGATTAGTTATTGAAGAATAGTTAGGAAAACTAGTAGACATATGTTAATACTTTGTCT
Source organism: Upupa epops (assembly GCA_013397515.1). Lineage (NCBI taxonomy): Eukaryota > Metazoa > Chordata > Aves > Bucerotiformes > Upupidae > Upupa > Upupa epops. The sequence continues at coordinate 6,603 of VZRI01001622.1, read as the reverse complement.
AATGCTATGGTTTATACGCTGTATTGCTGATACCGAACACATCAATTGAACAAATAAATCTGACTGCTTTGATAGTAAATTGAGATTTATGTTTTGAACTGAGTGTTTTTAACTTGAAACAAGTTAATATTGAAATAGCACACTTGGATGTTTTAGCAGCATTCCAGCAGCAGTGGAATTGTATTTAAACCACCTTAACTTCAGGGGAGAATGGTAGGGAAATATCAGTGAGTGGCTTAAGACTAGTCTTCTTTAGATTTTAACTGTTAGCTACAAAAAAACCCAATCCTTACTTTATTAGAGACCCTTGTGGAATGCAGTTATTGCATTAACTAACTATAAATGATCTATTAATCAACAATTTAACAACTAACCATTACTATTAATTAAATGTTATTACATTTTACTTGTACTTCTGTGATTAGGAATTAGTGCTTTAAAAGCAAACTAATAACAGCAAAAAAACCCCAATCTAACACCCAACAACCCACCTTTTCTCATTCTTCCCTGCTTCCAAATAACATCAACATATCTTCAAGGCAGCAAATTTTGGAGAAAAACTCAGTATCACAGTAATAAGGTTGGAAAAGTCGGTAACGATCATCCAGTCCAACCTAAATCCAAATAAATCAAGTAAACCTAACATCTAATCATGCCACTCAACACTTCATCCATTCTAACCTTGAACACCTCCAGAGATGGTGACTCGACCACATCTGTGGGCAGCCCATTCCAAAACCGGATCACTCTTTCAGTGAAAAACCTTTTCCTAATGTCAAATATAACCTAACCGATGGAGCTTAAGACCATGACTCCTTGTCCTGTCTCCAAACAGAAGCAAAACTCACTGCAGTCCTACCTGTTATTTTCCAAACCCAGTTGCTTGCCTTAGGCAGCTGCTCATTCTCCCAATATCTGCTTGGTTTTCTGCACGTCACAATACACAAGGTCTGACTAAGTGGTCACAATGGTCTATTCTGGCTTTAAAAAAAAATCCAAGAAATTACTGACTACTGACTGCTAAGGTTGCTAAGTTCATTCAGCTTCTACTGGAATTGAATGTACTAAGTCCTTTGCAAGACAAGCAATTCTTCGTAAAGAAGCTTTTAAAGACATGCTGTAAAAGGTGTGGTCACATCTCCACATTTACATCCTGTAAATGAGCTATACCTGACTACAGTGATCAGGTGCTGACTAACCCCTTCTGCAGAAAGTTAATTACTCAAGAATAGTGACTTTCTTGGGTCTAGGCTTACAGAGTTTGTTCTTTTTGCATGTATTACTTTCTTCAGTGGAAATTTTTGCCTTGATGAAACTCAATAAATAGACATTTGGCATTGTCTGTTATTTGTGCATCTACAGAAGACAGCAGGAAAAACTCTGGTTTATTGCACTGAATTTTGATTTGGGAGCTAAATATCACTAAATAATCCATGGTACTTTTTAAATTTTAATGGTAAAAAGTACATGCTTTGTTTTTCATGTCTTTGTGAAGAAGGTTGTTTAGGAAGCGTCAGGTTCAGGGTGTCTCAGATTCCTGATGTTTACAGCTCGTGAACTGAATTATAACTTATTTTCTCTGCATTGTCAGCCATACAGTAACACACATTAGTTTGTATTTAGTTTTGAGTTGATGAACTGGTACCAGAAAATGAAATGTGCATTTTTTTTTTTTTAGTCTATAAAAGTAACACAAAGATATTTGCTAGAACCCTACATCTAAATAACTAACCCCTACATCTGGGTTGGGGCAATTCAAAGCACAAGTAACTGCTGGCTGGTGAATGGATTGAGAACAGTCCTGAGGAGAAGGACATGGGGTTGCTGGTATATAAGAAGCTTGCCATGAGCCACCAATGTGTGAGTACACACCAGAATGATAACTTATGCTGGGCTATGTCAAAAAAAGTGTGACCACAAGGTCAAGGGAGGCAATTCTCTCTCTCTGATCTGCTCTTGTGAGACCTCACTTGCAGTACTGTGTCCAGTTCTAGACTTCCTGGTACAAAGACATAGAAATGTTACAAGTTTAGAGGAGGGCCACAAGGATGATCAGGGGGCTTGAGCGCTTTTCCTACGAAGACACACTGAGGGAATTTAGAATCATAGAATCATTAGGGATCGGAAGTTACCTTGAAAGATCATCTAGTCCAACCCTCCTGCCACAGCAGGATCACCTAGACCAAGTTGCACAGGAACACATCCAGGTGGGTCTTGAACGTCTCCAGAGACGGAGACTCCACAACCTCCCTGGGCAACCTGTTTCAGTGCTGCATTACCCTCACTGGGAAGAAGTTCCTTCTGAGATTTATATGGAATCTGCTATGTTCCAGCCTGTATNGAAGAGGGGGAGAAGAACCTAACTTAGTTTGCTAACCACCCCCCTTCTGATGCAACCCCAGGATGCTTTTGGCCCTCTTGGCCACAAGAGCACATTGCTGGCTCATAGTCATCTTGCTGTCTACTGGGACCCCCAGGTCCCTTTGTTCTACACTGCTGTCAGTCCCCAACCTATACTAGTACCTGGGGTTGTTCCTGCCCAGATGCAAAACTCTACACTTTCCCTTGTAGTAACTCATTAAATTTCTCTCTGCCCCGAAGAGGCTCAGGGGTGACCTTATTGCTGTCTATGACTACCTAAAAAGTGGTTATAGTCAGGCGCAGGTCAGTCTTTTCTCCCTGATTATTGGAGACAGGACAAGGGGTCATAGTCTTAAGCTCCATTGGGGGAGGTTTAGACTTGACATTAGGAAAAGGTTTTTTACTGAAAGAGTGATCTGGTTTTGGAACGGGCTGCCCACAGAGGTGGTCAATCACCGTCTCTGGAGGTGTTTAAGGTTAGTCTGGATGTAGTGCTGAGTGGCATGATCTAGATGTTAGATGTTAGGTTTACTTGGTGTATTTGGATTTAGGTTGGACTGGATGATCTTTAAGGTCTTTTCCAACCTTATCATTACTGTGATACTTTGATACTGTGTACATTTGATTGTAATCTGTTAATAGTCCAGTTGCCAAAAAGCATAGTTAAAATGATAATTTTTAGACTTCATAATCTAAAACTTTAGATTTCATAGTTTAGTTATCGGTTCCAAGTTTTAAGTAATTTCCCCGAATATATTGATGTTATGTTACCGTTTAGAGAGCTCCTAAGGTTATTCTAGCATGTGTAAGGTACGTGATCTATCCAGCTCATGGTTTACTGAGGCCTGACACTTTCTTGGTGAATCACCCCTTTCTAGGATGCTGTCTGCACCCATAAGGAGACTGGAAGACCTGTCCTGCAGGGTAATTTTACACTTCTAGTGTCCTCTGAAAAGATCATACTCTGGCACCAAATCTTTCTGGCTTGAGTCTTGCAAATTGACTGCCAAATTGCTAAACCTGAAGTAGCTGAGAAAATTGTCAGTGCTCAGTACTTTAGGAAAATTAATGGGTTTTTTTCTACTTTACTGAAACACACAGCTATTTATAGCATTTCCACTCTCCCAGAAAATTAGGCTGCAAACAGATGAATCTTCTAAGCAGTTATGAAAACCTGTGAGAAAGACTGGATTTACTAATGCTGATCAAGTAATGAAGCAAGACAAATATTTTCTTAGGGTTTCTCAGGTTTTAAAGACATGGCTGAAATAACAATGTGAATGTTCTCCAGCAGTGTTGTTCAGTTCCATACAGCATAAGTGCTAGGACGGTAGAAATTTATTTGGCCAAGCAGATGATAAGAGTGCAGCTGGATTAGGTGGGAGAAACAGCAACTGAATTATACTGGATACTGATGGGCTGCTTGATGATGGCTGGTCTTAGGACTGGAGCAGAATTCTCTGCTAATTTCCAGTTTTATCTGTTGGTTGGCCTGTATGCCTCTGCTTCACTGCTGAGGATTTTTTTCTTTAGATACATAAAGCAACTGTGAACAAACAGGTATCCCATAACCACAATACTAAGAAGCACTGGACTGATATAATCATGCTAGTCAGACTTAATAGTAGGATCATGATTTACTTCAGGTAATTCATGAATCTTTTATTCATCTTTATACATAATTGAAAGTCAGCCCCCTTTGTAAATGACACTTTAAAGAGTCTGACATTTAGCATTTTGTCAAGGTGATCAGCTTGACAATTCTTGAAAAATCAATAAAGCAGAGCAATGAGTTAGAAGAAATATCATTGTGAGGTCATGTTTAAAATAAACTCATTTTACTTGCATCATTGTGGCACTAAAAAAGGAAAAAAAAAGGAGAAAAAAGCTAAAAAGGTGAAAAGTCAGTAGTATAATTAATATGTATGGTGTGTTTGTTACAGTGAAGTGACTATTATACAGGCAGTCTACTAGTTCAAGTTGTTATTTTATTTTGTTAGTGTAAGGGGGAAAAAGTCTAATTTTTAGCTTGATTACTTCACTTTTGTTAGCAGCAAAACTTTCATTATAAGAAATTAAAGCAAGGATTGAGACTTTGAAATGAACAGTCTGAATAATGTACCAGTAGGCTTACTGTTAATATGTTTATGCTATTTAGCAGGGCAGTCTTCAGTCTAGAAAAGGAGGGTATGTTGGGTTTGTTTGCAGAAGTGAAAGCCTACACAGAAGGACTGTATAATTTATAAATAATTGTCTTTTTTTCCTGCTGAAAAAGATATTCATGTAGAAGTCATGTCTGAATTCCAGTTTGCATTATTTTTTTCTAAAAATTTTGTATGTTAATGCCACCAGAGTATTATATATGTTTGATCTATGTTTCTAGGAAGCCCGTTCCTAAAAGGGAGGAAGGTTTTGTAGAACTCATAAGGGTGAATGGTGAGAATTCTTTGGCAGCATCTGACTATTCTAGTTATAATAATTAAATAAATGTGTAGGGAGGAACAATAGCATACATTGAGTATGAGTGTAAGAAAAAAAGCATGTGAAACATTGTCTATTGTGTTACTAATGCTATACTAAAATGAGTCTTGGAAAAAAAAAAATATATATTTTCAGTGTATGTGCAATTACAGTGCAAGCAGCAAGATTACTATACATTTTGTTCAGGAAGATGCCCTGTAGAACTCTCAACCTTTTCTGAACTTAAACACACCTTGAACAAAACCTGTACATATCACAGTGATTTCAGCAGATTTTGGTAAGCTGTGAAAGTCTGTAGAGGTTTGATAAACTTTCGCTTAGAGTATGGTGTATACATTTGCACCCAGAATGAAAACATTCTTGTTTCACCAGGGGTATTATCTTAGTGTTCGAAAGTTGTTAAAAGATACAAAGTTAATGACGGATACTGTGCAACCAAATCCTTCTAGTTACAGTGTTTGTAGGCTAAAAATTTCTAAATAAAACATTATATAACTGTTAAAGAGTGTTAACAGAACATATGCATAACACTGATCATTGTGCCTTGACTTCCTAGGCTGAATATTTGCAGTTGCCTGGGGTTTTTCTTTTTTCTTTTCTTTTTTTGATGGTGATTTGGTTTTTATTGTGTATATTTTCATCTTTCATTTAACCTTTGTGAACCAATGTGTGTGCTCTTGTGGATGGTCAACTGCTTTGTTTCAAAGGNATATTGAGTCGGCCGCATTCTTCCTCTACCACCGAGCTGACCCAGGATCTAAAAATGGACTAATTCAACATGACATCATTTAACCTTTGTGAACCAATGTGTGTGCTCTTGTGGATGGTCAACTGCTTTGTTTCAAAGGCCTTATTCAGTGAAACTCTTAAAAGACCATTTTTTAAGTACCTGAGTATCTTGTAGAACCCAATGTAGGCACATACTGCAGTAGCCCAATGACGGGAATGGATTAATACATTTCACTTGCAAAAGGGGAGTAATAACATCGATTGTCCCTTTACCAAGGACCTGCTGCAACAAGGAGGAATCTCTCAGCTTCTTAGAGAAGTCTCCTTGTCAAGGGTTTCCTGCCCAAGGAAAGGCCCTGGTACCCAACTGTCATGAAAGAAAGCCCAAGATTCTTCGACTGCCTACTGTTTATGAATGTAAGGTGATTGAATCATAGTCAAAGCTCAAAGCTACATACAATGCTGTCTCTAGGCACATCAGGGAAACGAGGGTCATTAGGGACAGTCAGTATGGCTTCACCAAGGGCAGGTGGATAGGTGATAGCAGAGCAGTGGATGTGGTCTATCTTGACTTCAGCAAGACATTTGAACATTCTCACATTGCCTCAGTTTGGCCACAAGGATGCTGTGTGGACTGTGAATGGGTGATTGGGTAGTGAGGTGGATGGTGAACTGGCTGCAGGATAGAAGCCAGAGAGTAGTGGTTAATGGAACAGAGTCCAGTTGGAAGCCCGTATCTAGTGGGTTTCCCTAAGGATCAGTACTGGGACCAGTCCTATCCAATCTATTCATTAATTATTTGGATGTGGGATTAGGGTGCACTGTCAGCAAGTTTGCTGATGACACAAAGCTGGATGGTGTTGCCGACACCTCAGCAGACTGTGCTGCCATTCAGCAAGACCTGGACAGGATAGAGAGCTGGGCAGAGAGAAATGTAATATGGTACAACAAGGGGAAGTGTAGAGTCTTGTATCTGCGCAAGAACAACCCTAGCTTCCAGTATATGTTTGCAACTGACCTGCTGGAGAGCAG
>VZRI01001621.1:703035-851299 GCA_013397515.1 Upupa epops | reverse complement strand
AAAAGGAAAAAAAAGAAAAATTAACCCCCAAAAAAGCACCAGAGCGAGCCTTTAAAATCAAAAGGAAAACAATGCCAGCGGCACTGCAATATCTAAAGCCATCTGTTCATGATTTCTCTCTCTTTTCATTACAGGGATCACAACAAATAGGGGAAACTGGTTCTCGGAGAGAAACCGGCATCAGACACCAGCTCTGATTAAAGAAAAATGTTTAAAAATTAAAAACAACTAACAAAAGAAGGAGGGGAGGAGGAGAAGGGGGAAGAATAATATTAAGAAAACCTGCACGGCAAGGCGACAGAAGCAAAAAAATCATCCATAGTATTTGGCTGTGCTGGAAACGCTGACTCCCGTCCTTTGAATCTGACCAGTGATGCAGCAGACGCGTCTCCCGCTCGCTCTCGCTCTCTCTCTTCTCCGAGACTGTTTAAGAACATTGGCCGGAAAATCATTTTCTTAGAGCGGTTCCAGTTTCTTCATCCATCGCGTCCAGTGCTTGGGAAAGATTAATATGTTCAACTGAGATCGAGGCGGAGTAGCTGCTGTATCCGAGCTGGGCTTTTGCTTTGGCTTGGGTTGGTTTTTTTTGGCTGCAAAACTGTCTGATGGCACAACTGCAACATAAAGGTTAAATATGGCACGGGGAAAAAAAAAGAGGAAGGGAAGGAAGGATTAGAGGAAAGAAACTAATATAAATCAGTAGAGGTTCTTTTTAGCAAAGAGGTCCCGTCTTTGATCTCTGCTGGGTTTTAACAGATCTGCCTTTTAGAGAGAGAGAGAGAAAGGAAGAGCGAAGGGGGGAGAGAAGGGAAGAGGGGGGAGAGATCTTTGGCAGGTGCAGAGTGAAAACCTCTTTCAGCTACACTGAATTCTGGAGACTGGTTCGACTAGTAGCTCTGCAGCTCCAGCTTTCAGTGGGTGTGTTAAATATTATGAGCGAGCCATGATTCCTGCCTTCCTCACGTCATAGTTAGGAGATTGGCTAAATAAACGCTACAGTGATAGTAACAGGAAAACCTCAACCAAAAGCATTTTTTTTCCCTCCTCCCTCCTTCCCACCCCTCTTTTAATTCTACTGCAGCTCCAACTGGGGCAAGGAGAGGGCGTCTGTTCCACAAAGGTTTGCAGAATAATAAAAAAATAAATAAATTTTAAAAATAAAGTGGTAGCAGAGAGAGGAATCTGTGCTACCAGCATGGCAAAGTACAAGCGCGGTCTTGCGTGCCCCAGCTGAAAGAGATGATTCTACTCTGTCATTGTCTGGGCTGTGGAGGGTCAGACACCCACTGCCCCTCGTGCCTGACCCCCCGCACCGGAGCAAGGTCAACACAGAAAGCCGTGTGATCCACTTCCTCCGTAGGAACAGACTTTATTTTTAATCCGAGATCCTGTGGGCTGTGATAATCTGAGAACATGCTGTGGGGTAATCTGCCTTCTATCCTGCTGCCACAAACTGCACAGTCAGCTCTCTGGCTGGGTTGGGGAATGGCTAATGAAACTGGTGGTCCCAGGGCCAGGTCAGCCTCCTGAGCACAATTAGATGGTTGTCTAAGGTTGAGGGTAGTCGAGAAAGGGAAAAGCCACTCCAGTGCTCTTCAGGTGCTTGGGCGTAGGTACTATGGGCTGTTAATTTTGTCTTTAGGTGAGGAGTCCCCTGGATTAATGGTCCTTAGCAAGGCTCAGTCATCAAGTGGTGCTGCAGTAGGAATGAGAAAGGTAATGTGCTTCTGCCCACCCATCACCACCTTTCCACAGAATCAACTCAATGTTGATTGTGCTGTTCCCTTTTTCCCCGGATTAAACAACACTGAAGTAGTTATTTCTCCCAAACGTATTCCCCATTTTCCTCTCCTGCCAGGTGCCATTCAGCACTGTTTCCTCACTGGGTGCTGCTGCCCAGTGCAGCCTTGCGCTCTGAAGCACACATCCATGAAATGGCACAGAGTCACCATGATTTGCACCAGAGAAGTCAACTGCTTTTCTGGTGGAGAAAATAAAAGATTAATTACAAAACATCTGACCGGACTGTGATCCTGTGGACAATTCTGTACCTTGATGGAGAAACGAGACTTGCTGTTTTAAGGGAACCTCTTAGTGTCAGGGTTCAGGTGTGTAGCTCACTGTGAATGCAGCGGCACTTTGATTCCCGCAGAAGCCATTAGGTCACCCTGGGTTCTTCAGGTACAGGTGTAAATTTCATAGCCAAACATCCACCTGTGGAGCCAGAAGAAAGGCTCTCAATCTTCTCCCAATTTTTCACCAAGATCAGCTCATTCAGAGGGCATCTGGACAGTTGACTATGAGGACAGTAATACCAATTCTTTGTGTGCATTGCCTCCTGCCACTACTCAAGTGGTAGCAAGACTGTGTGGTTCTGCTTGGGGAACTGAGTTCAGTCCGTAAGTTAACCACCTCTCTATGCAGTTCAGCTGATTTTAACCTAGTTTAGCAAGCTGGCATTCTAGACGCATCAGGAAGACTCTTGCAGTTTTGTTTCATCTGATGAACCCCTGCTGCTGGAAAGGGATCTGTGTGTTGGGGTTTCAGCACGAATGTCACACAGAAGACTATGATTGTGTTCGCATCTTTTGCATGGGTGGTTTTTTATTTTGCCTGCTTGTGGCTGTGGCCTTTCACCTGTTGATCTTCTGGTGCTGTCTCCTAGGGGAGTTGTCTGAGCTGGATTATCAATCTAGCCCAAGGAAGCAAGGAGAGCCACGTGGAAGCTGGAATCTGTGTGCTCAGGAGGTGGTGTCATGGAGGAGACTAGCCAAAGCCAGTGCTCTAGGAAGCGTGAGGACAGGTACAGAGCTTCCTCTGTATTACTTTTATTCTCTTGCTATGGCTTTTTTAGGGTTTCTGTGTGAGCCATTTGCAGTGCTTCATGTGAACATGGATCATATGACCCATTGTCTGCTTCAGGCTGATACAATAGGGTTTGTGGGTTCCAGGTTGTAGCTACACTGATTTTCTTCTCAGAGCTTTCCTTGCTAAAGCTGAATGCTGTGATATTAGATGGGGCCTGAGTCTTAACAAGTATGATGGAGAGAAAGTTGCAAATTACATGAATGAGTTATTTAATTTGAAATGGAATATGTTTATTACTTTGCAGTAATGGAACATTGTGTCAAACACTGTCACTCGCTGTGCAAGAGTTAAATAATGAAAGTAAGATTAGCTCTGAAATATAATACAAGCAAATAAATGTAATTAATCAGGAGGTGTTCAAAAGCTGAAATAGCAGTACTGTGAACGAGTTACTGATTCTTGAGGCTCTGTTTTGTTGTTCTCATCACTATGGCCTTTTGAGTGTAATTTTTATCTAGTTTTGTTTCATCTAAATTATGTTTGTCTGTGAACTGAATCTCCCTAACCCTCTTCAATGAGCTTTTTGCCCTTGAGCCTTTCAAACATTTGAGTTTTAACTGAAGACGGCAGACAAGTAGATGTATCCTATTCTCCTCTGTAATTGACTACTGTGGACAAGATTTACCAGGACAAAATTCCTTGGGGATGCTGATAAAGGAAAGCTGTCTTTAGCTCTCTGTGTTTCTTCCCTCACTTTTATTTTTGTGGTGAGATTCAGGAGAACTGAATCTGTTGTGATGATCTGCAAAGAAGGGAAAGGAACCAAGACATAGAATCATAGAATCATAAGGGATCGGAAGGGATGTCTAGCTTTTCCCCCTCCTGTGTGCACTCCATTTCTTGTGCATATCAATATCAGGACACCAGGCCCCCTTCCTTCCCATTTGTCTTTCCTGTGAATAGGTGCAAGAATCCAATCCTGCTCTTGATTTGGAGCTAGTGTACCTTGGATGTGAATGAAGGGACTCCTCACACATCTGCAACCATGTGTTTGGGAGCACAAGGACAATCACAGGTTTGCATTCCTGGCTCAGTGAGGCTAGTAGGGCGTCTGGTGTTTGGGCTATGCTGGCAAGGAGAACCTGTGTGTCTTCTTGGCTTGGAGGGCTGAGCTGGCTTGTGGTCAGGAAGCCATAGATTGTGGATTTGTGTAGCAATTGAAATCAGTGGGGAGCTGAGCTGCAGGTCAGGATAGCCTGGAAGTTGAGCAGCAGGTACAAGGTAAAGATTGAGCAGGTTCAGGAACCAGATATGAGGGCTACTAAGACAGGTTCAGCTTCCCAGGATAACATCATGGTAACTCTGGGCAAGCATGAACTTTCTGCCTTCATGTGGAATTCTGTATGTGGCCAAGACCTTTTCCTATTTGCTGTGCTTGTATTAGTCTACTATTATCCCTATAATTGCCAGGACTATATAAACAAGGAAATGCACTAATTAATCACTTGGATGAGGGGATAGTGTACTCTCATCAAGTTTGATGATACAAAGCTGAGAGGACTGGCTGACGTGCAGGAGGGTTGTACTATCATCTGATGTGACCTGGACAAGCTGGAGAGTTGGGTAGATGGCAACCTGAGTTTCAGCAAGAGCAAGTGTAGAGTACTACAGTACTGCATCTGGGGAAGAACAACAGAAGTCTTGGAACAGGCTGCCCAGAGAGATTGTGGAGTCTCCAAATTTGGAGACATTCAAAACCTGCCTAGATGTGTGATCTGCTCTAGAAGAAATGGTTCTGGTGGGGGGGTGGACTAGAAAATCTCCAGAGGTCACTTCCAACCCCTACCACTCTATGAAATAGTAAGCTTTTAATGGAATATTATGGCATTAATAGGTAATTGCATAGAGCTCATTTAAATAATCTTGATACCAAGCCCCTTACATTAACTTTTTGTTTTTGCTATTGGATTCAAATATCTTTACTCAGTTTCCTTGGACTATTTGAATGTTACTAGAAATTTCACACTTAATTACTATAATCTCAAGCCAAGAATCCTTTGGGTCCAACAGGCTCTTAAATTTGATAGTATAAATTAACAGTAAGCACTTTATTTTGCATGATTTACCTTTGCTTTTATTTAGTAATACAATCTAGAATTCAGGAGTGGCTACTGTCGTATATCCTGGCATTTCTTCATTGTTTTCTGCACAAATTAACAGCTTATCTGCTGGTGAAATCTCGCTGGATGTTTATTTTCCCCATTTTTACCTACTTGCCTCACTGAGCAGCGACAATGGTCAGTATATGTGGTAATGTATTTGGGTAAATAAATGAAGCATGGTTTTGGGTGAGTAAACATACCCAGCTATTATTTTGTTGTAACAGTTTACAGCCTTCTGATGTAAAGCCTGAATGCAGCAGAGCAAACTGGAAGTCAGGCCTGATCGCACACTTTCAATCAACGTAATATGGTTATTGTTACTTCTGATGGAAAAACCGGATTTTTCCTTTCTGAAAACATCTATCTGAGGCTGGATGTCCAGAGGGCATCGTGTGCCTTGACTGGCCCTGGTGGTGATGCTGCCTACGGTGCCCTTTCGGCCTCCCTTTCCTCCTTATGAAGATTCATGTGGTGACCCAGTTTACTGGTGCTTTGCCTTATAAACGCAGATCACACTGACAGTCTAATGGGTACTGCATATTAACATCCCACACTGAAAAATCACCTCTTTTGCTAAGGCGTATGCTTGATACCGAATTGAAAGCAATTCCATGAGCTTGACTTTGTAGTCAGATTCTCATTTGTGTATGAAGGATCAGTGATACTCATTTGAAGTGCTGTGCTAATTTCTATACAAAAATAAAACAGTCTAGTATTTTCTCTGTTACTTTCAAGCCCAGGATTTTGTTAGTCAATTTTTTTTAAACAAATCTTGACCAAATCTTCTTCCCCAAATCAAACAGGTAATGTGGCCAACCATTTCATCCCATAATGCTTTCGCTAAGATTGACTGGAGGGGCATTGAGCTGCAAGCCTGAGCTAAATAGAGCTGAAAGGAGGGACATGTGATTGGTTTCTCCTGTTGGCAGCAGAGCTGGCTGGTACTGTCACAGCAGAGCTGGGCAAAGGGTGGCTCATTCTGGAAATGCATTGCCAGCCTCAGCTGACTTCAGAAAGCCAAAGCTTCCAGCTTCAGCCTTTTGTTTTTAGTTTTCCTGGTTTGTTTTTTTTTTGATTTGGGATGCAATATTCTGGGTGATCTAAAACCCCAGGGGCTGTGTGATAAACCTGTTGAAAGCAGGGAATGCATTGTATTAGGGAAATGAAACAGAAGGCTTTTGCCTGTCTGTTTATCTTGCCTCAGCTGTCGCAGATCAAGGGTGAGGTTAGCTCTTCAGCTGGTATCAGCTGGTCTTGGTTTCACTGAAATGCCACCTAATTCTATCAGCTGAGGAACTGGTCCACAATGCCCAATTCTTCTCCTGGCAGGAACAAAGAGCTGCCTGGCAATGTGGGAACAGTATCTGTTGTTGTTGACAGAGCAATGGGATTGGCCTGTGGAGGGATCGCATTTGCTCTAGTCATTCAAGGGGAGTATTAATCTTCCATATAGCTGTTACAGAGAGCTTGAAAAATTACCTTAAGTGGTAGCATGTTGTAAAGAAAATTAGCTGCTAGGAGGTTGTGTTCTTATCTAAAAATGATTATTTAAACTAAGTCAAAACAAATTATCTTGATGTGCATGACACAGGAGTATGCACTTAAATTATTTCATCTTTCTATAACCGATTCATTTTAAAAAGAATTGTGATCAAATAACCTGTATTCCTCGTGGACTCTGAGCTCAGGTAATACCGCATGAATTGTTTTCAAGTGTATAAAACATGGCTTGCTAAATTGTACATAAAATCATTGTGCGGATTCATGGAAATTGATGGAGCTACATGATTTATGCCTGGAGAAAATGTGTCCTGATGCTAAAATAAAACGTAGTTACACAGGAATCTCCTGTATGCTGCAGTGTGCAGTCATACAGACCCACTGGAGTGCATACAGAGACATGAGCGCGTGCACACATGAACAGCTTAATTGTACACTGAAGAAGCCCTTCTGGGAATTCTTTTTCTGTTGCTGCCTAATTTTGATTTGGATGTTTTGACTTCTAAACTTGAGCTTCTTTCCTTGTGGCTGGCTAAATTTTCAATCAGATAATTAAAAAACTGAGGAAGTTAAGAGCAAACCACACAGACATTTTAGGCATGCCATAGCCTGAAATAGAAATTAAAATACTAGTAAAATCCCTCGTGAGAGAGCCTTACAACTAGGCAGTGTAACCTAACAGGCTGCGAATTACTCTGCCCCTGGGAGACACCAGGACTCTCCAAAATTTGGATGCTCCCTGGCCTTGTGATGCTAGAAAGTTGCTCCAGTTATGTTTCATCTGGTTACCAAGGGTGCCCTAGAGCATTTTGAAATCTATTAATAAAAGCCACCATAGGAGAGACAATCCTGATATTTTAGGTCTCACTTCTTTTGGAGAATAATTTATGCTCCTGAGTTTAACCTCACAAGAAACTCAAACCCTTAAGAATATTTTTCCATAAGAAGATACAAGACATTGGAACTTAGGGTGAGTCCCTGGGTAATGAAACACTTGAGATTTAGTAGAGTCTCTATGTATATAAGCAACCATGTATCCCTAGGGACAGTGTGACGTGACTGGAAGCACCACGCACAGTGAGTCCTTTTAAGGGTCCTCCTTTCTGTTTTCCTGCTCTCCTGTGTTTTTCCTGCATCCTGACTGTAGCTTTCCTGCACCCTGAATCATAGAATCATCAGAGATCGGAAGGCACCTCGAAAGATCATCCAGCCCAATCCCCTTGCCACAGCAGGACACTGCTCAGAAAACTTCTGGTGATTTGATAATAAAAGCACTGGAAACTTTGACCATGAAGGATTCCGGTGCAAAAGGTGTTGCTTAAAAAAATATCCCTCTTTTCCTAGCAATAGATAACTTTCTTGCCTAATCAAGCCTTGCTCTAAAACTTGCTGTAAGCTTAGAAAAAGATGTGAAAGGCAGCTGCTTAAGTTTCCAGCAGCCCTTATTCTTTCCCACCTCAGAATTCTTGCCCAGTAGTTCACAGTGTAAAACCATCATTTTGAAAAAATTAAAGTGTATTGTGCTTGTAGTCCTGAACAGTTCAGTTTTTTGTGCAACTTTTATTAGCTTGGTGTGATTCCTTCCTAATGAATTGCCACTTGCCTTGAGATTTAGGCCTCTCATTGCCTGATCCTGTAATCCTGACAGGGTTCTAACCCCTGCCTGTGTGGTTCCTGACACACACCCTTGAACTGAATTAAACCCTTACAGACTGATTCAAGGTGGTTGGTTCTAAGACTGGTTTGTGCTTTTCCTCAATAAAGGTGTGGGGAGTCTGCTGCTGGCTTGCCAAGGCAGCTGGTGCGGGTCTCTCCCTTCGCATCAGCAGGATGGGGTTTCCCAGGACCACTCTGTGGTCAGTATTTCCCAGTCTTCTGGTCCTAAATCTATCTTTCCTGAGAGGCTTTTTCACACTGTCTCACTCTGAGTTCTGTTGATATGCTGCAGTAGCAAATCCTAGTGAATAAATATGGTTTTCTGCATTTGCTGTTGGAGGTGGGAGGATATGTGTAGCCCTCATGGTAAAGCAGCTGTGCTGCTTTGAGGGAGGGATGATGTATGAGTATGGGAGTGTGTGAGGATGCTGGGGGCAGGGTTGTTTTTTCACACTCTTATTTCTTGTCAAGCCTTGGGCTTCTCCAAGGAATGGGCTCAAACACTAGAGACAGCTTAGGTGCCTGAACTGGAAGCATAATTGCCAGAGACTCTCTTTGTAAGTCAGACCTAATTGCCTTTGGGACTGCCATCTAGTTGAGAGAGACCAACACAGATTTCCATATATAGGTTAGAGTAATAAGACTTGATTTATCTACTCTGGCTCTGTCAAGGGGAAATGCTTTATTCTGTTTGCACAGCGCCTATAGCAAGAGAGCAGTGTCCTCAGGTGGAAGGATGGGTGTATGGATGTGCAGTGCCTGTAATCCAGTGGTGAAAGCAGTTCCTCACTTACCTTCTCTGCTGGAAGATAAAAACTTTGGGCAGCTGCCAAGGAATGTGTCAAGGTTATAACTCTCAGGTGGGCTGCAAACATGAATGTCAGACATGCAAACTGAAAGCGGAGCTGTTTCAAGTGCAGACTTTATCCTTCTCTGGCTCTTTGAAGATGGAGGTAACTTAGAAAGAAAAAAGGTTTCCATGGAAATTTTTTGACACCAAAGGAGTGAATATTAGTGTTCTTTGTTCTGTGTTCTTCATAGCTGATAGAAGTCTTAGTGTAAATGGACCTAACAGCAAAGTAACCCTTGACAAAACCCCGTAGCAAGTCTTTGTTGTTGTTGTCAGTGACAGTGATTTTTGTTGTTGTTTTGTTTTCAAGGTAGGAAGTCTTTTTCAGTGAAGTGATTCACTAGTTGTAACTGAAACTTTGGGACAGGGACATGGTGACAAGATGGAGATTGCACTGAGTAACAAGGCTCAGTCAATTATTGACTAGCTCATCTCAGCACCTTTGTTTTCTTTGCTGACAAAATACCATGACCTGTGTATACGGAGCAGAGCCTCCAGGAACCAAGCATTGACCATTCTAGGTGTCATTGTGAGAAATGAACATTTTCTTGTTATAAAGTGAATTGAATTCCCTCCCTGCAAAGCCTTTCCTATTATCTTTTAGATTAGCATTCTGTACTTGGCTGTCTGCTCTGATTTCTGTCCTTTCTGAAAGGAAAACATGTAGAATCCATACGAAGCCAGTGCAGTAGCTGTTGTCTTATGAAGTATTTGAGGAACTCAAAGCTAGTGTGATCCTTCAGACATGACTGCCATACATAACAATGCTAATATGGTGACTCCTAAATATGATTCTTCTTTCAAATTGCGTATCTACCATTGCTGCTGGAGCTATTGGTTTCAAGAGTACAAGAGATTTTTACTAACAGTGGCTGCAGAGATCTTCTATGCCTGTATTTTGTGGCACAGACAGCTTCAACTCTTTCCAAGCTCTCTTCAAATATAATTGTGTCCTTCTGGCAAGATAGTCAGGGCACTGGGACAGGCTGTCTGTGTTTTCTGCACAGATGTTGCACCTTTCTACACTTATGTAGATAGAAAACTCTGAAAGTTTAATGCCTGAGATCCCAAAAGCAGTAGTGCTGTGCTGCTACAACTCCTTACCTTAGTGTGATAGGATAGAGGTGACTGTAGTTGGACCAGCTCCTCTCAGCTTGGAGTGGTAGCAAAACCTGACTGACTCTGTGGTTGCTCACTGAAGTCAACAGGTTTTGTTGATGTTCAGCCTCGCAGTGTGATAGTCAAGGGCTGAACAGACTGAATTAAAAAGCTGGTGCTGCACTTGCACATAATACCATCACCAGGAGTAGAGGTCCTGTTCAACTTGTGGTCAAGACCTTGCACGTAGCACCATCAAAGTGAGTAGAGACCTTGCTGCACTCACTGATTGTCAGCACTTCGGATTACGTTCTGCATGACCCACACTAGTAATATTAGAGACGGTGATATAAGGCCACAGACATCTTGCTGCTTATCCATAAGATGTGCTTTAGGATTCTAGTCTAAAAATGGGAGAGGTAGTGCTAGGGGCAGTAAAATGGAAGTTAAACTTTTAAGGTTCAGAGCGATGCACTAAAGTTTCAGGTACATGGGTGCTTCTGTGGCATAGATAACCCAGCAAGAAAAATAGAAGTCGCATGAAGTGCAAAGTAACAGCAAATCCAAAACTGCTTCAAAGACAATATGCTGAAAATGGTGGAGTTTAAAAAAGTGCTTTTGGGAAGAAACATTCAAAGGATAAACATCAAAGGAAGGAAAAAGAACAAAGAACAGAATTATGAAGCTAAAACCCCAATGTCTTATGCAGGAGGAGGACTGAAAATAAAGGACACGAAGAAATAATGAAATGAAGGAATAACAAAGCTTTGAGTGTCATTGCTGTAAGTGTTCATATTGGACTGTGAGCACTTGCTTTATGTGACTTATTTCATTCATTTTATTGTTCTTTAATCTAGAGAGGATTATTATATTGTTATTATTGGGAGCCTGGACTAGATGATCTCCAGAGGTTCCTTCCAACCCCAAGCATTCTGTAATTATACATTTCTTCTAATAATAACTACAGGTAGGCTGTGCCTTCTGTCTAGTATCTGCACATAAATAGCACTGTGGGTAGTAAAGCATTGCTTGGATGCTTTGTGCCACTGGTAACGGCAAAAGTAGACAGGGGGATTGCAGGTGGCGATGGGAATATCACTAGAGTGTACTTGAATTTGAGTAGGACTTGGAGGTGTACCTAATGGTAGTGTGAAGACTATGTGAGGATGGAGAGGAGGCTGATTTCCTCAGGAAGTCTCTGATAGAGGTTGATACTGTGTGACATGGTCTATCTGCCACTTACATAGAGGTACAGAAGAACATGACACTGCCAATAAAATCCATAGAGTTACTTTATGCACTAAGGAAGTTGCTATTTTCAAGGATTTTAGTGTGCATCTCTTACTTGCAAACTTGGTGTGGAGACCAGCATAAAAGTTTGGTCCAAAGGGTCCTGCTGGGCAGCTACTCCAATTGTGCTTCCCCTATGCAGATGCTCAGGGCACAGAGACAGCAGCACCAACACAAGGGACAGAACTTGTGGGTGTCTCGTGTGTAACAGACAGCCCAGTGCACTCCAGGATGAACCCATTACAGAGGTAGCTCAAAAGTCACAGACCTTAATCACTCTATTCTTCACCTGGTTTTGTGTTACCAACCTGTGACAATATGGGAGTGCAATGGCCAGTGATTTTTATAAGTCTAGCCAGACCTGAACTGGTTTATGTGAAGGACTTCAAAGAAAGCAGCTGGACCTCCCCCTTCATACTTCCCCAATTCATGTAGAATTTTGGCTTATTATCAGAAGGGAGATGCTGGTAGTGCTGCAAAACAGTTCAGGAGGGGTAAGGATGCTGGAAGGCACTGAAATACAAATAGCCTTCCCCCAGAGGAAGATCTTGGCAGTTTGTATGCCCCTGTAGCCTCATTTCTGCCATTAAATTTATAGAGGCTCTGTTCCAATGCAGCACCATTTTCTCATCTGCTCCCTCACTGCAGTGGCAGTGAGAAATGGGTGAAGACTGCAAACGCGCTGCTGTCTGTACCCCACGGTAAGTGCCATCTAAAGTAATTTAGTTCTTCACTTACTGGCACCTGACAGCAAGAAGCGCTGAGAAACAAACAGCAGAAAAAAGACTGCACAGAAAAAGGGACCGAGGCTTGGAGAGGTGAGAGACACAGCAGTGGCAATTGCTTCTGAAGTCTTTCAATAGAAAGGTCTGTAGAAAATTATTTCCTCCTTTTCTTTGCTCCCCAGACCCCAGTGTTCAGAGGGCAGGCAGCGACTCCAATTGCTGCCAGCAGGACCTTCCAGAAGTGCTATTCTTCTGACTTGGGCAGGCTAATGCCAGAAGTGGGAAAACTTGCCCTGGGTGCTGAATATGCACATTTGCATTCTTGAAACCCAAGTTGAACTTTTATTTAGTTTTTCTGAGTCATGATTAAAAAGTATGCAGGAATCACAGTTGTGGAGAAGAAAAAGGCAGCAGTAACTGCTTTCTGGCACAAGCATATGCAAGCCATATTTTCCCAACAATAAATTCCCATGGAAGTTTAACCTCTGAAGGACACTGTAATAAAATGGAGCTGTAGGTTTTGTAACATAAGATGGTATTGTCAGTCTGGCAAATCTGACCACCATAGAGTGGTAACACAATATGAAAGAAATGGTACACCCATATTTAGAGAAAAACAAGGGGCTCTTCCCAAAGCCTCTATATTAGTGCTGCTATCCTTGTGTGACTATGGCCATGTCATTTAATTTCATTGCATCATCTGAAAATGGGCGTGAAATTAGTACCATATGCAGCCAGCATATAAAGGCCAGGGGAATAAATCGTAGTGAGAGAAGATCACAATGTCCTCAAAGAGGAAAAGCTCAAGACTGTGCCAGTCTGAAACAAACAGGACTTTCTTATCTGCTCAGTGGGTAATTTGGTCTATGGCAAGCATTTGGTCTGCTGGAGGTGAGGGAATCTTTATGGTCTCTCTCAAATGCCATCAGCCACAGAAGTTAGTTGAGCCTCATAACTTGTCCAGTTGAGGACTATCCCCTAATGGTGGTGGGTTGGGACTTGTGCTAGGGACTGGCTGGGGCTGGGATGGTCTGGCCAGCCAGATGTGCCTTTGCTAATAATAACTGAAATTGCCTTACGAGCAAAGCTCCATCTGGATTGCTTGCGTAAGCTGCAGGGTATTGGCTTGTCTTCTCCTGGACAGGTTATGTAATCATGTGAGAAATCAAATATACAATTTGGATTTCACCTTTTTCTGAACATCTGGCTGTTCACATTTCATGCCTGATGATTTTGTAAGGGTCCTGGTTAGAAAGAGGTCTCTGTGCATGCAGGCATAGAAAACAAATGCTGAGAGGTTGACAAAACAATGACCTTGGAATTAACTTTCAAATTCAAGTGAATATCATTATATTTTCTCCACTCAGAACAAAGTTTCAATATGAGCAGAGCTGTGGTGTGCTGACCTCCTTAGCCATGTTTCAGCACTTGTTTGAAAGAGCCCCTCTTCTTGCTAATGCTGCATTGCCACCTTTGAAATCAGCAGAGGGAGGGAACAGGACTTCTGCAATGAGCCAGGATGTGACCTGAAGCTGGTGGCATCTACAAAGAGTCCCATTGACTTCAGCAGGCTTTGGAGTGAGCTCATAAAAGGCTGCTGGCAGAGCTCTCTGCACTGCCCTCGCAGTGCTTTAATTTCCTCCCTTTGCTGCTCTCGGATAGTCTGAACCTACTGACCTTTGGTGCATGCTGATAGTCTTCTGTTTTTCACCAGGGAAGAGAACTCGGAACAAGTTTTGCTGGAGAACTGTCAGAAGTGATTGCAGCTTTTAATTTGCTTGACTTACTGGCTGAGGTCCATGTTGGCAGATATTTCGGTAGCTCATTATTGTTGGAGGCTTTTCTCAGTGTGTGTTCTATAAGCTGTGTTGAAGGTATCCAGTACACCCAAGCCTGCGTCCCTTTTACTGCCAGCCTCACGATTCCTGACTCAAGTCAAGTCAATGGGACTGTGCGCTGCAGCAGCACATAAACATAAAGGAAGATTTCATGTCTGAATTCTTAATGTTTTTAATCCTGGGGACTTTGAGGAAATGAGAAGATAAATATGATAGTCTATTCCTTCAAAGCCCCTCCAGCATATTTAACTGTATTTCTAATTATTGTTGCAGATGATAAATACACACACCCATGCACATAAACCAGCGTTGTTTTGTGCTTAGTCCATGTGTTTCATGTAGAAATCTGGATGTCAGCCAAACCAGTAAATGACTCTGATTTTTTAATGGAGATCAAAAACACAACAGATGTACTGTACACCAAAAAGAGTTAAAAATAACTGTTTGCAATCTCTGTGCTTGCTTTTCAACAAAATACACAATATACAGCGTGCTGGTTATTTAGCATATGGGCACTAATGTTAATAATTGCCTCTACTGCTTCTGAGTCTTTGCCAGATTTAAGCAGAGGGACCTTGATGTTAATGACAAACTTTATCATAGATGGGGTTTCTAACTTTTTAAGCACTCCTTCCATGCCGAAACCCTCTGACTGCCATGAGCTGTGGGATTTTATGAACACGTGCACGTTACAGTAACTTTGTGAGATGATATGCAAATGCATAAGCTAATTCTTTGTCACCCAGCAAACACTAAAAAAATGTTGGTACCTCTTATGACCGGGACCAATTCTTTCTCATTACAAATCAAAGTAACTCGTTCAGTGTTACATGGAGATTGGCTACATCTGGAAAAACTGGATAAATTCCAGCATGCTGCATAGCTCCAGTCTGACTACAACCTTTGAGAAAATGACTTAAGAGTTATTCCAATGTGTACATCTTCCAGTGTGCTCAGTGTCATTGCAGCTGTCAAACGACTAGGGAGCCTCTATGTAAGTCACTTCGACAATGCACATTTGTAAGCTGGCGTAAAGGAAACATTTTCCTTTAGAGATATTATGTAGTCGAATCTCTGCATCACTTTTGAGCTAAATGCACGAGAGTTTTAAAGAATCTCCATGTAAGGTAGTCAGTGTAGACTCATAAATAAGTTTTAGGGAACAACTGACCAACGTACCTGTAAGGCTGAATTTTTAGAGTAATGTTACCTGTTTCTGCCAACTCCTGTACAGTACACTTTGGATTCAATATGTTGCTCTGTTTTAAAAAAAACCTTGTTTTCTTAGCGTGCTAAAAAAAGCATTTTGAAACGCCATGAGACTATAGTGATGAGTTATGCTGGAGAAACCAATATTATATCTTTCAGCGTTTGTCTGGTGTCCTTGCCAAACTTCTAATTTAGCAGCACACAGTAGTGCACCAAAGTGAGTCATGAATTCTTCGGTATAATTACCACGCAGTGCAAAACCAAGGCTACAGGAGTCTGAACCTTTTCCTGTCTGTCGTTTTTTTTCCTTCCACTCACTTTTTAAAAACCATATGCTTAGCAGGAAAGCTGTGTGTTGCATCATAGTTTCAACCCTGTTTGCAGCAGATACGACTAAAAGCTACAATTCAAGTTAATAACTAGAAGTCCTTTTCTGTGGGACAGGCACAAAGGAAGACAAGGAGTGTTTATTTCTTGCAGCTAGAATGTGTTTTTAAGGGAAACACCCTTGTAGAAACAGCCAGTGTAGAGCTGTAAGACCCTATTTCAGCACATACTCAGATCTCATAGTCTTGTTGACATTTTAAAGCTAGTTTTCCTCGAATTGATTTTTATATACTCATATGTGTCTTGTTTGTGCCTTTTGGAAAGTGAGCCTTAAGCATGAAGTAGCTGCAAAGGACAATTGAAAAGCTCATGTGTTCAGTTGTAGCCTGACCCTACAAGTAACTCAATTACAGCAACACAAAGCAAAGGTTTTGGGTACTATCAGTGAGATGTAAAGGTGTGTCTGCAATCTAGAATTTCAAAATTGCTGCTGTATCCAAATTCCTGTGCATTTAAGTGCTTTCATTGAGGACTGCAATTCTTTACCTTTAAGTGCCCACAAGGGTTCAAATTCTAAAGGGTCGTAACAGACGACAAATTTTTACCAAGCAACTGACAAGTGAAATCTTTCTTCAGAAAGAGCAGTTTTACAGTGTTCTTGAAATTTCACATCTGCATTGCTGCACATGAGTTACGTTCACCAGGAATCTGGAGTGGTTAAGAACGTAGAAACTCAACAGCTCCAATACAGGGCGGACTCACGTTACTTCAGTCTGCGCAACTTGCAAGAAGGATCCCAGTTCTTGCAAACACGCTGACTTAAATGTTTTAACATGCTAAATATTACCTTTGAATTAGAATGATTCCTGCCTCTCTGCCTGTGTTTCAGAATGATTGCTGCACAGGTACTACCAGAAAACACAGTTGAAATTCTACTCGTTCTGGGGGCTCTAGTTTCCTTTAGCTGCTGTGAGGGAGGATGGTCAATGGTCAGTTTCATATTGCTTCTAGGTGTTGTGAAAAAGCTGTTTCCTGAGCTCTTAACTGCATAAATTCACTTCCTGCAGGAGGCACAGGAAAATGCGGTTGTATTTCTCAAAGCACAGTTATGTTTTGAAGAGGTACAACAGAAATCCTGAGGGGTCCAGCTCCCTGTTTGGCTGGAAATGTGCCTTTCAGACAGCAATTACAGATGAAAGTCTTTATTTTCTGTGACTGTAGGAAAATACAATGACAAAAGATGTTAAACTCCCATTGCATCTTTGGAAGCCTCTTCCCTTCTTCCCCAATTTCTGATTTGGTGCTGTGTCTTCTTTCTCACTTGTGGCTCAGAGCTGCACTTGTTTCATGCTTGGATAAAGGCTGTTAAAGCAAAGGGCTTGCTTGTGTGAGTGGAGTTGTGCAGAGGCAGGAACTTGTATCCTTTGCTGTCACTGTACTCTATCCTCACCGCTAACAAAGCTCTGAACCACCCCTTATCGCTAATTGCATTAAATAAACACAATAGGCTGACAAACTCCAAGATGTGTAATTTCTTTCCTCTTAAAATCTACGTTTATTATAGGAAGACACTGTAGTGAGAAGTTAATTCTGTATCCATGCTGAACTGGATGTCTTGCTTTCTTTGCTGAAACGGGCTGTTTCAGGATTGCAATATTGCTGCTGTAGGAGCCTAGGTGAGACTACCCATGTTAATGGATTGCTTCATACTGTTCCTTTGCTTGGAGGTCGAACAGTAAGTGAGAAATGCAGGCATTATTCTTCAGATTGTAGAGTTGTCAGGCTTGTCCATTTTGTGATACGCTCTCTTCAGTTACTGCAGCATCAATTGCATTTATCGTGATTAATTTTTTTGTAGTTGCACAGATGCAAGAAGAATTTCAAAGCACAAATAAAAAAAATAAAAATACTCTCTGAAAGATTCCACAGCCTAAGCATAAGTGTACATCAAGAGGAGATAATGGCAATGATAGAACATACTGTGTATCAAAGACAACATAATTACATGAGAAGCTAGCATATTCTTCTAGGGTGGGTGAACAAATCAGCTGCTTTAGTGAGAGTTTGCTGGATGGAAGACTTAGACAAGAGTTGCTGAGAAAAGGCCTACGCCAGAGATGAGGCATGATGGATCAAATCCAACAGGATGCTTCAGGCACTGGGACAACACCAACGAACCGTGACCTGCTCACTGTGCTTGTAACAGCTGCTTTAGAGAGATGGGTTCAGTCTGAATGCTGCATTACTTTGATTTTTGTCAATTAAAGTCTGATGCAATTAGATGAAGCCCTTGCTCTGTGTACTTGACACTGTAAGATGCTGAGGAGGCTGGCCCTGATCCAACAAAGCACTTCAGTGATTCCATTAGCTTAAATGGCACTACCTGTATACTTAAAATTAAGCATGCACTTAAGTGCTTTGCTGGGTTGATGCCAGTGTGTGCAATGGCTGGCAAGATCAGATTTGTAGTGATCACCAGAGTCTTGCTCTGGCTTTTACATGCTGGAGGGTTGTGTGGTTTCATTTATTGCCTCTTCGAGCTTGCTCTTCGAGTTGTGATTTGGATAAAAATAAGTGGTGGCACTAAATAAATCACCTCCCCAAAAAAGTGCTGCTCTCTCAGAATTTTTACAGTGCACACCACCAGAAATGGTTCAGGCAGAGTAATGCCACACTGAGCCATTTCAGTGAAGAGGACTGAAGTGTCTGAGGCAGTTAAATACAGAGAGTGATGCTCTGTAACCTGTAAGTGGTGTTTGGGAGCAGCTGAAGAATATCACTTGAAATGGCTGATATTCTTCTCTCAATGAAGGCTGCATAGCCAGATGCCTAATGACATTCTTGGATTAAATGGAGCTATACTCTGTGTATAATTGTGGTAAAACTATATCATTAAATACTCTAATTATTATTACTTGGCTTATATACTGCTCTTAAAAACCCCAAAAGCGCTGTTAATTCAGAAGTAAGCACATCTACCAAGTCTGGAAAGTAAGAGGTCGTAAAGGTGCAGGAGTCTGTGGAGGAATTTGAAATGATTTACCCTAAATTAATGAAAATTGGCTTGGAGGGGACCTCAGGAGGTCATTTAGTTCATCTGTCTTTTTAAACCACCAGTGCCATATATTCCCTAGTCTCCCTAAGCTATCTGTTCCAGGGCATAACAGTCTTTACCATTAGAAAGTATTTCCTGATGTCCGAACTGAATTTCCCTAGCTGTAATTTTATCTCATTATTTCTTGTCTATCCTTCCACATGCATGAAGAATAGATTATTCCCTCTCCATCTGCAACATCTTCTCACAGCAGTGTCAGGGCAGTGCTGAGCTACTGTTGCTCTGTGTGCATCCTCCTTCCTGTGTACACATTGAAGATTTTCATAGTTCCCTCATTTCCATCCCTCTTGGGTCTTGTTCTGTTCAGCAACCTGTGAGGGACTAAAAAAGGAGCTGAGACAATGCTCCTAAGGTTTTAGGCAACAAGAAAGTCTGGTGGGTAGAAGAAATTCTGTCTTTACCTTGTATCTTTTCAGAGGGTATGAGTGTGTCCACTCGCAGTCTGCAAGCCTAGGGAGTGACTGTGAGATAGCTTTTTTATTAAGAAAAAGGTTAATCTCTAAACCTCTACTTTCTAAACTAAGTAGTAACTGGTAGAGGAGACAGGCTTGTGGTTGGAGGCAGCTGTTCTGAAAGGTCTGTCTTCTTTGGGTAGCTGGGTGGTGGATTAGCATTCCTGCTCTTTCTGTGTGGCTGCTGACTTTCTCCTCACAAAGAAGCTTCATTTCAGAGGCTGAATTTTGGTTCTATTCAGCAGCAGCCGAAAAGCTAGCAGTGATGCTGTTCATAAGCCACACAGCAATTTCTGCAGGCTTTGGCCGCTCAGCACTTTAGGAGAGAGCTGAAAGCTTGCAAGAGGTGTAGAAGAGGAAAAGAGAAGGGAAGCAGCTCCTGAAAGGTCTCTGCACTGCTTGAGCTCAAGTCCTGGAAAGCTCATTTCAGGCTTGGGATGTCTCTGTTACACTCCAGTGATTGATCTTTATTTTTTTTCTTCCTATTAAAGTTGGTTTTTAACAGCTTGGCACACTTGACAGCCCCATCTCAGTTTAGATGCAGAGTTTTCTTCAACTGGCTCTACCAGTACGAAAACATGCTTTCCAGGTATGTCTCTGGGGGCAAGCTGGGAGCACCAGGAAATCAGAGGAAGCTTTTGCATCTGTATTGCACACTTCTACCGAATGACCCTTCCCTACATCTGCATGTGCTGCTGTTTTTATTATTCCCAAGGCGCTTCAGGAAACTTCTGCAATGTTCAGCCCTACCATCCCCGCAGCTTTGATAACACTCCGGTGTCGACAGATGATACTCACGTGGGTGCAAAGCCTGGTTATATTTACACTCTCCCAGCAGGCTCAGTGCAGTTGTCACAACTTGTCAGTGGCCAGGACCGAACAGTTTGCGGTTGGTATAAAGATATTTTTTCTGTTAGAGAATTTAGCATATTTAAAAAGCAACTGGGTGATGGTGATTGTTAAGATGTAATCGAATGCATTAAGGCAACTATTTTCTTCACCATTAATAATGAGAAACCTGGCAATATAATCTTCCCTTCGTTCTCCTGTTTTGCTTTTGTGGTGGGAAATGAAATTGAAGCAATCAGGAGCTCCAGGAGCTTTTTTGCACTGTGTATTTTTGTTGTCATAAAAATCATAAAATAAGCACTTCTGTCATGCAATTTTAGTTAAAAATTTTCCTGGAGAAAATATCTCCTTTATCATAACTTCTAAGTGTTCTCGTAAATGAGAATTGGCTTCTTTATTCATCTAGCTATTTCGGAAAGCTCACTTAAACCTCGCTTGCAGTATTTGTTTCCATCTCAGGGAGTTGGTAGTTTCCTACATGGTCTATTTATTTGTTTCCTAAAGCTGATATAATTTATTTTAAATCCTCCCTAGGAGTTAAGAGATTAGGAAATGATGAGTTATAGCATTAATTTTAGATCATGTTTAATATCTTAAATACTTTTCCACTAGAGCAGGTTAAATAGTCGCTGGTCTTTATCTTATAAAGCCTCATTTAAACCTAATACTCAAAGATAAAACACTAGAAATTACCATTTCACACTTTTGTTTGACATAGGATGGCAATATTTTCTTAGCTGAGGAAAATGAGGAAAACTGAGTTGAAATGGTTGAATTCTGTTATCTCTGATTCTGATATTTTTAAAAACTGATAATCTTTTCACAATTTGTCTAATGATTCCCTCGAGTTTGTTAACTTTGTAATTGCAACATTTAATTTCATCCTGCTCTTAAATCAATGTATAGTAGAGTCAAGACTATTTCTTCATATTACAGATCAAGCACTCCATTCCCACTAAAGCCTCAAGTTCTCATTAGGCTTCCAAGGCTGAGGTCTTCTGACACACTTTGCCAACACTGGTCTTAAATGGATCTAACAGTAACAGCACAGACTGGTCTTCACTGGGAGACTTCAAAGCCTAACTGGGAGTTTACAAGTAGAGAAGTGCTTTTAGTCCTGCGTTCCAAAGTGGTAAAGTGAAATGACTTGTGGAAGATGAGGGGCAATCTAAAAGTCCTCATTGTGAATTTGGGTCTTCTGAATTGAGGGCAAATGAGACACGGCAAAGATCTTCAGAGGCAATGGAGGATGTGAATAAACTAATTTCTGTAGTTTAATTGGATTGCATTGGATTGCTCTTCACAGAGCTTGTGTGCATGCACGTGCACAGCAAGGCAGAGTGAACTTGCTCAAAGGGGAGGCCCGCCTTCTATGTTCTGGGTGAACAGGATCGGTGTCTTGCCTTCTTCCTTACTGTTCTAGTTGGTTAGAAACAGAGGAATGAAAAGAACCTTGGAGCTTTGATGTGGTTTGGGTTTTGACCTCTGAAACAACTAATTTGAGTCTTAGCTGAAAATGAGGGAATAAGAGTTTTATGGTTGAGAAACATGGGAGAAAATCCAGGTGATTAAGTGAGTGCCAGTTTCTTCAAATCAGACTGTTCTCTGACTTCAGCGGAGCCCAGGATTGAGGCTGCAGAATGATCTGTTCTCAAAACCAGATAACATGGTTTGTCAGGAATCAGTCATGCACATGACTGTGAATTCTGCACTTGTGTCACAAGCCAACTGTGAAATCCAGTTCTACAAACAAGTCTAAAATGGATTTTCATTGTCATGTGGAGCCCTACAGTCCATGAAACTGAGATGTAAGAATATCTCATGCTATCCCACTAGGGGTGTGGATGACTTGGCCAAGAGATTAAGTAATCTCACACATTTGCTACCAGTTGCATCTGCAATGTTAAGGGAACTTCACTCCCAGATAGAAAGCGTCTTCAGAAAAATGAATGGGACCCAAATTTGTTCTTGTTCATTCACTAAGTGGTAGATATTTTAAATCTAGCTTTTGAATCCTGTTGTCTGAAATCTTACATATTCTGGTAGGTCTTGGAGAAGAGGAGGCTGAGGGGTGACCTCATTCATGTCTCTAAATATGTGAGGGGTGGGTGTCAGGAGGATGGAGCCAGGCAGGCTCTTCTCAAGGTCATCTGGTGATAGGACAAGGGGCAGTGGGTGCAAGCTGGAACACAGGAGGTTCCATATAAATATCAGAAGGAACTTCTTCACAGGGAGGGTACTGGAGCACTGGAACAGGCTGCCCAGGGGGGTTATGGAGTCTCCTTCTCTGGAGATGTTCAAGACCTGCCTAGATCTGTTCCTGTGCATCTTGGGCTAGGTGATCCTGCTGTGGCAGGGGGATTGGACTAGATGATCTTTCGAGGTCTCTTCTGATCCCTAATGATTCCATGATTCTATGAATATAGCACTGGGGTGTTTGAACGGGTTAGTCCTGAATCTTCCTACAGGTGTCAGGGTAATTGCCCTCAGCACCTTTTTTGCTTTGTCTTCTGCAGCAGAAATCTCTTGTCCTGACTGCTTGGGTGATGAGGTTTGCAAGCACTGGACAACAGCAGTTTTGTAGCACCTGCTTTTTGACTGGTATTTCTCAATTCCTTTGAGTAAATTCTGTAGAGATGGTGGAAAGAGATAGGGAAATATTGATTATGGAAACATGTTTTTAGAGACAGTGATCTGCAGTTAAGGCTGCTGAACTAGACTTCAGGGCAAACACAAGTTTGAGCTAGTGTAGCTGTGAGTTGTTGGTCTTAGTGCCATTAGGAAAACTGCTATAAAAGCTGTTTTTAGGCTGAATGAGGAAAGACCTCGAGATAGAACCAGACAGCACTTCTATGCTGCTTTAACTTGCTCTCACCCCATCCCTGGTAAGGATTTCTCATGGCACCTCTTGCCAAGTGAAGGCTTATAAACTTTAGCAACACCCTTTGCATTTCAGTGCTCCTATGTGCTCTCAGTTCCCTGTCATTGGCTTCTCTACTCATTCTGGGAAGGTGAGAACATGGGTTTTTAGTCCCCCAACAGTGCTGCGCATGGAGCACAATATGCTAAAGCTCTTTATTCAAGGACGAGCAAATGTCTCTCCTGTGGCATGTGGCTTAGGATCTGTGTGCTGGGGGTCCCCAAAGCTGCCAGTGTCTCTCTTGTTAAATGCTCTACTGCTAGTCAGGGAAAGAGCCCTGACTTCTCCCACTAATCCCTCCTGAGGTGATGCCATACTCAGAAACATAAGGAACTAGGCCTGTTCCCAGCAGTTCCTTTTCCACTGGTGCCAAGATCACAGTGGCAGGGAGACCTTGCTCGTGTCCCTGCGTGCTGCAGGGGTCTGTTTCTGTAAGGCTGTCAGGATGACTTCTCCAAGCAAATAATGTGTGTTTACAGTGATAAATCCTGTGATCCAGCCTCACCTCCTAGCAGTTGGTAGGTCTTGGAAATGAGTTGGTTGGTCCTTTGAGGACAAAGTCACTCTCCACGTAATGTCCTACGCCTGAGTCCCCTACACAGGGGCTGGGGATGCACTTGCTTCCAGCTCACATCTACTTTGGGTATAGTTTTCTGCCCCTCCTGAGCTGAGAGAGGCTCCCCCACATTTCCTCTCCAGTCCTTCCAGATTAGTACTGTTGCATCTTACCTGTTGGACCAGTATCACTCAGCTCTCCTGTCTCATTCTGAGCCTCTGCTGTGGCTGACTCTGCTTTCCCATCCACAGTCCCTCCAGCTGCTTTTAAAGTGCAGTGGGATTTCTTTTTTTACGGGGTCACCCTAATAGTGCCCTACAAGAAATGGGAAAAGTAATGCAGACTTTAGGTCTGTGTCACTTAATCCCTGCCTTTAATTTCCAGTGAATGGAAGAGCTTTCTTGGGGACAAGACTGTCATATTCTGGCAGCCTTTCCCTTGAGGGGGGATACAAGTCATGTCCTCCTTTCACTGTTCATCTAGGGAGATGGGCTTTGCCTGGGCTATTTTTTTTGTTGTAATTCTTTTTCTTTCTTCCCAAAAAGCAAACTGCCAGCTCTGCCTCTGATAGAGGGGCAAAGGAAAAGTGCTTTTTATTAATTGTTGCATAGAAAATCAGCAGCACTGTGAGGATGAATTTGTCTTTGAACTCTTCAGCTTGTACTTTAGTCATACTTTGTCAACCAGACAATGCTCATCACTTATATATAAACCCTTCCAGAGAAGATACAAGTAAGGAGAATATATGTATAATGAAAGAACAAGTCTTGGCACCTCCTACAGAAGCAGCCAAACATTCAGCTGTGATCAGTTGTATTAAGAGGAGAAACTGCTAGAAATAATAGTGGCCCAAATAATTGATGAGAGAAGAATTTGATCTCTGCCTGGAAGCTGTAATAAATTTCTCTTGTCGGCTGGGTTCATTTACTACAGGTAGAGCCTTGTGCAGTGATTAAAGAAGCAAAATATTTTAGGCATAACAGAAGGTAACAGTTCTCCCAGTGAACTGGACGAAAATAGCTCGGTGGGTAGATAAATGGGAGAGGAGGTGATTTTATTTGAAACCTGTATTAAGTTAGGGAGTGGTTATTTTTGTTCCTTTCCTCTTGCAGGTGACAGTGAAGCAAAATGATATTTCTGGGGCTACTCTCTTGTACAGAATGTGTCCAGCCTTTTCACTAGCACCTTGAGAACTGAGTTGGGGGAAAGGAGGTATGTTACCTTGGGGTGCTGGCCAGGCAGGAAGATCTGGGGAGATGCTTGGGTAGGAGGAGAGGGAAAACTCGTGAGCACTTGTATTTTGGTTTGCTTTAACTGTGGGTGGTGGTCATGACTCGAGTGTTCTCCCTCTCAGCATGTGGGGCTGGTTAGCCACTGAGAAGTAGAGACAGGGAACCGATTAGGCAGGGTCCTTTCCATGCACCTGCTGGGTGTCAACACATCCCTGCCCTTTGTGTTCAATCCTGTCCTGTACAGAAAGTGTTCTGCTTTAAATGTGAAGCTGCTTTCTGTCAGGATATTCAGTAACCTGGATTGCAGTCACCTATTTTAAAGAGTATTAGCAGAGAGTCCCATTAATCAGGACAATATAAGACTAGAAGTTCAAAATAGGGTCAAAGACAGCAGTTCTGGATGAACAACAACATTGTCCTAAGAAACAGTTACGTTTCATTAACACTTTGTGAATGCTGATAATTCTTTCTATGTAACTTAGCACGTGAGGCCCTTGCATCCCTGGAGTTCTTTTCAGGTGGTGTAGTGAGCACAAGAGGAACCAAGCTGTCACAGCCATCAGCGTGTTGTTAGAGTGAATGCAGGAGTTGTCAAATGATGCCTGTTTGCTGCTGAAAAGCTCTGTATTAGAACAAGGCTGTGAAGCTGTAACATCTATCATCAGTGGAGTATTATTTGAAAAGATCATTTAGTATCTGTCAGGGCTGCTGTAATATTTTTTTGGCCGAAGAATTTAAGTGGGAAGATGTGTGCGCGCCTGCACTTCTGATTAATTGTAGTCTCTCATAATGCACTCCTCAGCTTGACACTTTTAAAGTAAGGGTAGGTTGGTTGATTCCTGAAATCAATTATAATTCAGATTTTGGAGTGTGGAAAAAACGGATAGAGAGCTTTCTATAAACCCTTTAGACACAGCTCGAATCTGGAATGATTTATTATGCACTTCCACTATGGTCTGCTGCTCACGTCATGAAATCTTTAGGAATTTATTGTGAGAAAATTACTGCTTTTCACAAATTTGATGCAAGAAGATGATGGCATCGGTATTTTAATTGCATTTTGATAAAGGAAAACAAAGTCATTCATGGCTGTGGCCCTCAGTATACCTGATGAATTGATTCTCTCATATCCCTAATTCAGAAGGAGTGAGACAAACTTTTATCCACATGAATCCTCGTGTGAAACTTTAAAAAAATACATGAAAGCTAGCATATGCTGGGGTAGCTTATTTGCCTTCCCTTGCAGGAATAAATTAACAAAGTCAAAATACTTCCTAGCACTTCATCAGGAGTAGTCTTTTGGTGGTTCTCCTTTAGGTGTTAAACTTACTAAGGGCACTTATTTTGACAGATTGAATTGTCTCCAAGTTCTCCCAAAACTGTGGCAGCAGAGGTACTACCTTCTGAATTCCATGAATCCCCAAATAAAGGTCTGCTCTGGGGAGAGGATTTTTCCAACGGCAGTTGTCTGCACAAGTAGCTATTGAGAAACAACCACGATGCCATGAAGACTGCTGTCTAACTTGAATCATGTGTAAACATGGTTAACTTTATCACACTGGACAATCTTTGATATTAATGAAGAACCTTTCCAGCTAAAGATTCCAATATAGTAGTATCTGCATGATCTGAAGTCCAGAAGATGGAGGAATAACATAGTGAAATGCTGTCTGGGTTCTTGCAGAACAACTTGGATGTGTGATTTGGATCTGAAGAAATGTTTGCAGCAGTGTGATGGCTATCAGGGTATCTCATTGGGCATCAGAGCCTCGGTGGGAGCTGCAAGCTGATTGTTACAGAAGAACAACAGGGATTTTTTTCATTAAGGTCTTCCCTGTTGGCTAAGATAAGAAATCCTCCTCCCCTACTTGACTCATGCAGCAGATAAGATAAAGATCTATGTATAAGATAAAACTTAAGTGCAGCAGGACTTTCTAGTGCAGAGCTATTTTCTAGGAGACAAACCTTAGCAGGCATCAGTTCGAAAAAGAATAGACATTGATTTATCCTGTGCTATAGAGGAATTATGTTTCTGGTAGTAAAGGCAAATCCCAGTTGTTGGCTACAGATGTACGTTCTGCTGGAGACTATGGATTGGATCAAAAGCATCATCTGCAGGTTGTAATTCTCACCTCTGGAGCTTTTGGAGGCTGGGGAAGTTGAGTTGCTGGCTCTGAGAGCACCTTCATGTTGTGTTAGCATGCATGGGAATCACTTGCAAAAATGGCTGACCTAAGCAGGCTGGGAGGTGTGGAGGCTGGTGTCCTATGTGGATGAGTGTTTCTTGAATTTGTTTTGCAGGTTTGTCATATTCAGCCTTATTTAATTATTGTAGTGACAGCATCCCTGGTCAGTGGGATAACTCAAAACTAAGCAGGAGTGTTTTCTTTTCTCTCAAAACAAACTCTCTTGTCAAAACAGTGACAGAGCAAGAGTTTCACAATTTTTCTCCCTTGTAGAAATTATTTCCCTTTTCCTCTTAATCATCTGCACTGCTGGTCTCTGTATTATCTGCTGCACTTGCTCTCATAAAGAATCATAGACTCATCAGGAATGGTAAAGGACCTTGAAAGATCATCCAGTCCAATCCCCCTGCCACAGCAGGACACCTAGACCAGGTCCAGGTGAGTTTGAAATGTCTCCAGAGAAGGAGACTCCACAAACCCCCCAGGCAGCCCCCTGCAGCACCCCATCACCTTCATTGGGAAGAAGTTATAGAATCACAGAATCAGTCAAGGTTGGAAGGGACCATAGGATCATCCAGTTCCAACCCTCCTGCCATGGGCAGGGTCACCCTCCCCTAGAGCAGGCTGGCCAGAGCCTCATCCAGCCCGGCCTTAAACACCTCCAGGAGTGGAGCCCCAACCACCTCCCTGGGCAACCCATTCCAGGCTCTCCCCACCCTCACGACGAAGAACTTCTTCCTCACATCAAGGCTAAATCTCCCCATCTCCAGTTTTGCTCCATTCCCCCTAGTCCTGTCGCTACCTGAGATCCTAAAAAGCCCCTCCTCAGCTTTTTTGTAGCCCCCTTTAGATACTGGAGGCCACAATAAGGTCACCTCGGAGCCTCTTCTTCTCCAGAGTGAGCAGCCCCAACTCTCTCAGTCTGGCCTCATAGGAGAGGTGGTGCAGCACTCTGGTCATCCTTGTGGCTCTCCTCTGGACTCACTCCAGCATGTCCACATCCTTCTTGTAATAAAGGCTCCAGAACTGGAGAATCACCTCCCCCTCTACTAGAGTCTTAGATTAGAGTCTAAGGATTGTGCTAATACATTTTCCCTTGTATTCAGAAACCCAGTTGGTGCTGCATGTGAGTACTTCACAGCAAATATGGGTCAGACTGTATTCTGGGTATCTGTGGTGAGGTCTGATTGAAGACTCTGGGGACAAATAACCCTAATACAAGCCTGTGTTCCACTGGTAACTTGGCTGTAATACACAGATCATTATGTGAGTGCCTGAGTATCTACACTTTCAGATTTAATGTTATGCAAAACAAAATTTAGATGTTCTGCTGCTATGTCAGGGGGTATTTGCCTCTTATGTGAACAAATTCTTTAGGCTCTAACTTGAATAATGTAGCTGCAATTTTCATGTTATCTAAATACTTGAGGTTTCTCCATGAAATAGTGCCCTTTTGTACAGGCACAGTGAATTCGAGGTCAGGCTGGATGGGTCTCTGTGCAACCTGTTCTACTTGGAGATGACCCTGTTGTAGGGGGGTTGGACTAGATGACCTTTAGAGGTCACTTCCAACCTAACACATTCTATGGTTCTCTAGAGCCATAGAATTACATGAAAATTGCACCCTGAAACTCAGAATAAATTTCATACAAAAAAAATCCGAATACTAAACAGAATATTGACACACAACACTCTCTATTAAGCAGCTCTATATCAAGACCTCATTAAAGAATGCTGAAAGATCCTTTAACAGAAGGGTATTCATGAACAGAAGGGGCAAGCTGCAGCTGCAACACTTGACTGAGGCAGAGACTCGAGCAGAAAAGTGCTTGCTCTTGGTCAGGTTGGCTGTGTCTGTGCTGGAGCCCCTTGCTGCAAGAAAGCTGGGTTGTCAGCAGCTGGCTAGGAGCCAGCAGGGCCTTCTTTTCACAAGAAATGGGACACGCGTGCTCCAGCTGTGCTGAAACCAGGTAATTAATCAGAGGATATGAGTGAGAATGAAATGAAAAGATATTCAGGTATGATCACAGAGCATCTCCAAAATGGATTGTAATAAAAAGTGGCAGAATATGCTGGCAATAAAATCCAAAGATGAATTGCATTAATTTCATCAATTAAGATCAATTAGTGTAATCAAAGGCACTGTACTGGTTGCAGATAATGCAGAGTTTAAAGCATTTTATCATTAGCAATTAAAAAATGGGCATGATTTCCTATTTAAAATTTGTTCTGGCTTTGTAGTAAGCATTATAAATAATAAAATGATAGTGTTTCAACTTTGGTATCACCCTTGTTTTAGTTGCTTGAGGAAAATTATGTTGTACTTAAAAAATACAGACAAATTTGCTTTAAAATCACTAATTTCCTCCTCCTTTTTGTGACCTCTCTTTGAAGCTGTTTCATAACATTTAGACCTACAATGTCTTTCAACAAAGTGAAAAATAATCAGGGTTATATACAGTTCTTTCACAAAAATCTTTTCTCAAATGCTGTGCTTCACTTCACTATTTACTATAATTATTCTCCTTTTGGTTTGGTTTTCATTTTGCAGAACAGGCTTAATGGAAACACTTATGCAGCAACAACATCCTTTTGCTGTAATAACTTGTTTGCTCAGAGAACTAACCAAACCTATCCTGACAAATGAATTATTTTATGGGTGTGAACCCTTTCCCTTAAGGGGGTGTGTAATAGTCAAGTTCTGCCAGCACATCCTTCTTAATGCAAACCAGTCCTAAGCTTGGAGGAACAAGCTGCATTGGGACTAGTGTCTTATGTTGGTATAAGGGTACCTACTCCAGGCAGCAGGTGTTGTGAGCTCAAAGGAGGCTTCACAATGAGCATCTCTCAAAGTCCCCATTAAAACATTTCTCATCTTTCTGACTGCATAATAAGAAAAGTTGGGCTCACAGAGGAAGACATTGCCAAATGACTCTTGGCTTTGAGAGCTGAACTCCACTCTATTCCAAAAGTGCTGATTTAATGCAAAGCCAATATCTTGCCCATATTTTTTCAGCTGCGTTCAGTACCTTCTCACCTGCCTAAACAGAACATTTCATGCAGATCTTTTCCCCTTGCGAGTTCAAAGAGGTGAATATTTCTGGTCCTAAGCATTGTTCCCAGCTCCCTTTCCCCTGTGTTTTGGCTGGGAAGGACCGTTCAATTTGTGGATCTTGCAATAATCACTGGGGTAGATTGAAACAACCTGCTCTCTGATGTGCCACATGCAGAGGTGGAGCAGTGGTCTCCACTAAGACAGATTTGACCGAGGAAGGAAATGATCATGGTATAATCTTTACTCAAGAAGGAAGCAGTGCTGCACCCCAATGTATTTTTGAAACTCTTCCCATGTGATTTTTATTTTATACATTTTATATTTGTATATTTTATATATAGTGAGTTCTTTTCCCTTTCTGTTTTCTTAGATCCTGAACCTCTGAGGGTAGAAATATGACTCCCATCCTTGACTACTGCATAACACAGGAGGAGCTTTACCCTGATCCAGTAAGTACAGCAAAACTAACTGTGGAAAGCAAGCTGTCAGCCACAGGTTACTGCATGACCAGAGCTGCAGCGCTAGCACTTTCTGGTTTGGTGTTCAGACTTGAGCCTGACTTCATATTGCAGTCTGTTCAGAGGAAAACTTGTTTCAGTCTGGAACCCAAACCAGAGGGATATATATTCAATTTTGCATGAGGCACATAGTTCTTGAAAAATTGCAGATCTGTATTTTGTGACTTAGGGAATATCTTCTCTCATTTTCTGGAAAAGAGGCCATAAAACCAAGCGTCTCCCTCCCATCCAAACTGATAAAGCACAAACACCAAAAACTTGTAAATAAAACATAAGCTAGAGGTTTTTTCAGTGTTTTGGGGTTAGGAACAGACAACAGAAAAATGTGGCAGCCTGGAGCAAATCCCTGCATGGACAGCAATGTGTAATTGATAGTAAGAAACCCAGACCATCCACCAAACTCTCACAGTAGTCCAAGTATGGTAAAATCCCACTGCAGAACTTATGTCAACATTTAGATGGGCCATTTTCCCAAAAGAGCATCAGAGATTCCTGCTTATCCCCAAAACTTTGCTTTAAGCTTCATGTTACAGCAAATCCCTCTTATTCAAAATCCTTGTTCACAATCTGAGAACACCAGCACCTCTAGGATCTTGCTGTGAACTGCAGTTTGACTGACTCAATTCCTACATCCCACTCTGCTGCAATGAAATCATGTGATGGACCTAAGGAAGGAGAAATGGAGGGGAGTGGGACAGAGGCAACAGTACTACAGCAACCCTGGGCTTGGGCAGCACCTGCACATCTGCAAGCAAAAAAGGCAGAGCAAATTCTGCTTGTTCAGTTGACTGGTGCCTCTGACAGCCAGACAGAGCTGTTCAGAGAGATGTTCATTGAGTGCCTTTCTACTGAGAACTGAATTCCACCAGACTCGAAGCTGTTTGTGAAATCACAATTAGTCTTTTTTGTTGTAGAGGACAGTGGAGGAAAAAGGGAAAAGAATAAATAAGACTAAGTTAATGCTGCTCAGGGTAGTCCATGTCTGCAGGAGTAAAACAAGAACCTTTACTTCCCCTGTGGGGAATTTCAAGTTGTTTTCCCTACTGCTGTAGAAACTGTCAGAAATAAAAAATAAACAATGCATGCAAAAGCAAAATGCTTTATATCTAAAGCAGCTGTTTCTTCAAAAAATCTCTATTGCAAGGAATTTTTAAGTGTTTTTTGGTTATGATGTGGAAAAGGCATTAACCTGACTGAAACAAGATGGGTCCAGTTGTGACCCAGAGCTGCAATAAGATAGTCTTACATGTAAAATTCCGGTTGTCTGAGCACCGTCAAGTAACTGTATCTCTCTGCACTTCAGTTATCCATGTGGAAGTAATCAGGACTATGGAGATCAGAGCTCTAGATGAGAATCATCAGAGAATCTAAAATCTAAAGATTTTAGGTAGAGCAGAATTACCAAAGAGACGTATTTTGTAGAAGTCAATTTAATTCTCAGTTCTGGGAAGAAAGGCTGTACGTGGGGGTTTGGATGTTCTTCTGGAGCGAAGGCATGCTCCATCACAGGTAAGAAAGAGCTCCATAGTTGCCTGGGCCTCTTTAACTGCAAGAAGAGGGAAGACGTTAAGGAAGGCTCATCTATCCAAAACCTGCACTGGCCTATTTCTTGGAGAGAAGTCCTAATTACTGCCTCAGTGTTCTCAAATCCTTTTGAGGTTACCACTATGCCCATGACCCTTGAGTCTTTGCGGCCACATGTGGGTCACCTCCTCACACTTCCACTGAAGTGGCAGTCTGTAGGACCTTACAAGCATACTATTCCACTAGCACTGGCATGTCATGCCCAGGCTCCTCTCTAGCTTGCCTGGTTTCATCATCACCCCCCTCTGACTCTAGTTAGAGATCTCTCAGTGTGTCCTGCTAACTCTTGTCCCAGGATCCTTTTCTCCCTTTGAGGTAAGTGGACCCCATCTGCTGCCAGAAGACCTGGTGTCGGGTAAATCAACCCATGGTCAAAGTACTCAAAGTCCTGCCAGTAACACCAGGCTTGGAGCCAGGAATTGATCTGCTAGCTATTCCTGTTTATCCCTTCATCATTCCCTGCAAGTGTTGAGGTAGAGGAGAACATAATTTTTGCTCCTGATCCCTTCATCAGCCATCCTAAGGCTCTGAAGTTTCTCTTCTTTGCCCTTGGATATCCTGTTGCAGCTTCATCACTGGCTTCATTTTTTTCAAAATCACGAATGGGTCATGATTTGAGGCTGGTATTTCTGAGCAAATCTGTGCTCCTCTGGGTCAACACCTTGGAGGAGAGCAGCTGTGTACAGGACTTGGCTATAGAAGATGTCCACAGGTAGATCCATTCAGCTGCATGTTGCTGACGGCTGCTGATCTGCTGATCAGATTTGGGATCTGATCTCTTACCCTTAAATCGTTCCCTTCATCAGTGGTTTTCCACAGCAACTGGCTGGGTCCAGTGAGATGGAAACAATATTTAACTGCACTGCTCCCAGTTTCATTACGATGCGTCCTATTCTGGGAACAATGGCCATAATTTTAGTATACATTTATAAGGCTGGCAAGGGGCCTGCCAGGAAGCATGATGTCATCCCCAGAGCAGGGCAGCCCTCCAAGTTAGTTTATATTAACTTGTGTATAGGAGAGAACAGGGAGGCAGGAGCAGCAGCCAGTAGGAGTGAATGGTTACACATGGGAAAGAGGTATTTTTCCACTTCTGCTGCTGAGTCCGTTCTAGCTCCAGGCTAGAGCTCAGCAGCCCTGTTTGTCCAAACACGTCCCAAGCTGGGTATTTGAGGATGAGCAGCGAGGCCATTAGTGCTGGCAGGGCTGCCTGCCTGGCCAGCTCGCCTGTGCTGGTGGTGCATGCACAGACCCGCAGCTCAGGGACACGCTGGATGAGTTGCCATGCAGGGGATTTGTCTGATGAGGATTTGTCGGGCAGATGGTGGGTGTGCTCTGCACCCTGCCCTGTTCACATGCTGTACCCAAACAATTAGAGTGCTGAGGAGGTTTTTTCCCTCTTAAAAATGCTTGTCACTCTCACATATACCTCATGTTTGCCATAGGGCAGCTCAGCTGCAGGGTTCTGCCTTAGGGCCACTGCAAGGTTCAGCCCTTGGTGTAGTAACAGTGCCCTGGGTGCTGCACACTGTGCATTGTTAGTGATATAATGAATGTCCTGACATGAATCTGGCTGATTAGGAGCAGTCTGTGTTTTTCAGTAGACTGTCCTGTCACACTCTTCAAACTGCCAAGAATTGTGATCACCACTTCATGTGCAGGTATGGACAGGCTCGACTGCTACAGCTCCCAGCCATTGTAAGGAGGGGCCATGGTCCCAGCAAACAGGTAACTGCCTGCAGTGGCAGTGCTGGTCTGGGGTGATGCCTGAAACCAGCCTGTGGACCTTGTTTAGAGAAGCTGTTGTTTAGAGGGGCTGTTTTTTCTACACACAGTGTTTAGAAAATCTGTGGCAAATTTAAGAAGAGCATGGCGATGTTGCCAGCACTTGTGAAATGTCCATGCAGACATGCAGAGAGCAGTTTTACAGCTCCTTCCCATGTTTTTAATGTGCTTCGTAGCAGGGCAAGTGCAAGTGTTACCTTTATAAAATAAGTAGGTGCATCAGGAGACCTTAAGAATAAAAGAAGGGACTGCTTTTACAGAGAAGTTTTGACTCTCAAATAGGGAACAGCATTTATTCTTAGAGGCAATAACCAAGTGAGCAATAAAATGGGTGCAAAGTTACACATAGTTTTATCAAGTACCTGCCCATTCTTTTAATGGCAGACCTAAGCAAATGCTACCAGGGAATTCCTGTGTGCCAGACTTAAGAGGGGCCAGTGTTAGGTGTGACAAAGATGTGAGAAACCCTTGGAGAACAAACTGAGAAGAAACCAGATGCAAGGGTTGTTGTCTGTGCTGGGTTGTTGTGTTCTTCACTGCAACATCAGAATTAAACCTTCTGTTTATAACCTGCAGCACTGTGCACCTGAGTCTGCTTCTGCTGAGGTCTGTACTGGCAAGGATGTGTTAACAATTCTCTCCTCTCAATGGATATACCTCATTGATATGATCCTCAATGTGTTCACTTTTCTCTGTGAAAGCCAGGGAAAAGCAGAGTCTCCTTGTAGGCTTCAATGATCCTTCTCCAGCAGAAAGTGATGTCATCAGTCTCCACTGCTGTTTATTATAGTGAGGTGTTTCTGCCAGTACAGTGCTATGAATGAACTGTTGGCAGTGGAGTGCCTGGCCTGCCCTGATACCTTGGAGAGGAGAATGATGCTTAGGATGTATTTGTATCCTGAATTGCAGCTTGCCGTGTAGCTAGGACAAACAGAAGTGGTTCTGAGTGCCATGAAAATTATCAGAGGGCTGGAGCACTTCTCTGAAGAAGACAGGCTGAGCTAGTTGGGGTTGTTTGGCCTGAAGAGGAGAAGACTCTAGGGGGGTTCTTTATAGCAACATTCCAGTTCCTGGAAAGGGCCTAGAAGAAGGCTTGGGAAGACTGTTCACAAGAGCAGGGAACAATAGGATGAGAGGTCATGGTTTTAAGCTAGAAAAAGGTAGAGTTAGGCTGAACATGAGGAAAAAGGTTTTCAGTATAAGGGTGTTGGATCATTGGAACGTTTCCTAGAGAGATAGTGGAGGTCCCATCGCTGGAGATGTGCAAATTCAGGCTTGATGGGGCTATGAGCAATCTGCTCTAGTTAGAGATGTCCCTGTTTGTAGGGGGTTTGGACTAGACGAGCTTCAGAGTCTCCTTACAACCCAATACATCCTATAAAATGAACTGCTATCACCACAGGGAAGGCACAAAGTACTTTTCAAGGTTATTTGATAAATAGTATGTCCAGCACAGACTTACCTACTACTTCAGTCTGATAGTCCTGCCTTGCATGTTAGCAAGGTAGAATTCAGCCCAGAGCACTACATGGTGCTGATTGCCCTGCTCTGTTGTTACCAAAGGCTCTCAGAGAATCTTCCAGACTACCCAAAGATGTTGGACAGGACAGGACATGACACATGTTTCTGTACAACTCTCAAATTTTCAGATCTTCCCCAGATCTTTGTTCACTCTCCCAAACCCTATTGGAGCCACTTGAGGAAGATGAGTCTCCAGGAAAGGCTTCAAACAGCAGTACAGATGATGTCAACATTCAGACAAGACCTAACCTGACACTTTTCCAAAGTGAAAGGCAAGTCCTGCTGCTTGCTTTTGCCCTGTAACAGCAGCTGAAGCACAAACAGCATCATTTGCTGTGGGTGATGACAAGGAAAGAGAGGGATTGGGAAAGAGTAAGGAAAAGTACTCATATTCATAGAATGGTTCAGGTTGGAAGGGGCCTTCAAGATCATTTAGTTCCAACTCCCCTGCCATGAGCAGAGACACCCCCTCACCAGACCAAGTTGCTCAAGGCCCCATCCAATCTGGCTTTGAACACTGCCAAGGAGGGGAGACATCCACAACCTCCCTGGGCAACCTGCTCCAGTGTCTCACCACCCTCATCGTGAAGAATTCCCTCCTGACTTCCAGTCTAAATCTACCCTCTTCCAGTGTGAAACCGTTATCCCTGAGCTTACTGCACCCAACCTGTATTTGTGCCTGGGATTGCCTCAACCCAGGTGCAGGACCTTGATCTTGGCCTTGGTGAATCTCAGGATATTGGCACTGGATCACCTCTCCAGCCTGTCCAAGTCCCTCTGGATGGCCTCTCTTCCCTCCAGCGTGTCCACCACACCACACAGCTCGGTATCATCGGCAAACTTCCTGAGGGTGCACTCAATGCCACTGTCCATGTTGCCAACAAAGATGTTAAACAGCACTGGTCCCAGTACCAGCCACTTGTCACTGCTCTCCGTTTGGACTTTGATCCATTGACCACAACTCTGAGTGTGAC
Source organism: Upupa epops (assembly GCA_013397515.1). Lineage (NCBI taxonomy): Eukaryota > Metazoa > Chordata > Aves > Bucerotiformes > Upupidae > Upupa > Upupa epops. The sequence continues at coordinate 815,089 of VZRI01001621.1, read as the reverse complement.
CATCCAGCCAATTCATTATCTAGCCAGTGGTCCTGTCATCAAATCCATAATTTCCAGTTTGGTGACCAAGATATTGTGCAGGACAGTGTCAAAAGCTTTACACAAGTCCAGGTAGATGATGTTGGTTGCTCTTCCCTTGTCCACTTGTGCTGTAATGCCATTGAATTAGTCAGGATTTGCCTCTGATGAAGCTGTGTTGGTTACCAATCACCTCTTCACTTATCAGATGCCTCAGCAGTGCCTTTAGGAGGATCTGATCCATGATCTCACCAGGCACAGAGGGGAGGCTGACTGGCCTATAGATTCCAGGGCCTTCCTTTTTTCCCTTTTTAAAGATGGGGCTGATGTTTTCCCTTTTCCAGTCAGCAGGAACTTCACCAGACTGCCATGATCTTTCAAATATGATTGCTAGTGGCTTGGCAACTTCATTTGCCAGCTCTGTCAGGACCTGTGGGTGGGTTTCATATTGAATGAAATTGTAGAAGAAACCAAGCTTCTCTGTAGAAAATGTCGATTAAAATATTAATTTTGTGTGTACTGCTTAGTAGTCACCATGATATATGCATTGTCTGTGCCAGAGCTAGAAATCAAATTATAGCAGATAGAGAAGATGTAATTATCTCCCCTTCCTCAGCTGGGTTTGTGCCTGCCATCAGAGCAGGACAATGTGGGACCTTCTGAAGCCCATGGCATTGGAAGAGGCTGAAAGCAGGTCCCTGGAATCTTCCAGGTTAAGATGCTCTGGGTTGCATCCCTCAAAGGTATTTGGGTAAATGGAGCCCATTTTATGTAGCCCATGGTGGACATTCTCCTCTTTCTCCCAACTGAACCAACAAAGCAGCCAGTGGGGCTCCCTAGTTTGTCATGAGATTGAACATGCAATTAGGTGGGGATTTTTTGCAGAGCTGATGCACCTCAAACCGTTACCCAAGCCTTGCAAAATTAACTTCTGCAGAAAATCTATAAAAGTAGGGGTAGGTGGGAGGAAAAAAATTGCATTCTAATGGAGCCAAAGACCACGGCCTCTTTAAATGTTATTAAGTCAATAATTAAGTGAATTTGGAGTGTGAACTGTGTATCCACTTTAAATGGATTAATGATATGAGAATTTATACAAAATTGCTGTGTTGATTTTATGTTAATGGCTGTTTGAATATAAGCTGAACTATTAACCAAGGATAAGTGGAACTAATGTGCCAGCATTACTATAGAAATAAAACTGAAAGGATGGTCTGCAATTTGCAAAGGACCTTCTTTCCGTGGAGTGGGTCTGGGCAACAAAGGCTCCCTCGGACAGATTGAAAGGATGCCAGTTAGGGCAGGAGGGCTGTAAAAGGAGGATGCTTAAGAGAAGCCTGAACAGCTTAAATAAAAGCAGAGAGGGATAATTCAGTTGTCAATAGTGACACTGGAGACACAGCAGAGCAGGGTATCTAGTTTAAGATCACCACTTTCTGCTATAAATCTCTTGGGGTCAAAAGATGCAGCAGCCAAGATGCAAACAAGCCCCAGTTCTTGGGGGAAATTCATGCTTCAAGCTACATTTCACACAGAATCATAGAATCACAGTATCATCAAGGTTGGAAAAATACCTTCAAGACACTCAATTTCAACCATCTGCCCTACAACACCTATCCGTTAAACCATCTCCCAAAATACCATGTCTATCTGTTTCTTGAACCCCTCCCTAAGCAGCCTGTTCCAAGCCCTCACCATTGCTTTCTGAGCCTTCACTGACACAACATAACCCTATTTCCTCTTGTCCTGTCACTAGGGTCAAGAGGCTGACACCTACCTCACTACAATCTCCTCTCAGTTTGACAGAAGTTGGACAAGGACGCTGCTCCAAGAGCATGGGAAAAGATCTGTTGATTGGTAGAAGAAAGCACGGTGAGTAAGAATGGCATGAAAATGAGCAGAAGGAAATGTAAGCTGGCGTCAGGGAGTTTTCCTAAAGAGTAAAGTCTGGTCGATAGTGGAATCCTCATTAATTGAACCATTTAACTGTAAGTTGGATAAAAGCCCTCAAGAAAATACTACAGAGTATGCTCCTGCTTTGGCATGTAGTTGGGTAAAATGATCTAACAGCTCTTTCTTCTTGGAGACTATGGTAAAATAAAGATAGGATTGAAACAGCTGCTGAATAACCTTCATTGTTCTCAGCCTTTGATTTTTTTTTTCCTCCCCTCTCAGAGGCTAAATCTGAGGTGCTGAGTGGGCAGGCTGTGTGCAGCCCATAAAGGCAGAAACAACTCCAGGTGACCAGGAATCTTGAAGCCTCAGGTCTCCCCTCACATGCAGATCTTTTATGTTCTATGTGGACCCTCATTTTTGTGTATGGGGATGGAATCGGACTCAAGGCTTTCTTGGTGCTGGTTATTTTGTAATAATATTGTGCCTGCTTTCTGCAGTAAGTTAACTTTGGTGGTGCAGAAGCGTTTGCACCAGTCCCCTTAGGCCCGTTTGCTAAACAGGTAGACAAAGTAAACAGTTTTCTGAAGGGTTGGAGAGCTGAACTGGCTTAGTGAAGTGTCTCATGACAGGCTGTGCAAAGAGGAGATTGTGGCAGCACATGTGGGACAAGAAGGCGAGGGAAGGAAGGAGCTAGGATGGCAATGGGAGTAAGACATCCACATTTAGCCACAGGATGCTGATGGATCTGCTCAAGTATGCCATGTAATTCCATGCTTAGTTTGTCTATCCAAAACTTAGGGACAGAGATGCTTCCTCTGTCCATTAAGCTGTTGCTAAAAAGTCATAGACAAACATAGGTCTACTCTTTGTAAAATCAAGTGCATTCATTCCCCATGTCTACAAGGATTTACTTTAAAACTATAGATTTCACATGCTTTTAGATTTTGAGTTGAAGCTGAAGTTCTCTGTTGCTCCTGTGTTGTTGCTAGCGACTGAAAAGATACCGATGAGACCTCGTTGAATGTGCAGATGTCTGTAAGAGCCATTGATTCTTGACTCTAATGAGGGTTAGATCAGGCTTTGTAGGATGGCACTTGAAAGCAGCAATGCTTTGTGACAAATAAGTGCTCAGAATTTATGGGCAACAGTATAAATGCAGAACTGGGAAGGTGATTAAAAGCATTTTTCATAATACGATGTACCTGGTATTTAAATAAAATGTAAATAATTCCTTAATCATGTTGTTAATCCTTTTGGGGCTTGTCTGCCAGGACTACAATCAAACAATAGCAGCATATAGATGTTTGGAAAATCAACTGCAGGATTAGCTAATCTCATCTAACTGAGGCATAATGACAAACTGGATCATACATATTTTGTAGTTTATTGCCACTAGTAGGACTGTGTTTCAAGGTCAGAATTTGTATTCATCTAACCTCACAAAAATGAATGCTTGGAAGAAATTATTTTGTATTAGGGATTGGAGGAAATAGCAATACTCATTGCTTAGAGGCATGAGAAAAGCAACACATCTTACAGTTCTGGGTCTAGTTCTTCCATTAATAGTTTGCGTCCGGCTGTTAAAGCACTAAATGTTGGTTTTTATGGTTTTTTTTTGCACTCAGAGCCAAATCTCTGTGTTCCCAGAACATGCAGCACACTTAGAGTCTACATCTTCGTGTACAAATTTACACATGCAAATTTGTATATTTACACGTTCAATTTGTCAAAACCTTTTGCCTAGTAATCTTATGTTATCAGGTTAAAAGGCTTAGCTCCCTGGGTCTCTGTTCTTCTCTCCAGGGCTGAGCATAATTCTCTGTTTGTAGTGGGCTGAACATTTCCTTAATGCTACATTCTGGTGCATTTACTCATCTCCCTTGAATATCACTTTATTTTGCTACTAGTCCAATCTAGCAATGGCCATAGCAGCCATCTATTTTGCACTTACAGAGCAGTACTCCTCTTGACAGGTGGAAAGCTATGTGAGTAGTTATTCATATGGGAGAGGAGAAATGAATGCAGGTCAACCCAATGGGTGATGTGGGAGCCTCCACCTGGATGAGGAGCTTAGCAGGGTGGAATTGCCAGTGGAAAAGATTGGGAACGACTTGCAAGTCTTTTTTTCACAGTACCAAAGCAATGTAAGCCCTTCACTGCCAGACATATGGGCAGCCCCTAATGAGGCTTATATTATTGCTACTTAATATGCAAGTTGTTTTAAAGCAAGTGAAACTTGCAATGCTAATGAACACTTAAGCAAAACACATTTTTCTTCACGGGCCCATTACTATCCAGAGATAGCTAATATCTGCTAAATGATTTTTCTCTCCAAGATAATGCCCAGATAAGCTGTTAATGCCTCCTGCCATGCAAAAGTGATGTCAGGTCCTTGATAAGGAGAAGGATGACTTTACACCCACACTATGTGAAAGCAGAATACAAAGTCTGGCAACCTTTCCACTTGTCTTTGGTGCCTACAAGGGATGCTTGGGTTATGTTTTTGAGGTTTTTCCCCAAAGTCACCAGAGCTAAACAGTTGCTTTTTGTTTTATTTGTTCCGAAAGTTAAAAATTATCAGTTAATTAAATGTTTTCAGTAGGTAACACTTTCAGAAAGATGCCAAGTATAACAGCTCTCATGTTGTGGCCACCAGCTACTCACCATGCTACAGTCCAGTAATGGAAAATACACCCACAGAATATTCTGCCACGGCTTTTTTTGGGCAGAGACACTTCCCTTATTAGGAACCATCCCCATTGCTTAACTGGTGTCAAAGCAGTTCTTTTTAGCGAGGAAAAGGTGACTTGTGCGCAACCTCCTGCCTTCCCCTGAAATACTCAGTGGCTCTGGTGGTCATATGTCTTTTCAGGGTCAAAGCTGGCTGTCCCTAACAAAGCTCCTTTTATGAGAGCTAGGCTGCTATAGTAACAACACAGAGATTTTGGCCCTGACAGTGGCACAGTTTGCTCACAACAGACTTCAGCAAAACCCTGTCTGAATGTCCAAGTCGAGAATAACTCCCACATTTATTTGCAAACCTTTATGTTTTGGAGAGCAATGACACTGCAGATGCCCTCACTGTGTGCACAGCCCCTGGACAGGCAAAGGAGAAACCCAGCTTGGAAGCTGAGTTACTGAAGAAACCTGTAGAATTTACCCTTCTGGGGCATAAGCTGATTAAGCATGGACTCCTTTTAGCCCCAAGAACAGCATTTCCTTGATTCTGAGCTGGCTTTAAGTGCAGCCCTGTGGAAAGCAGGGGAAAAGCAGACTAAGTCACATGCACAGGGACCTGCTTTACAGAAGGTGCCTTTGCTTATCCTCAGCCCATCTTGACCCATCCTGGAGGAATCACAGAATCATGGAATGTTAGCAGTTGGAAGGGAGGGAAGTGACCTCTGGAGATCATCTAGTCCAACATCCCTGCCAAAGTAGGATCACCTAGTGCAGGCCATGCCACACAGGGTTGCATCCAGGTGGGTTTTGAAAATCTCCAAAGAAGGAGACTCCATAACTGCTCTGGGCAGCCTGTTTGAGTGCTCAGTCACTCTCATAGTAAACAAGTCTTTCCAGATGTTGAGGTGTGTTCCAGCTAGTACCTGTTGCCCCATAACTGCTCACAGGGCACCAATGAAATGAGACTTCTTGACACCCACCTCTCAGATATTTATAGACATTGATATGATCCCTTCTCAGCCTTCTCTTCTCCAGACTAAAAAGCCCCAGTTCTCTCAGACTTTCTTCATAGAAGAGATGTTAAGGGTCCCTTAATCATCCTTGTAGGTCTCTGCTAGACTTTTTCCAGTAGATGCCTGTACCTCTTGAATTGGAGAGCTCAAAAGTGGCAGCAGTCAGAGACTTTTCTGTCTCCTGGAGGCTCTATGGAGGAGCATTTCTTGAAAGGAGGTCAAACTCCTCCTCTCCTTGTCTTCTGTGCCTTTCCAGTTAGGACCTATCTTCTTCCCTTCTTCTTCCCAGCTTCCTGATGGCTCCATTATTCATCCAGTACCAGCAAGCCCTTTGAAAGCACATGAAAAAAATTACTCAAGTTGCTGTTCTGCCTCCAGAAACAGAGAATTCATATTCCCCATTTCTTTAATGGCTTAGACAGTTAAATTAGAATAATATTAAGGGGCAGTTTAGAGAGGGATAAAGCAAACAGTGCTGTGAACTTCAATAGAAAAATATCTCGAGTCAGGTTTTCATGAAGTGCATTCTAATCTCAAAAATCTCAAGCAAAATTACTAAATTGGTCCCTTTTCCCTTTTGTGTTCTGATTTCTCGGTCTTCAGGGTACATTCATAAAGTCTAGAAAATTACTATTAATAAAAAATAAGAGAGGAGCTAGCTGAGTTGCTCATGTCATTGCATGCTTCTGGCAGTCAAAGCTGAAGAATGCTCAAAAATCACAAGACTTGAGATAAAAATCATCTGAGTTGGCAACATTGTTCCAGGACTCCCCACGAGATCCACTGTGCTTTTAAAATTACACCATTGCAAAATTAATCAGGGGAGAGGATCAGATGGAATACATGGCAGGGAGTTTAGCAATGACTTAGATTTATGTCTGGGGCATGTTGACTCACGCCTCTCTGCAGCTCGGTTGCACGTCCTGTCACGCTGCTTTGTGCAGGGCTCTGGACACCAGGAGATGAAGACGTGTTGCGTGTCTTGACTCCCTTTTGGAGAATCAGCAAAATCAGTGTTCCCTGGGTCAGGGAGATTAAAGAGTTTTTTATCAGGAGAGTGGTGTGGCAGCAGGGAGGTGAAATCTCTACATGACCACAGTGTAGGAAATTGGTGTTTTCTTCCCTCAAGAAAGGAAAAGACCAATTTTCATCTTTATCCAGCTCGGTAATATTTCTGAAGTTAGTTAAACTCACGTTGGTAACTGTACAGTTATACTTAGCCTGTCAGACCCTATTGATTCCCAAGTATCCACATTTTATTGCAACATTATTAAGTATGTTATAGCTGTTCAAATAGTTCTTGCCAAGGCTCTGCTCACTGGTTGAAATACGAATGATTTACAAACTGCATCTAGTTCTAAACTTACGATTAGGTGTAGGGCCATGCAGTTATTTGGAAATGTGAATGATTCAGGCAAATCACATTCACAGTCCATGGAGTGTTCATGTGTGAAGGGAAATGTCCAAAAGCACAGAGGATACATGAGTGACAAACAAACATTAACAAACCGAGGATACATGAGTGACAAACAAACATTAACAAACCTGAGAAGCACGGTGTCCACATCCTGTTTGTACTGCCCTCTAGGCAATTTGGTTACTTATTATTTGTGGGGTGGAAAGCCCACATTGCTTTTACTTTGTAATTCAGTGTTTGCAGCCGTCCCCCAATAGGATCATGATGGAAAGGGAAAAACAGATGCTGAGTCAGACACTACCAGCCAGGCTAAGCCTGTAGCATGCTTCTTGGGCTCCCAGATTGATTTTTCCCATAATTATGACTGATGCTTTGATGAGGAATGTTGAGTGCATTTTGACTGTCATCAGCAAACCCAAGAGGCTAGGAGCAACCTGTGGGTGGAGGAAAAAATGTTTCCAAGTCTTACAAGAGCTTCTTCATGTGTATATAGTAAAGGACTCGCAAGCAGACTTGTCTAGTTGGCATTAATCTTCTTAAAGTTGGTAGGTGGGGAAAACCTGGCGGAGGTGCCAATGGTTATTCCAAACTGATATCTCAGATGTAATTTGGCCCCAAATCCTTCACTGCATTTGGAAGTATGCAGCTCTTGCTGCAAATCGGCTGTGTATTTGTTTCCAATATATCTTAACCAAATACAAGGAGGAGGAATTTTTTTAAAGACAGAAAATAGCTAAAATGCCTGCCATGAGTGGGAGATGGATGGAGGCCAATATGTCGGTACTTGTGCAGGAAGAGTTTTGCACCCAATTCTCTTTTCACTGATACTGAACAATTCAGGAATAACTCCATTACAGTCAGTTGAGAGGAACAATTTCTTACCAAATACAATAATCAGCATTTCTTGGCAGACACGTACCGGCTGTGGCCTGTAGGTCGCAGCAGTGTATGCTTTTCTTTAGGAAATAGCATGCCAGCCTTTGTTCTCCCAAGGTGGAATTCCCCAGTAAGGTAAGCCAACTTGTATATGGCCCTATCGCTAAAAAAAAACAGCCCTTGACCTTGCTGGCGAGAGCAAAAGCTGTTGTTTCTTTAGGTTTTTGTGAGGTGGGTGTGACCCATGTTAAGCAGTTCAGGCCACGTGAATCAGCGCCACGTGGTCCAACAGCACCTTCGAAACAGCATGGGAAGAACTAAGATGTGCCAGAAGCAATGCTTGGAAAAATTGGTCTGGAGGTCCCATCCCACTAGGTAGACTAAACGTTGTCTTTTGCTTTCATGTAGTTTGGATCCAAAATTTCTATGACTCCACATAGTTGTCTGTTGAAGTCATGGATCATATAGTACTGCAGGTATGCAAAAAATGTGACTCCACGGACAGTGCTGCCATGAGAAACAGCTCCACGCTAATATGATCCCAACATGTGCTACAGAAATTAAAAGCTTAAGCAGATGGCACATGTGTGACTCTTTCTGGCTGCAAAGACAGGAATAAGGTACTTTATAGGTCAAGTTCATTCACTTCTTGATTACTCACAAAATAGTAAATACAGAAAGAAGTGCAAAATTAAATTCTATGACAGTGTTCTGCTTTTCCCCAGGAAATGCCATTGGGAATCCAGCCAGTAAAGGCAGTTATGAAAATATAAAATATATGAATGCCAATGGAAATTGACTGAACAATCTCCTTTTTGGTGGGAAATACGGTTTATCAATATTTATACTGATCTTCTTGAAATACTCAAGGCAGAATGGAAAAATGAGTCAAACTGCTGAAAAACCGCAAAACATGTTTTCAGCTGGCTGCAAACCAGGAGACATCATGCGACTTTTTAAAGAAAAAGCAATCTCTGTTTCTTCAGAGATTCATTTGGCTTAAGGCCAGAAAGGAGCATTAGATCATTTACTCTGACATTTTGTTTAAATAAAGCCAGTTACCCCTATATTTAGCCTGAAAATTTGTATTTGGTTAATTTTTTTCCAGAAAAGCAACTAGCATCTAGTTTTGATTTGTGTATGCAAACAATTGTAGAACCCACCAGTTCCTCAGTGTTTTCTACAAGCACTCTCTAACTTTCTCTATTAAAACTTCATCTTGATTGCTCACTTAAAATTGTATGGCTTCCCATTTCAGACCCTGCTCCTTGTTATGCTTTGCTCCTTTAGAGGGGAGTTTCTGTTCTTTTAATGTCCAGTGGTTTTTATATTGTGTGTATAAATACACTGCAACCAAGTCACTTTTTCTTCCTCACTGGTAAATTAAACTGCTTGAATTCCATAAATACGGAGCCAGGCTCTTCTCAGGGTCATCTGGTGATAGGACAAGGGGCAATGGGTGCCAGCTGGAACAGAGGAGCTTCCATATCAATATCAGAAGGAACTTCTTCCCAGGGAGTGTAACAGAGCACTGGAACAGGCTGCCAGGGGGGTTGTGGAGTCTCCTTCTCTGGAGATGTTCAAGACCCACCTGGTTATTAGAATCAAAGAATCATTAGGGATCAGAAGGGACCTTGGAAGATCATCCAGTCCAATCCCCCTGCAACAGCAGGATCACCTAGACCAGGTCGCACAGGAACAGATCATGCCTTACTGAAGTCAAGATTCTATGAAATAGTACGTTAAGCTTTTAACTAATTTATTTCGTATTAGTTCTTTACTCCATTTTTCAGTCTTGAAAAGAGCTAAACCAGGATTGTTTTGCTAGTGCTGTGTGCAGAGGTAAAAATCCACTCTTCCTCTACTTTATCTAAAGGTCAAATTTGCTTATTTGCTTTTTATTTTCTTTTCCTGGAATGAAGCCTTAGATTCAGACACTTAACTTCTCTCCCACTCACTGCTCTCCATGTTGACCTCCTTGCTGCAGCTAGGGTCTATGTTGCTTAGTGGTAGCTGTGAAATTTTGCATTTGGCCGGATACAAATGTGTCTTGTTTTAAATACCCCGATTGCTACATGATGCCAATTGTTCTCCATTATGAACCTCTTATTTTCTGATGTTGATTCCTGCATGCCAGATTACTTCAAAACCACTGACTGTGGTTGACCCACAACCACGTTGTGCTGTGAGCAACCTTCCTACAGATGTTTCATAACGGTTTTATAATCAACGTGTTGTGTTTTGCGGAGTTCTGTGACTTACCAAGCTCTTAAGCATGTTGCATCTCTGCAGTTAGCTTTATCAACCAAACTTGTAATCTCATCAAATAATGACATCAGATTTATATGATGAGGCCTGTTTTCCATAAAACCATTACCAGTTTTAGATTTCAATATTTTATTATTTTATTATCTTTATTAATTGTCATTTTTATCAGCTCTCCATGGCCATCTGGCTCACACTTCTCTGCTTTTCATAGAATCATAGAATCATTAGGAATCAGAAGGGACCTCGAAAAATCATCTAGCCCAATCCCCCTGCCACAGCAGGATCACCTAGACCAAGTTGCACAGGAACAGATCCAGATGTGGTCTGGAACATCTCCCCAGAAGGAGGCTCCACAACCCCTCTGGGCAGCCTGTTCCAGGGCTCTGTTACCCTCCCTGGGAAGAAGTTCCTTCTGATATTGATATGGATCCTCCTCTGTTCCAGCTGGCACCCATTGCCCCTTGTCCTATCACTAGATGACCTTGAGAAGAGCCTGGCTCCATCCTCCTGACACCCACCCCTCACATGTTTATAGACATGAATTAGGTCACCCCTCAGCCTCCTCCAAGCTCAAGAAACCCAGCTCCCTCAGCTTTTCTTCATAAGGGAGGCGTTGGCACCATATTAACTGTCACCCAGTGTTCAGGAAGCATAATTAATCAAAACATTTCGGTATGGCCCAAACACTTACCTCCACTGATACACCCTCTTCCCTTCCTCTTCAGTGGCAATAGCTCCTCCATGAAGAGTTGAAAGAAGGTATTGCCATCACAGCACTGAGCCATCCAGGAATCTTTCTACGATTTGGCACACGAGTCTCTAAAAGTCACCTCTTGTGTACAAACGTCTGTAGTTCTGCCATAGTTGGAGACAATCAATTATTAGAATCTGTCCTACATGCAACCAGTAGCTGGCATTACTCCACAGAACTAAAACCCCAGGAATCTCCCAATTACCCATGCAGACTAACATCCGTTTCTGCAGCAGCACAGGCCATGAGGCTGTGCTCCTGGGGAGCAGTATCAGTTTTGCCTCGGTTACAATGGAGAGTTCCGTGGTGTGACGTTTCCATGTGAGCAGCACTAAAAACAGCCTCAGGCACACTGTAAGTCTGTTCCAAGCAGAGCTCATATTCAATTTAGTATTATGGAAAACTCTGGGCAAGTTTTCCACTCAGATACATTATATTTTACAAGAGCAATCTGTGAAGTTATGCATCCTATATTTTTTTTATCACTTATCTTTAGGAAAATAAATAGAAGTCCTTATGACAATTAAATAGCAGTCTGTTTCTCACAGGGAACTGAGGTTATAGAAAAGCAAACCAATTTATTTTTCAATTGTTGGATATTTTGATTCAATGATCAGGAGGCCAGTTCAATGTAACATACATTCTAGTCTATGTGACTAAAGGAAAATCATGATGACAGAACACCATTTGGATCCAGCTCCCAGACATGATGGAAAAGAAATTAGATGCAAAATTGTGCAGATTGCATCATGGATCCATCCATTTACAGATCAATAAACCCGTTCTTTTCGCTCTTGGAAGTGCAAATGACATTGTGGTAGACTTGCAGGTGGCTCCAGCACAGAATGTGTGATCAAAATTAGTTTCGCAAATGAGAGCAAAGGATTTGACCAAGGAAGTGTGTGGTTTCATGTACAGGTCTAAAAATGTCGGCCTTGTTAGCAACGTCTCCACACCCTACATATCCCTTGCCCGGTATTCTGTGAAGACCTTAACAGAAGGCTGTTGTGTATAAGCAATACGTGCTTTGATTTGGGCTGTATTCACAGTATCACAGTAATGATAAGGTTGGAAAAGACCTTAAAGCTCATCCAGTCCAACCTATTCATCGTGTATATGTGTAGGGTAGTTCCAAATCTGGCTAGCAAGTATCAAAATCCTGGCTGAAAAGTTGTGATGTAAGAAGCACTTACTCAAGATGCCTGCAAACACATCTCTCACTGACAAAAATTTACATATCGAGAGGTTAGTTCAAATAATTGACAGCAATGTCAAGTGTATCTTAGTTATGTTATTGTTGTTTTACTCACATAGGTCAAGGAGCGTAATTGTTTTCTTGGCATTTTAACATCTCTCCTACAGGGAGGGGGATAAACTGTAGAAATGTTTTCTACCATGAGCTCAGGAGTAGCTGGAAGAAGCTGCAGCAGCGAGAAACTGGGATATGCACAGCTGTTCTTGTTTCCAGCTGGTTTTTGTATGTTCTCTGGGTGGAACAGATATTGATAGCTCTTCCCTTATAAAATATGTAATAGTGTACTTTATGACCTAATATATTTTCCAGTCCTAAGGTCTGATCCAGAGTCCACTTAGCTCTCTGAACAGGCTTCCAGTGGCACCAGTAGAGCTCTATCAAATTCTTAATGAACCAATACAAGTGAGAGGTAATTTAGGGCCATTATCTTTGTAGGGTTGCATATGGCTCGATGGTGCTCTACCATTAGCCTCCAGAGTTCTCTTCCTGCTGCCTGACTTGCTTTCACTAGCTGTTTTTCACCAGCCTTTGGAGATTTATATGCGACAACTCTGGGTCTCTTACACTGTCTGAGGCCACTTGCCATCGATCGAGTCGCAGACATCGTACTCTCTTCCTCCTTGGCACGCTTCCCTGGGAGAGCTCCAGGCTCAAAGGCCGTTGATAATGTCTGATGACATTTTGTGGCGCTCACTCCTTCAGTCTTGTCATATTTTTCTGCGTTATGCATCGTCAACTATAGCCTCCTAATTGTGACTTGATGTTTAAGTTCATTGGAAAAGGTTGTTTGCTTATGGGTTAGCATATCCACTCTGACACTCTCAAAGAACAGAGTGACAGAGAACACACTGGAAATTGCTGCTATGAGAGAGTGCTGCAAACCCTATCACAAGAGGCTCATTTCCACATGCAAGGTGTAGACTAAATTTGGGACACAGGGAATGTAGGTAAATGTAGGAACCAAACTGCTGAAAGTGTATGGAGATGAAAACCAGACAGAGGGAAAGGGAACATTCTGTGCTTGCTCCTGCCCTTGGACTCAGTGTCCTGGTGGAGACGCATCTCTGCCTTCTTAGGTTTACAACTATCTGTTGCCAAAAAATGGCTTCAAGAAAAGGATCCAGCCATTCTGCCACCATGTTTTGTGTGTGTCACTCATTTGTGTACAGGGGTCGCTTGGACAAACACATATGGCTTTGCCTCTTCTGCAGAAGAGATTGTTCTGCCTTTTTCCCACTTTGGCCGGGGTCCAAAAGGGTATAGCAGTTTCAAAACTGCTACAGCTGTGCCAAGTACATATATATCTCTCACTAGTTTGATGTGGTTATGCTGGGGACTCCAGATGTTTCACACCTACTGGATGTTTGTGGGAAATGTTTCCATTCCTGCAGTTCCTTGTTTGGGCTCTTGTTTGTGCTTGTTCCGTTAGATCAAATGAGACTAATGACAGGGGTAGCCATGCTTCCCAGGGATCTGAGGATTTAAAATGCTTGAAAGCTATTAGCAGACATGCTCTGTTGCTGAATACATCGAAGCCTTTTGCTGCAGGGGATCATCCCGAAGGCTGTAAGAAAACAACAGCTCAGTATTGTGACAACATTGGTTCACAACTTTGTTTTAGCTAGAACAGTCTTTTTCTGATCCTAATGTAGGTCATGGCTGCAAGTTAATTTGTTCCATGTGCCATTATGATGTATGATACATTCAGAAAAACAGGGTTCTCCCAGGGTGAGAAAAAATCATGTTTGCTAAGCAGTTACAGCCTCTTTTCTTTTTTTTTTTTTCTCCCATATTTCCCATGTGCTTTCCCATGCTTGGCTTTGCCCTCCTCCCTGTTTTCCTGCACTAGCAGCTTGATTCCACATCACTGGCACAACCACTTTAACACCCTGTGCTCTCCAGACCTCTGGGTATGCAGGCAGAAAGTGGTCCTATCCCAGTCTGGGTTAGGACATGCAGCTCTCCTGCAGCTCCATCTGTACTTGAATTTGCAAGTTGGAGCAGGGATTGCACACTCAGCCCTTGCCAGGCATTTTGAGGCTGGTGGCTCCCAGACATTGTGGCCTTAATCTCCTGCTCCTCTGGATACCTTACAAACCTTCACTGGGGCCTCTTCAACTTCAGTGTGAGCAGTGGGTGTCTCCTATGACTTCTGGCTTTGCCTGAACTTCCCCCCAACACTGAGAAGAAAAGTGTTTGTGTTTGCTCTGTCTGGGCTGCAGGACCACGAGATTTATCTCTTCTCTGTCTGTCTGCTCTGCAGTTGGAGGAGAGGTTGCAGAGTAGAGTGATGTACCTAGGCTTATCTTTACTGTCAGTACAATTGTATTAGTCAACCCAACGTGAACTGTCCTGAGCTGAGGCCTTGGGCTTTGGACACTGCATAAACGGAAACAGTGCCTTATTTCCACGAACTATGTGCTTGATTAGTATTTTCAAGGCTATTTGGTTGATGATGATAAACAGAAGGGCTTTGCATGAGACCTCCCAGTGCTGTTGTGTGCAGAAGAATGAAGAAACCTAATTAGCATCACCTAAGATGAAAGCTCTGTAATCATGGCTGCAATCTCAGAACAATTAATCATCCACCTACAATAAGTCACCAGACTAATTTCTCTGTTTTGTTTCTAAGCTCTTCTGTGGATTTGAAAGAATTAGTGGACTGAACGAGGTGCTGTGGGCTTTGGGATCCCAGCTCAGTACAGCTGCCTGGTTAATCACAGTGGGAGCACAAGCACAGAAGACAGACAAGGTGGCTTAACACTGTTTGTCACAGAAACACAGAATGATGGAAGTTGGAAGGGACCTCTGAGGATCATCTAGTCCAACCTAGAGCAGGTTGTACAGGATCATTTCCAGGCAGGTTTTAAAAGTCTACAGAGAAGGTGAAAACACAAACCACAACCTCTCTGGACAGCCTGTTTCAGTGCTCTTCACGCTCAAAGTAAAGAAGTTCTTCCTTATGTGCAGATGGAACTTCTTGCATTTCAGTTTGTGCCCCTTGCTTCTTGCCTTGTTGTTGGGCACCACTAAAAAGAGTCTGGCTCCCTCCTCTTGACACCTGCCCTTTAGATATTTATAAGCATTGACAGTCCCCTGCTGCCATCGTGTAAAACTTCACCTACCATTTTAAGAGCTCTGTCTGCCTGAGAAAGCTATTTTAGGCAACTTAAATAAAACTAGTTCAGTGACTCTGAAGACTGCAGAGCCTGAAGAATGAATAACTTTCCTATACATATCTATGTGTACAGGTTTAACCTCTGTCTATAAGTTTTTCCAACTTTGTTTTAGAGTGGTTGTGCTAAAATGCCACCAGACAAAGGCATGATAGCATGAGTCTTCACTGTGAAAGACATTATTGGAAATACAGAGAAACTAGCTGAGATATGGCCAAGTCCGAAGCTTAAACCTATTTCTTGGAATGTCTTTTTCAGCTTCTAAACCAGCCACATAAGCACTGCGGGTTGCCATAGTGCTGGGTGACTTATCTATGGCCTGTGCAGTGAAAAAGGGGTGAAGGATCACATTTTCCCTATTTAGCTTGTAAGTTCATTGTACTGTGCTTCCAGGAAGACTTGAATTTCACAGCACATTTAGAGACAAGGTCTTCAGTTGTTAGAGAGTGATGTACCTTCACCTAAGTCAATGGATCTCCAATGGTTTGTGGTAATTAAGGGTGGCACTGAGCCCCGGATATACTGTCAGAGAAAGCAAAATGTTTCATTTCTGCAGAGCAAAACAGGCTTCATTAACTGTTACAATCTGGGGAAAGAACTGAAATCTTGATGCACATTCATCTGAGATGCTCTTGACACCCACAACCGAGGAATTTTATTGTTTAACTGATGTGGGAAAATGTCGTACAGTTTTACAAGCCATGAAAATCTGTGACCAGCGGTGAAACAGTGTGCTGTACAAAAGAAACAGCTTGATGAGAAAATGTAAATATTTATTCAAAGCCAAAATAGAGTCTGCAAAATTATCTTACATTTCTGTCATGCGGACACTATCACCAAGAATGACAGAGGGAGAGAGAAGAAAGAATTAAATTCCACATAGGAGGGACTTTGGAAAAATCTAGTGTGTGGCTACACAAGGCTGTTTGGTTGTACACGTTCAAATCCAGGAAAAGTGCCGTTCCCCCCTCAGATGTGTCTCTCACGTTGGAACCAAATTTTCTTGGCTTATTAAGGCAAACTCTTGTCATACTCAGTGGGTTAAATTCTCTTCTCATTTACATGGAAATGGGAGGACTGAAGGATATGGTACACAGGTTACAATGTCAGATTTCCAATCAGAGCATCAAAATTAAAAAGCAGTCTGATCAACCCAATTTTCCAGCTGAAAACACAGTATTTCTGGTAGCTGTAATTTTGTAAGTGATTTCTGACCCAATTTTCATACATACATGTTCTTGCAGCACAGGCATTTTCCCCTTCTTTCTCTTTCCAGACCTTATTTGCGGTTTCCTTCTAAGATATAAAACGCTATTATGTAAATGATAGTTTTCTTAGAAAGCAAATCCACTGGGATATTTAATTAGAATATCTCTGTGAACATCTGAGCCAAGCTGCAGCACACTGTGAACTCTGGAAGTGATGCTGAACAGCACTGCTCACAGTTTTATCTCGTGTTTGCTGTTAGAAATGTTCGGTGAGGATAATATTTCAAAACACACAGCTCAGTCACATAACCAGTTCTTGCACCACTGAGAAAGGGAGGGAGCTTGAAATATATACAAAAACCTTCTTTGGAAGAAGGAGCAGGGCAAAACATGCAGTGAGAAATTATATTATAAAAATCTTTAATTTATTATGAGGGCAATTTTCAGATTGCAGTGTCAAGGTCCTTGGTGTTTATGAACATTTTCTGCACCACCTAATAACTGAGAGTCAAGGAGAATCTATCAAATTAATTTTAGTTTTGGCTGGAGAGTTAGACTTTTTAAAGAATGCTAATGATTTTGTCCAGACATTAATAAATTTGCAGTAAAACCCAGCAAGCAAAAGACAAATGAAGGGACATTTTTGTCCTTCATTCCCTTCCTTGGAAGGCTGGAAATATTATTTATCTCTCTCTCCTGCTGGTGCTAGGGACAAATTTTTCAGTGCATGAGATTCAAGCGTGCCGTGCAGGTTAGAAGGACAAATCAACATGTTCTCCTTTGTCTGCAGGGGGATGTTATTGTCCCAGGAACATGGAGCGGACTGGAAGTTTGAGAGAATGGCATCAAGAAAAGCATCGAGTTGGATCTAAAAGGATTCTAATTTTTTAGCCACTTTTCCTCAGCACCTTCTGATTAGTGTTGCTGCAGACAGGTACCCAGGTGATGCAACCTGGCTGTTTTCAGGAGCTTTTTCTTAATTGCAGAGCAACCACAGCCATTGGCAGTCCCACAGCAGCAGATACCACAGTCCAGTGCCTGTGTCCAGGGAGAAATCCATTTAACTAAAGTCAGAACCTGAGCATCATCAACTCTCATTTGCTTTACTGGCAGCTAAAGACATGAATCATCTTGCACAGGACCCTGAACACCTCTCGTAATCCTAAATGAGGATAAACAGTGAAGTTTACTTTAGTTGTTTTTGCAGAAAAGTAGATACTACTGAACGTGAAGCCCAAAATACAGTTTAGTCTCTTGTTACTGCTTCTGCAGGGAAAAATGTAATTATATTGAGCTCTAAGTAACTTAGTTTGGGACAACTTATTTAGTCTCTGCAGTATCAGTCCATTCCCCAGAGCATTAAAAAATGAATGCTGGTGTCCAGCCTATTGCCATAGTAGCTCTGTGATACATAACACACCAGAGTCTTCCAGTAATTCCTCTGTAGGTTAATAATGAAAACAGAACTGTGTAAGTCTAGGGCTAATATAATGTGCAGAGATACAGTGAAGCCTGGGCAAACATCTAAAGTAAAGGAAAGTAGTGGACAGAAGCCAATAGCCAAGCTTTTCTCCATTTTCATTTTCTCACAAACTCATAAATACAAATACTCTCGCCTGCAGTGGCACATCCCGTCTGCCTGTTTCTGCTATCAGTGATGGATAAATTCCTAATGAACTGGGGCAAGGCAGCACATAGATTTTTCTAGGCAGCATAATTCAAGCGGATTCTTGCAGTCCTCAGTTTAAGTAAGTAAAGGATTAACAGAGTGAGACTTAGCAAAGAAATCAAGCCCTGGGTTTTTTGAAAGGAACCAAAGCAAATGTCTTCTGGAAAATGGACCTGAGGATCTTTGGTGCCTCTGAGTATGGTTTGATTGGGTTTTTTTTTAAGAGCTGGATTTCTGTTTGTCTTAAAGTGAGTTGTGGGAAGAGTTTAGGAATCCTTTTCTAAACACCTTTCTGTGCCATATGTTTTCTCCCTACAGATCTAGCATATATTTTCTTACTTGTGGGCAGTGAGTGACCGTGGTCTCAGGATGAAGCATTTCCAGCGTTATCTGATGTAAAACACACAGCTGGGTTCACTCACAGGTTCATTCTCATTTCTTTTTGACTTGCAAAGCCATGGCAAGAGTCCATGGAAGAGATGGGGTACCCTGTAAAAATGCAGAGTGCTCACTATACCTACGTTACTTAAAATCTGAAGGTATTGCCTAGGGAGTTTGCAGTGTAAGGGAGTTACAGTACAGGAAGCAACAAAAAGGAACAAATTTAAATTGATGAGCAGAGACATTTATCAAACATAGTTGTTTTCTGTCTCAGTGTAAATTCATAGATTCATAGAATAGTGGGTTGGTAGGGACTTCAAGGATCATCCAGTCCAACCTACCAAGCTAAAAATACAGTTTAAATCATCTGTCCCAGCAGCCTGTCAAGCTGGGTCTGAAAACTGTCCAATGTAGGGTGATTGACCCCCTTCCCCTGGGAGATTATTCCAGAGTTGAATTGTTCTCATGATGAAGAATCTTCTAGACTCCAATCGAAACCTCCCCCAGAGTAACTTGGTCTCTTCTCCCCTTTCCTCAGTTCAGATTAGGGTCTAACTGGAGTAAAATACTTACAGTGTGTCCTTCACAAATGCTTATGTCAATAACAGCACCAAAACACCATTTAAGGCCTTGACCCTGCTAGGACACTGGCACCCAGTACTGGTGCTCAGTACCTGGAGGCTGGGGTAGCCCTGCACAATAAATGCGGCCAAGGGATTCTGCCCTCAAGTGATGCTGTACCCCACCAAGAAGCATGAGAGAATCCACACTACTCTTTCTACTCCTTATGTAAAGAGATGAGGAGGAATTTTCCATCAAAATGCTTTTTCAAATGAAAATATGATTTCTGAAGCTGGAAGAATTGATGGCTTTTTGTAGTTTTTCACTGGAGAAAAAAATTACCTAGAGAGTTACAGACTCATGTTGCCTCGATAAACACACACATATGTCCTGGCAAATGGTACGTTACTGACATGTCATCTCATTGTCTTGTAAATAAGTAGTAGATCTGTGAGTATCAGTGAGAAGGAACAGATGATTCTTTTTTGGCTACTTCATGCTAGTAAAAATGTCCCTACTTGAGCATCTTTAATATGTGCTTTAAACAATTTATGTGAAAGTATCAGAGTCCATACATTTTCCTTAATGCTGTGAAAAAAATATGGAGGAAAAGAGCCCTTGTCTGGTAGAACTCTTTGATATTGCGAGACTTTTGCTATTCTAGATAACACAGCTCACACCCAAACTGGCCTATGCATCCTTCTGCTGAGAAAAGCAGCACTCAGTCAGTGTGCCAACACACACATCTGGCTGGCAGGTTAATGCATTTGTGGGAAAACACACATTCCATTACAATTTATAACATACAACAAATGCTTGTTGGTCTAAAAAAAACCCCAAACAAAACAAAGTATTTACTGTTCTAAAAATAATCTGTGGGAGAAAAGGAAGGAAAAAAAAGATAAAGGAAATAAAGGAAAAATAAAAACATATTTTTATGTGGAAAGCACAATCCTAAAGTATGGAAACAGTGAAAAATCAAGCTCATAAGGTTTTCAGATAATGGGATAACCTTAGGTTCTTTGTTCTGAATATAAATTGGTACATTAAAATATGCTTATAAGAACGGCAGCTTTAGTATGAGCTGCCAAGAATAAGAAACTCAGCTTCATAAAATGACACCTAATGCGAAAGCTGTCCAAAAGACATTCTTCTATATATATTGCAGAAAAGGCCCCTTGGCTTTGGAAGGAAAAGAATGGGTAAAGAAATGCAGACTGCACCAGAAGCTGTTGTCCAAAACCAGGCTGTACACATGTTTCAAAGTCAGTGCTCTTTATTACAAGGCTTCATAAACCCAGTCAAGCAAATGCCAATGAAAACTAGCATTTACTGCTTTTATTTTCCTTTACGGAATAATGGAGGACATGAAAACACCACCTTACGCTGCTGGAATCACTCTTTCTTGTTCCAGAAATTACTCATGGCAAAATTACTGCCCTACCCATTCAACTACCAAGTCAAAATCAGGATTTTACCTACTTTCCCAAGATACGGATATATTTTCAGATTTGCTTTTAGTTGCACTAGCACATCAGGAGTAGTTCTACCAGCTGTAGTGAGAACACTCAGGCTCTACTCCTCACTGTATGGTGAAGCCAAGATTTTAATAAATGCAATTTAAGTGATATGGATTAAATTTCCATTAACTGATTCTCACTTAACTTACGCTGATTTGATGTCAGTGGAGGTCTAGAGATACACAGGCAGAATTTGCAATGATGAAATTCTTTGGGGAGATTAGAACTGAAAGCATAGTGTAAATTTTTTCCAACATAAGTGAAGCTGGCTTGAATCTAATTGTATTAGGCTTTATACTCTTTCTGCTACAGTGGCTGTGCATATGAATGTTTTAAATTAGCGAAGGCAATTTCTTGGTGGAAACGAGCCTTGGTGGCCGGTTGGACAGACAGGTAGGGAAAATAAGCTCAACATATTTCATGAATGATGGAGGCTGGGTAAAGAAAAGAAATCCTATTAGTGCCCAGTTAAAAGAATAGCCGTATCATGAATTCAGTGCTTATTAGAGGATCCAGTGGGACTACTAGAATATAGATGCAAATCCATAAGAAATTAGGTCCCTGAATTCTAGTGCTCAGGGAATCACTGTTTTGTGGAGGTGTTCTCAAACACGAATGGTGAGAAATTGGTCTCATTTATATTTCTGTAAATCAAGAATAACCTCAGAGCAAGGAAATGGAGTCATCATTCTTAGATTTTTCAACAGCTCCTGTGGCCTCAGTGTGCTCAGAGTGCTTTCTCTATCTGCATGGATCAATTATTGCCTGTGAGCTGGGGAGATACTAATATCCTCATTTCACAGATTGCATCTGAGACAGAGAGAGACTGGAGTCTTATTTCCTAACAAGATTTAAATCTATAACTCCTATTGGTTTCATTACAAATCAAGGGACTTTAGATACTCTGTACTAGGCAGTTTGCTTCAGAAAATATGTGTTGGAGGATGGAACTGAGCTGACATGCTTTGCATCCATGGTTACCTCTTTAATCACAGAGCCTAATTCTTTGGCTGGGGAAGACTGGCTTTTCCTCACAACGTAATAGCCCGCAGAGCTTCTGCGGGAGGTAAATGGGAAGGGGAGAGAGAGAACAATGCTTTTATTTTCACTTTATCATTTTGGGAGGTGATCAGATGCTGCAGTATTCTGCAAGAACTGGGTAAATAACAGAATCAATCGTCTGATGGCAGTTGCTTATTTGCAGTGTCTCACTTCAGGGTGTTGTTTCTTTCCTGTGTTTCCAGAGAAAATTCCTCCTGGGGTAATGATGAAAATCTAGTCACAAATCAACACAACTCAGAACATATGAGAAATCATAAAATATTGCAAAATAAAGTAAACAATACGAAAGCTCTGTGTTTTCATCGCTCAGGGAAAGACCTCCGGAACACCAAGGAATTTTGGAACTATTTCAGAGACTCAGAAGTCATGAAACTTGGGCATTTTTCCTCTTGAGGTTCTTCATTCTCTCTATCCTTTCTCCTCCTCAATGAATCACTCATTAAAAGAATTCATTACCTGGAAATACAGCAGAAGGCCTTCGTACAAGAAAACAGACTATAATAAGTATTATACTAAAGAAGAGGGAATAGAGAACATCAGCAGCTGAAAAAGATGCACATTTTGTGGGGCATGATGTTACTCAGAGAAGATGTCAGTGATGGGGTGAAAATAAACCAGTGTCAGTCACTGTGAATGAATTATTATCCTATAAAAACTAACCAGTGGAACAACGTCCCACACAGTTGTATCAAGTCATGAGGTTTGGCTGTCACGCTGGGAAATGGTCAGTTCATTCTGCCTGAGGGTAGATGTGCCAGTCTGATGGGCTTGGGAGCATCTCATTGCAGGACAGGCAGGCTCTCAGAGCTGAGGCAGAACTGCAATTCCCGTTATAATCCCTTACTATTGAAGAGCTTATAAACCCAGCCAGAAAATTTTGCTTTAGGCCACAACTGAACTGACAAGGTCTCAGCTTGCAAGAGCAAGTGTAGACAGTGGGGAATACTCTTCGTTTTGTTGAGAACAAGGTTTGATTTAATGAATGAGAGGAGGTAAGACCATAATTATTCTCTTAGAGAGCAGGAGAACAAGCAAAACATACACCACAGATTCATGTGACTGCCTGGAACCATGGGTTATATCAGTAACAGCTCTGCAAGGCAGCAGAGC
This sequence comes from Upupa epops, assembly GCA_013397515.1. Classification (NCBI taxonomy): domain Eukaryota; kingdom Metazoa; phylum Chordata; class Aves; order Bucerotiformes; family Upupidae; genus Upupa; species Upupa epops. The sequence goes on along the minus strand of VZRI01001621.1, from coordinate 792,229 downwards.
TATTGCTCTGCCTCATGGCAGAGTTTGGGTTCATGCACCAATGGGCACTCTTATAGTGCCCAGGCCTGAAATTCTATCTCCACTGTCAAAGTTGGATCTCAACATTTTTACAAAACCCTCAACTTCATAAAATCCATATTTCTTATTCTTATTCTTTAGATGGTGAAAGGTAGAAGCAAAGAATCTGACCACAAGTGCCCACAGAGCAAACTTTGCAATCCCATCTGACTGTCACTGACAGTCTTCGGGTAGCTAGCAAAAAAGCCTGTAAATGGTGTTGGAGATTGAATAGCCTGAAAGCCTCGGAGGTCTGACAATAATGCTCCAATATATTTCACATGTAATTTGGAAACCAAATCAGTGGTTTTTAATCAAGACCTTTACTCCGTGCAGCCAGCACTTCCTGTCCTAACAGTTGGCATTCATTTAAAAAATACTGTTAGCTGGAGAAAATTTGAAATAGGGCCAGGAACAGGTATTTAGTTGTGTGGGCAGATTGGGTGTGAAGTTTCTATCTGCATCTCTTCTAAGCTATCATGTTTTTTGCCCTTTGCAAAGATTCAGTCTGAAGAGCTGGGCTCAGAAGCTCATGCTCAGTCTGCTTGCTGAGCATGCACTTGGCTTGTGCACGTAGTGAACACCTGGGGCTTCTGAGGGACTTCTTGCGGCTTCCAAATGTCACAAGTTTAAAATGAACCACAACAGGCACAAATGTGATGTTTTACAGCAAAAAACCCAACAAACCAACAAACCCAAACCCACTAGTGGAGTGACTTTTCTCGGGGTTTTCATCTTCTGGGATTACTTAGTAAGTGAATGGGACAGTCAAAGGAGATGATTGTTTCGGCTAGGGTTTTCAGAGCCACTCAGTGGAGCATCACAACAAGTTACCAGTGATTAGGAATTGTTGATGGAGCTGTGACTTCATTAGAGAGCAAGGAGCTGAACAACTTCTTCCCAGTGAGGGTAACAGGGCACTGGAGGGGGCTGCCCTGGGGGGTTTGTGGGGTCTCCTGCTCTGGAGACATTTGAAACCCATCTGGACTTGGTCTAGGTGATCCTGCTGTGGCAGGGGGATTGGACTAGATGATCTTTCGAGGTCCCTTCCAATCCCCAATGATTCTATGATTCTATGAACTCACTGCGATGAATATGAGACACTGGAGTTGTGGCTCTTTTGTCTACCCCAGCTGCCTAGTAACTGAGCAATATCTCAGGTGAGAAGTGGATTTTCTTATATGCAGCAAATACTGTAGAAGCTGGACCCAGACAATTACTGTGAAATAATGGAGTGTAACCCTGCAGTAACCTCTTTGAAGATCACAGCTGTACTAATACCATGGAGTCAAGGATGCTCTCAGAGACGGCACACCATCTTCTTTCTTCAGAAGCTTCCTGTGAAATTTTAAACAGATTGTTATACTGAGGTGTGCTTTGCTATTTAATAACATTAACAGGTTTTATTACTTTCCCAACAGTGAGACCATCTGATTCATTCATACCTTGGATGAATGGTCAAAAACTGGTTTCACTAGTCACCCATCCTGCTTGGGCTTTAAAGAGCTTTCTATAACATGTTCACTTGCCGGCATATGGGGGGTCCCATACTGCTTGTGCATGGCCTGAGAGAGTATGATTTTACAGCCTGGTGTTGGCTTTACCAAATAGTGCAATGCAAACTAATTCTATCCGAACTCAGCAGATCATGCATTTCTGTTTTACACAGACATTTTGGAGTCCTTTGTGAAATGTGATTTAGTATTTGCCAATGAATAATCTAAACCCATCTAGGAAAATTTTCAAAGGATCTCTAGCCAAAAAGCTCATTTTACCTATGCATGTATGTCAGTCTATGACTTGGAAACACCTACTATAGGGACTTGGTCCATCTATACTCTCAAGGGGGCCCTAAGAGCTTCCACGAGCTCTGTCACACTCTGGAGTGTCATAGCCCAGCGCTGGATACTCTGCAATGATAACGTACCTACACAAATCACATGGGTAAGGTGGCTGCTTGCTCTAAGATCATCACATCCGCATGGGTGACATTTGGGCTAGGATACACATTATATTAATGCTAAACCCATGGAGAATAGATATCAGATACCTCCAATGGACTGTCCTAAATGAAAATACTCTTTTAAATGAAGTGCCAGGGACACTACCTTAGGTGAGGACAGAGGGTAAATAGTTTTGTGAATTATCATTGACCTGAACTACTATAAAGGTTTCGTCCAGGCAGATGTGCAAATGCCTTCTATTCCCCACCTGAACACAGAACATTTCAAGGTTATAAATGGGGAGAAAATCTCTAGAGAGAAAGATATTGCAAATAAAATATAATCCATAACTGTCTCTCTTTAAAGACACAGTCCACACACCCCATTTTATCTTCTTGACAAAGCAAAACAACTCAATTTCAAACTTGCTCGCATTGATTTTACATCAGGGAATTCCAGCAATTTCTGGGAAATTATTGATCAAAGCAAGATCAAAATCTATCCTTTTCTTTCTTTTCCTTCAAAATCCCTTTTCATCTATTGATTTCGGTTCTTGATGTGGCTTGTTGACTGAGCTAAAAATGACCAAGTGTTTTGGGACAAACCAAACTAGCTTAATGGGCCACAACACCAGACTCAATCCCTATAATGACCCAGAAATTAATTAAACTAATCACTCTCATGTAGTCATGTACTAGGAAGCCTCCAGTACACACGTGACCACAGTATTTAAGTCCATGCAAGTTCTGTCTGTCGTAAAACATGAAGGCATCATCTACCTCTTACATCTATAAATGGGGTCAGCCTGCAGCGACACTTGATGTAACCCTAATGGCATCCAGTCTCTGTGTAGTTCAGTTAGGATTGAACTAACTGAAAGCAATAGCACTTTCTTGCTCTCAGTTGTTTTCTTTTTCTTTTCAGGGGTCAGATGGTTCACATTTATGAAAGGGCATATTTCTTCTTGATCGCTTAGAGACAGTAATAATTTCTTGCAGCATTTACAAGTCTTAGCGTTTTCTAAATATATTTACAGTACTTGACTTCCTCAGTGAGCAGATCCAGATGCAGGATAAAAGCTGTGCCCAGTGAGGATGTGTGCTGTGTAGAGTTGTATGTTGTTCTTCCCCATCCAAAGAGAGAAGGCTACAGATGAATTATGTATAATGAAGGAAAGCCTTGCCAAATGGCATGCAGGAAGTTGCATGGCAAACAACAAGTCTAAAATCAGATCTGAAGTGTGTTAATGGCAGCTCTGTTGCAATGGGAGAGTGGAGGTGTCATGAGACTGTAAGACCATGTGAAGTGAGACTGTGGCAATAGGTGGCACTAAGGGGTGACTAAGCCCCCTCCTTAATGCCTGTGGATACAGCCACAAACATGCTGGGGGTTTTTACGCCAAAAACCTTTCTAGTATTTTTTAACAGGATGCCTTTTCTGTAATTCCAGGTGGGGCTCTATCTTTCCAGTAAGGCACTGTAAAACAGTAAATTTCCCCCCGTAGAGTTGTGTGAAGAATGAGATAGGATCCTTAAAGATGATACAGGTTAGAAGGCTTAGAAGTGAGCATAGGTGTGGCCAAGGGAGCAAAATGCCTACACAGAAGAAGAGGAACACATACTTGTGGACAAATCTCCCTTGTACCTTGAGCTAGCATGTTAACTTGAACTAAACACATGGCCCATCCCGTATCGATACCCACATCTTCCTTTGCCACCTGCATTTTGCAGTTACTGGGACTACCCTTGAAAACAGGGAGAGATTTTCCTATGGCATGTGGTGTAACACTTCTGAAGTTCTGCGTCCCTACATGCCTCTGATGGTTGGATCAAATTTGGAGACCTTTGAGACGTGATCTTTAAAGCACCTATCTGGTTTGGACTATCACATTAATGCAAACTCACTGCCTGTTATCTCTGTTCTGAATGCTGCAAATCTACTGAATTCAGCATCACTCAATAACCTCTGGAGACTGGTTCCTTGCTAGGTGATGAAATCCCAGAGAATAAGAAATTTGAAATTAAAAGGGGAAGCCAGAATGGCATGTGGTGTGGTCACTCTGCGGGGGAAGAGCAATTGTTTCTGACTTGAAATGGAATGTGTTTCAGCTGTGAAGTTGATAGCAATCACATGCACAATTAAAAGTCATCAGTCTCCTTCTCTTTCTGTCTGTTCTAGAGCCTGCAGCCTTTATGTGGCTTAGAAGGGAAGGGGTTAAGTGCTTCTCTTCAGTAGAAGACAGATCACAGCTGCATACCCTAAGCACATGAGGTGTCAGGGCAGGGACAGCTGTCCTGAATTAAGGGATTCACTTACACACAAAGTGAATTTGCTTCACCAAGCTTGCATGACTGAAACTGAGGTGTGTAGTGTTGGTGGGGATTTGGGATGGAGTGAAAACTGCTTTGTTCCTTTCTGGTGTTTTTTTTCCTTAATGGGGGTGGTTGGTGTCATGTGAAGTAGTAGGGTCTTTTTTTGACTGTTATCCTTTCTGCTGTGCTCTAAGTTTTTGGGAGGGACTGCTTGGATGCTGATTTCAGAAACCTCTGTTTGCTTCCTCCATCTGTGTCTTCCACAATGGGAAAAAGATATCTCAGGTGATTAATGGGGGGAAGAAAGAAACACTTACTAATGAAACAAGAAGTGTATCTAAGTTATGGTATCTTCAGGGGAAGCTTTGTACAACACTGTCTCCAGATCTCAGGTTTCTGTTCTGTAAGAAGTGGTGCTAGTTGGTGTCTAGATCCTTAAGCAAAGAGGTATTTTAACTGGGACAGGATTCAGTCTTGGTAGCAAGACCTCACCATGACCTTTCTGTGGTTCATCTGTCCTGCAGGGAAGGAGGCTGGTGTCCACCTGGCTGCTCATTTCTCCAAGCAGAAAGATCTTTTGGAAGTACTCTAGTATCATGGAGCTGTATAAGGTAGGGATCAATCTCAGAGTTGCCTTGTTTTAACCCTTCTGGCCAGATATGATCTCTACCTTGAAAACACTATGAACAGTATGAACGAAGGAAGAGTATTCTTGTCTTTATTATCTCTTGGAAGAAGCAATTGACTATACAGGGCTCATTAATTATCACTGCACACGTGTAAGAGGGAAATAGAGAGATTCTTTGTCTCTGTGCAGAACAGCTCTATAGAAGGAAACAGATGCTATGTGTGTCTGTTTAATCCCACCCTGCGGCAGATGCCCAAGGAGTGGGCTGAACCTTTTGTCTGTGTCTGACGTGCTGTTGGCACAGGCCAGCTGTGGATTGTCCTTGGCAAACAAAGAGAAGAATAAATAAGCCTGAATGGTCTTTTAAATCCTAGACCACCCTTGCCTACTGCCGCCTTAAACGTGGGTCTGCATTTCATCTAATGTTAAAAAGGAAAAAACTCGAGAAATCTATCCTAGACTGAGCACTGGGGCACTGTTTGGATCCTGCTAGTGTAAATGGAGCAGTGGGATGAGTCTTCTCTGTCCTGTTTGGTAGCATAATGTGCACAGGCAAAGAATAATAATCTCAGTCAACCTTGGCTCTTGAAGGTCACTGAGGGCTGCTCATTAGGAAGCAAAGATGAAAATGCTGTTACAACCCTAAATTCAAGAGCACTAAAGGAAGCTGGAATCAATTGTCCAATAACGCTGAAGATAATAAAACTGAGATCTCTTCATGTCTGCCTAGGCTAGGCAGGACATGCAAACCAGTGCAGAGCTGTGCTTGCAGAACAGAAAACTCTTCATGGAAACCTTTTCCAGCAGATTCTACTGTCCGCCAAATGCTGCCCTCTTCCTAAGTGTCTCTCTTGATGCAGGCACCTCTTGTGTTCAAGGGGTGTAAATAATTTTAGAGGGGAAGGGCTGCTACTCGGAAAGGTCAGGCAGGGCAAGTGCTCAGGGTGGGTAGCTCTGAAGGAATTAACAGCAAAGGTTTTGCATGTTTCTGTTTTTAAATGCATCTTAACTCTTCTGCGGTGAACAAAGACGTGTGTTGATGTTCTTGCTCTTCTTTTAAAAAGAAGTCTTGTTTCTACTTCTAAATCTTAAATCTGAATTAGTAAAGCCAATTCAAGGACTGGTTTGCCCAGTCCTTGCTCAAGACCAATGAATATTGGCCAATGAACTACCTCTGCTTTTAAAATTTCAGTCAGGATACTTACACATGAAGGAAAATTGTGTCTGCTGTCAACACTATTTAAAATGTTTAGAGAGCTCTCAGTTTAATTTGGGACTAACTCATTTTGAGACAATTTTGCATAAAACATTTTCAACTTCAAAGCCTCCTTTTTTTGGGGAAAAATCTATCTGTCACAGTTGTTCTACCCAGTTTTTGTGCCTGGCCAAGGCCTCTGTGGTACTATCTGTGCATTGTGGCTGTAAATTAACGAAAGAAAGGCTGGAGAAAAGAAAGAACATCAGTATTATATCCTAAGAGATGGGCTTGGGTGTAACAGAAAATGACCCCAAATTTAAGCTAAAGCCAAGAGATCAGAGCTTGTGACTTGTGGAAACCTGGCTTTGATTAAAATGCTATTTGTACAGTGTTAGCAGCACACATTCCCTTCCCTGCCAGTAGTTTTCTTTGTTGCTGGCTTTGCTACGCTGCTTACTGTATTGGTGTCACTGAACTGGGCTTAATTAGCTGGAACTTGTGCGTATATTCAGGCTTGATTGTGCGATGATGTTACACAGAAAGCTGCCTTGAGTGGTTTACTCCTGATTTATACCTATTTTTAGATGGGAGCCAGTTCCAGAGTGCTTATCTGGTAAATGCAAACACTACACCTCCGAGCTCTTAAGTTTCGGAATTACAATTTCAAGTGAAGGTGAATAATGTGGTAATAACAGAGGCTCTTGGGTCCCACAAGAGCTGTCAATAGGGCAATGCTTGTCAGCCATGTGCCTGTAGAGCCAAATAATATTTTTGGAAAATGCTTAAGCATGTAATTAGCAAATATCAAGGAGAAGGAACCTGTTGTTTCATACTTGATTTAGACTGAAGGGTAGCTATTTCTCCTGCTAAAATGCTGAAAGTTCTTCCTGTCACATGGAAATGGCTAAGCTGTCCCAGGCACCCTGATTTGGTCAGGGACAGGAGTTGATAGGACAGTTGTGAGACGGAACTAATGTGTTTTTCCAAGATTAGGTGGAACAATTTCCCTGGGAGAAGATCAGAACAGTCTGCTGGGTCATCACTGTAGGGTACAGTTTGTTTCAACATGGAAAGGAACAAGACAAGTGAGTGGCTGCATCCTTTGAGTGATGCTTACTGTTGCCAGTTCTGAAGCAAAGCCAGAGGCCAGAGGATGCTCCTGGCTTCACAGTACCCTGTCCCAGGCTACAGACCAAAAGGCTAGATGATTACCTCAGGAATAAGTGTCCTGGCTGCTTTTCCTGCACAGTCACCATCTGAGATCCACCATGAAGTATGGACAGCAAGGAGTTAAATAAAAAGGCAGCAAATAATGCTTCCCTTATTTTTATTTCCCCTCCTCCTTCCATGTGCTTTTATTTTTGTCCTGAGCTAAGTAGAAATGGTTCTCTTCTTTCCTCCCCACCGCCTTTGGCTGAGCTATGTTATTTGATTTTTATATGATCTTCAGGTAACTAATGAAATTTTCACATGCTCAAGGGAAAACAGGCTTCCTAAGAGAATGACAGTAAAATGTTACTGAGATCCTCCAGGATAGAGGAAGGATTAGAAGAAGAAAATGCAGACTAAAGTAGACATTAGCTTAAAGACAACAAAGGGTTCCTAGTCCACTGACACACCAGAATCCAACAGAAATTGTCATAATTACTAATAACAAAAGGCTGGCCTGTTATAACAATGGCATTCAAACTAAAACACATGTAAGACTTGTGTGCTAGTGTGTGTATTTTGATAGGTCTGGTTTAAACCTAATCTGCTGAAATACAGACAGGATAGGAACAATGCTTTCTCTTGGGATCAACAACTTTGTCCCAGAACAGACTGCCTTATGTAAACACCCATAATTGAGTTAAAATTCATGCAGACAGCTGGGATTAAAAAGAAACAAATATCAAGCAAATAAACAAAAGTCATGAGAAACAGGGGCTGGTAAGGCTGTTGTGGGGAAAAAATATTCTTTGAAGCATATGCCAGTGTATACTAAATCAAGAAAATTAATATTAAACACTACAGGTCACAATAATGAACATATGTTCCACCCCTGAGAAAGTAACAAGGAGAAGTCCTTTCATCAGTGGATGTCTTGATTAGTGTATTTTTTAATCTTACGTAAAAATAAAACCCTAAACAACTAACCTCACATAAACGTTAACTTGGGTGCTCACCACCGTGTTGCCCTTCTTTTTCCTGATTGCTCCACACAGAAAAATGCTTCTTGCTTGGAGCTTGCAGTGCTTTAACTGGCACTAATTTATTCAGCCAAGAATAAAGGTGATTTATCCGGAAGATTTAGATAGCTGTACTTATGTGGGTACATTTTAACTTGGGAAAGACAGACGTTAAATCACTCAGGTATTTATTCACTACCAGTATCTCTTAGTTCATCAAAAGGGACAAAAGCCTTGTCTCCTGAACTTGGTGCAATGGCCTGGGAAAACCCTAGAGTCTGCATTACCTGGTGGTATAGGGGCAAGATTTGCTCCCCACCAGCCAGCCTGTGCTCAGCCTTGCAGAAGTACCTCCTGCCCTGTGCTGCCTTTTTAGGCTATCTTGAGTTGATTTTTTTTGTCTTCTCACGGTGCAATAGATGATGGGGAGCTTTGGAGACACTGGTGTTCCCCACATTCTCAGTGAACATGGCACTATTGAAAGTTCCTTAAAATTCTTGCTCCTTCTGTCACATGGCAGGTTTTTTACCCTTGTTCGAGGCTCTGGGAAAGGTTGTGTGTGAGACATCCTTGAGAACTGACAGGACTGAGTTCAGCTTTCTATTTTTAGGATAGGCTTTGAGAATGTGGGCACCCTACTTGGGCAGCCTCTGCTGTGTGACAGGTCACTTCTAATGTGGGCATTTCCCAAGAGATCCCTACCTTTGGATGTATGCACAAAGAGCAAACCTCTAGGAAGCTTTCCAAGCAGGCTGAAAAACAGGGAAAAAGATAAAGGTGGCTCTGAAATCCAGCATATGGCCAGGGATGTCAGGCTTAGGAACTTGCTGAGGGCAGACCCAGGGCTTTCTGAGCCAAGAAACTGTTTGGTTTTCCTACTGGTTCAAAGAAACCAAATCAATCTGAAATAATCGCGATTATAGCAGATGTGCAGCTGACAGGGAAGGTTGTTTCAGCAATAGAAAAATAAAACCTGACAGAGTCTAACTAACAGTAGCAGTTCAGATAAGCTCTCTCCTTTTAAGCATATTAATAACCGTTTAAACAAATTCCTGTTTAAAGTGTTGCTTTCTCTTTCTGTTCTGTGGATTTTCATGGATTTTCCTACTTGGATTCACTGCACAAAGATGACTGACTACCTGGCACTAACAGCCTTTCAGTAAAGGCTTTGCCAGCTTCTAGTTCCTGACCTTATCTCCAGACCCTCTTAGTGACCTTCGGACAAGAGTCTACTGTGACTCAAATAATGATTTAAATCATGTATGAGAACTCTCCGAAATAAGACTGAAAAGAAAATTCAACTAACCTTGAATTTGAAAAGCGTTCTCTGGGGGCTTGGTATTTAGCTCCGTTTTCAGTTTCAGCACAGCTTACTTGTGTTGGAAAAGTTATTTTTGGTTGCTTTCTGTGCTTCATTATAATTCTGAAAATGACTAATTTGATGTGACATTTACTAATGTAGTATGATCAGACATAATTTGATCTTATTAACTTAGATGGTACCGTATTAGCAAACATCGGATTCTATTTGAGAAATTTACACATGCAGCAAATGTGGATACACCTTGAAATCATACTGTATTAGTATAATTTGTCAGATTAATGTTGTATTTTGTAAAGAACATCGGAATATACTGCAATTCATAGCTACCTACTTACAAATCTATGAAGATTTAGGCTGCCTGTGCTCTTGTCATACAGTTTTATCAGTTAAGAAACAAGCTTTCTCACAATATGAGACAACTGCATTTAGGATGCCTGATGTCTTCCTGCTTTTTGGAAATGTATTCCCTGCCTTGTGAGTTGGTGTCTGAAATCTACATTAGCTAAATGGAGTAAAGATCTCATCCCCTGATTGCGTCTATCTGTGGTAATGACCGGTGTGGCCTGAGAGGCTTGCATGGACTAGAAAGCCCCAGATAATGAAGTGATGCAGAGGTATCAGCTCTAAATCACCACATTAACCTGTATGATACTGCTTTTTGTTTTCCTGCTAGGTATCAACCAGGTTTTAAAAGACTAAATATTTGTTGATGTTATTTATGAAGGAATGGAAAGGCCAGTTGCCTTTTATAACCTTGTATAGTGGAAATAATAGCTCTCATGATTGCTTCTCCCATTCTGCTGTAGAGTTGTGATTTCTCTTTGCCAACCCAGGCTGTAACTAGAAGCTTATCTCCTGTGTTCCAGTGAGAGATGGTGAGACCCTGTCTCTTTGTACCTTTTTGCTGTTTGGTTTTCTATTTTTTTGGTGGGAGGGAGGATGATTTTTTTCGTGGTCTTGAGGAGTTCCAGCATTGGTGCATTTCCATCTGAGCTAGATAGCCCTTACTGCTAAGGAGACTTGGGGACAGTCCTGCAGAGGGATAAAGGGACAAAGTGAGCATTCCTGCCAAAGCTGGGCAGTCATTTTGAGTCCACAACCGTATGGGATTTAGTTGTGTTCTGCTGCTTGCCATTTTGGATTAATCTTGTGGCACCACAGATTCCACATCAGAGAGTTAAGATAATAATAGAATTTGGGCAATTCTAGATCCTCCAGATCAGATGTGCCCCTGGGAACCAGACTTGGGAGAGATTAGAGTGATGGAAATGTATGGTACATACGAAAGCATGAATTCCCTTTTGTGAAGGTGAGGTCAGTGAAGTGTGCGCCCTGTCATGAGAAGTACTTTTATGGACTTGCAGCCTCCTCTGAGGCCTCTTTAATGACACCCTCTCTCTCAGAGTAGGGCTAACGTTTTTGGTGTTGATGATTTGGGATTTGTGTTCCAGGCACCTTCCAAGCTCTCCTCTTAAAAAGTGAACAAGCAAAGTCTAAACAGCCCTGGAACTCCTGCTTTCCAAATGGTTTTTCTCCAGTCTAGAGGCACTATGGTGTCATTACAGGAGAAAAGAGAGCTCACAAATAGAAAAAGGAAGACCATGAACTCCTGAGTTTTACCATTCAGTAGAATGCATGGCAGTGCAGGAGGGACTGGGCTATGGATTTAGCACCAAAGCATCTGGTAGTCCTTGATGTCTAAGGAAAAGTGCAAACTCTTTCCCAGCTGCAATGGAAAGAACTAAGAGAATGAAAATCTCACTGTGAAAACTCTGGTTCTGACTGCCATGATATACTGGTACCTGCTGCATTAGAATGAGCCAGGATGTGCTCTGCACACACACTAAACCCCAAAATTGCCATCCTGAGCCCTGCTGAATTGAAAGGGAATTGCTTGTACACACCTGACTGGATGAGTGTAGCAGGTTGAGGGCTGAAGCTTAAGCCTTCAACTTCAGACGGCAGGGTATGACTGATACGTGGTATTTTGACTTGCTTTTGTCTATCAGGATACACAGGAGCTGTAAAAGCTTTCAACTTCTTATATTTCAACATCTTTTTGATTTAGATGTCGGTTTATCCCTTTGTTGTAGTTTCTGCCAAAACCCTCAGTAAGGTTATTAGAAGATCCTTCACTACATGACTGAAATTTTACTGAATAAAAGTCTTGAGCAGAGCACCTAAACCAAAGAGGTTGTTTGAGATCTTTTCATTGACTATGATTTTTGGAGTAACATATTCCATTTCAAACCAGACAATGATTTCCATCCAAACCTGATAGCATTGCATCTTTCCCAATGGATTTTTCTCTTTTGTGCTATGTTTTTTCATGCTCTATTTAGAAAATAACAATCAAAACCATCTGCAAGCTCTAAATTCCTTGTTTCCACCAGATTATTCATGAAACTGAACAAATCCAGTGAGTGGTCAGCCTAAGTTTTTCTGTTACTCTGATATTTTATGTCTCGGGAGACGCTGCCTCCTGCTCCACTCTTCAGATGTTCTAGAAATGTGATGCTGGAACTTTCGTTCAATAAATGGAAATACGTGGGGGCTTTGTCAGGTGACTCCTGTGTTTCCAAGTATGCCCAAAAATAAAAACTTAAGCTGCCTTCACCGCGTTGTTGGGTGACGCAGACACATTAAGGAGCTGCTGGTATGGAACATCTCTCTCATTTAATCACATAATAATAATGGAAAATGTCATTGTTTTCAAGCAATGATGTAATGTTAAGTATCTCACATAGCAATGTCTAAATTATCCTCTATACAGGAAGTTCTAATCGGTGTAATGAAAACCTGCTGGCAAAATCTTATTGGGTAGTTTGCATGGATCTTCCATCTTCAGGGTCAATACTATTTCTTTCAACTTTATGCCAAGGAGAACCTTCTTCACCCACAACTGCAGAGTTCAGTCATGTTGCATGTTCCAAAAGTGCAGTAGTTACTGACGGTACCAGCAATGATGAAAACTTTGGGTTTATGCAGTGTTACACCCAGCTGACCCTACTCCTGCCTGGCTGCACCCAGACTTGCACTGGGTTGCATCTTCTAGTAAGGCAGGAGCAGTGCTATACACATCTGGACTGCCATTTGTGTGGCACAATGTTCCATCAACCACACCCAACCTCTTGGCTTAAGAGTCTCCAGCTTGCTTGTACTAGCTTGAAGAAGTCTGAGTGTGGAGTTGTTGTGGGAAAGAACACCATTCCCCTTGACAGGCACAGAGAGTGAAGCACTGGAGGAGATTGAACCACTGTGATGCTGGTGCTGCTATAACAGTATAAGTACAAAAGCAAAAGATTGAGTCCGATTCCCGTCATCTCTCCTTTCTGGAGTTAGAACACTCTGTTTCTACACCCTTCTCCGATTTCTCTTTCTGTTTTTTCTCAAAAGACAGTGCTGGCAAGGAAATGATGTGAGGAACTCTGATTCCTTTTGATGCAGTTAAATTAATTCCACCTCTGTAGAAAAGACTTCATTGTTCTCTGCAACCACCTAAAAGGAGGTTGTAGTGAGGCTGGTGCTGGTTTCTTCTCCCAGATTATTAAGGAAAGGATGAGGGGAAACAGCCTCAAGTTGTTTCAGGGGAGGTTCAATTTGGATCTTAGGAAGAAGATTTTTCCTGAGAGAGTGGTTGAACACTGGAACAGGCTGCTCAGGGAGGTAGTGGAGTCACCAACCCTGGAGTTGTTTAAAAATTGAGTAGATAGAGCAATTGAGGCCACGGTCTAGGGGTTAGGAAGACATTGAGATGAGGGCTGGACATGATCCTGGAGGTCCTTTCCAGCCATAAGGATTCTATGAGAGACTTTATTGACTCATTCCCTTCCTTTGAAGCTGTGTTTGCTCAGTTATATTCTGTGGTTCTGCCAGGCAAGGCACTGGAAGTCTTTGTAGTACTGCAGTCTTCAAACAGTTCTTCATTGCTTTTAATACTTTGAAAAATAACTACTGGTATTTTCTATTTGCTGGGCTGAAAAAAAACAGACTCTTGTTTGAGAACTGCAATTTCCTTCCAGTAAAGGTACGACTTTGACGTTATATTCACTACTGGTGTTTCAAGAAAGACCAGTTGATTGAAATTAAGTTGTGAACTATCTGAAGTTTCTGCAGTAAACTTTCATCAAGATCTACTTTTTCTTTTTTAAAGTTGACCTACATCTTTCAATCTGTCTTCAGGGCAAAAATCTGGTAGAAGTGCCATTAGGTTCTGGATTGAACTGAAGTCACATGCTGGGGTATTTGCTTTGAGGTTCGTCTTGTTTATACAGTTCTACATACTCAATTTTAAGTCAAGTTTTAGCTGTGCTCTTTTGGTGTAAACCTAGCCGCCTCTGTCTGTTAATGCAGCTTGCTGTGTGATTTAAAGGCCAACAACATGTCAGGCTATCCAGCTTCTACCAGAGGAGGGTTTATGCAACCTCTTTGAAAAGTAACCCCTGGACAATCCCACTAGCAAAGTACACACTGAATAGGCAGCAGTAAAAGCACTCTTTGCAAGAAAAGGTTTGCTCTGTTTGAGGATGCTGTGGATGCATCCCTCCCTGAAAGCAGTTAACATTAGATCACAGATGACCTAAGTGTGATTCATGCTTTGTTGCTATATCTGTGTGACATCTGTGACCTTTCTGGGTTTCACATGGTCCTATAATTCTGTGTTCTATCAGCAAAGCAGAAATGTGGATGAAATACCAGTTTTAGAGCAGTGCAGATATTGACTTTTTTACTGCCCATGACCTTGGAGGAAATCAGTAACACTGGACCAAAAGTGACCCCCCTGCATCAATGACTCTATTATCACCTACTACTGGGCTATTTAATCACTTTTGTGATTTCTAGAGTATCAGCAAAATAGAGTTGATCTCTAAATATAATTAGCCTTTGTGATGAATATATTTAAGACTGATTGGTGAGGTAGTAGACGTGTATAATGTCAAGCCCTCTATTCAGGGGTCACCATGCTGAAGCTGGCAGAATTACTGGATAAGTAAAAGCATTCCTCTGCAGAACTTTTCACATGCAAATGCCTAATTCTTGGCTTTCTCACACGGCAGCTTTAACACATAGTGAACCAGTCAATGTATTTTTCTTTTAGAAAAGTGCGTGATGATAAATGCTATCATTTGAAATTATTTTTTAAAGTCTCTGTGGTTGAAAAGAATGAGCTGTGATTCCACCTAATCTTGGATGTTTAGTATTATGTGAGTGAAGCTTTTCATGGGTGCAGGCTCCTTTATTTTTATGGTGCGCTGTCATTAAAATGCAGCTAATGTAAATATTGGAAATAATTTTTTCACATGTAGATCTTCTTACTTGCCGGTCTTATAAAGCAGATTTGGACTTCCTGGAGCCAAGCCAGATGTGGCACTACCCGTGTTACACCATGACACGTGTTCAGGATTCTTGGCCACTTTGATTTCAGCGAATCCTTTTCAGCTAGAGCATCTTTCTTTGTTAGATGTTGAATAAAGGAAGGATTGTGGGAGGGCTATTCTAGCAAGGACAAAGTAAAGATCATTGTGGCACTCTCCGTGGATTAATCCATTAGTATCTATTCTTCATCTTTCTGCAACAAGAATGCTACACTCCATTTGAATGAGAATTGTGTTTCAAGTACCAACTTTCTAACATGATTTTTCGGTATGGTAAGAGTTCACGTGTCTCTTGCAGACAGCAAGATCTCTTCTATTTCAGAATTAACTACATTAAAAAGTTCTGGCCTATCTTAATTTGAATTCAAAACTGAGAGGTAGGTCCTCATCAAAATGAAATTGCTTTGCTGAATGAATGGCAGTTGTAATCAGTGTGTAGTCCTAGAATTGGCCGGTTCTTTCAGAGAAAAGAGGGTTTAAAAGAGGCAGCTGTAGAATCACTTCAGCCTCCCTTTAAAAAAAGTGAAAGCATTAATGACAAGATAATTAAATAAATATAAAAATAACTTTGAGTTGAAATTAGATTTGCTTGTTGTGATCTGGAAAGCTGGTTTGCCCTACAACCTTCCTCTAGATGAACACTGCCTTGAGCTATTTTTCTGCTCGCATAGACCATCACAATAATGGCTAAGCAATTCAGATGTTATTCATTTTATCTTAATCACCTGTTTTGAAAGTTAGCTTCTTTCTCATGTGTGGGAAACTGAGTCATAGGGGAATAATAAATCCATGACCAGGACATTTTAGATCTGTACAAGAGCTGGGAATTTAATGCAGATCCCCTGAAGCTTAGAGTGTGAGACTTAACATAGGTAAACTGAAACGTGATTCAAGGACGATCAGGTGGCTAACAAAAATTGGGCCCTAATTGCTGTCTTGACTCTTTCTATTCTGATCCTAGTCCTATTTTCCCTCTCTGCTCTTAATACAAGAGCCATGATGAACATGAGAAGGGTTAGCATTTATGTCAAAGTGTGTTGAGTTCCATAAATGATTCAAAACTACTATGTTGTTCATGCACAGTCATCACTTGGGAACAAAGGAAATAATAGTGCAGGTGATGACTGGTTTCTGGAGTGACTGCACCAGTTGTGAGGAGACTGGATTCTGCGTGCCTGCAAAGGTTTCCAAGTGTAGCCCCTGAATTGCATTTTCTCTGTGTATATCCTGAACTCCTGCTCACATCCTGATTGTTTTGTCTTGAAAGGACAGAATTCTGCCCTGCTGTGTCGTGGCTGCAGTGAGACAAGCTGAGGGACTGTTCTCCCCTGCTATTTCTCTTATTGTTGTTACACTGGTTCAGAAAAATTAGGATTTTTAACAGACAATCCTATGGGATAAGTGTATGCCTAGATGAAAACCCTGTTTGAAGACACTGCTTAAGGACTGGAAAGAAATGCTTGCCTTCATGTCTGTCTGCCACACTGCTTTGAAGTCTGCACTTCTTCAGGATAAACTGATCACAGTTCCCTGCAGTGGTTGAAAGCAAGGACAGAACCACTGTTGGTGTGTAGTATTTAGTGTTTCACTGAGCACAGCGAGCTGTGTACCTGCCTGTGGATGATGTTGTGTGGCCTCTGTGCATTGGCTATGGGCTCTCATTTCCCCTGAAAGAAGTGGTACTTGTAGAGCTCAGACCATGCAAAATGTGCTTAAGAGGGCTTTAATGCAAGGGGGAAAGCCATCGTGGGGGCCAAAGCCAACTATGTGAGCCCTGTCAAATTTGCATTGCTTTGGTAACTACCCTGAACACAGGGGCTGATGGGGGCTTCCGAAGAGAAAATAAGATGGTATCCTGCAGTCAAGCTGATGCCCTGAAACCCAGATGCTGCAGAATGACAGCTCCCAAGGTCATGTCAAAGACATGTGAAACTGCACGGAAATACCTCCAAACTGTAATCTCTGACAGGTTGGGTGGGACGCTCCAGTTGTATTACCTGAGGTAATATGGTACTTTCCATAAGGCAGAAAACACTTGCCTGGTGTGAGCGAAGCTTCTGAAATAATCTCTTCCTCTCTGCTTTTCTTCTCCTTTCTGTTCTCGTTTCAATGGTCATTAGATGCTATGTTACCCACTGGCTTCAAACCTCTGCAGGGACACTTGGAATGAAGGGCAAACGTTCCCACAGCAATTCTGGAGGACTTAGCAGAGGTTGTTCACTCTGAAGCATTTCTTCAAGGCTTTTCTCTCTTTCCCTGTGGCGGTCCTTTGCCTGGTGCTCTTGCAGACACAGGCTGCTCTTCGTGTGTTTACTGATTTCCAGCTTTTCCACTGGCAGCACAAATTCAATCAGAATTTCATATTAGTTCAGCAACCCACAGCAAAAGGAGAGGCAAATAATATTGGAATATGATAATAGCCCTGTGCACAGGCTTGCAAAATTTGCTGTAGCAGCTTGCATGCTGTTACCTAAAATCTTTTAAATTTTATGCATAGCCTAACCAAGCAGGGTAAAAAATACCTCTATCCTCAGAGCTTTTTAAAGGCTAGATTAGACAAGCATCTGCTAGGAACAGATTTGATGTTGATTTGGGACTAAAGACACACATTAGGTGACTTCTCAACCATTACATTTCTAGGATTTCATGTTGCTTCAGAGTGAAACAAAGGAAGGAGAGTTTCCTCTGTCATTCGGTGGTGGTGTAAGTGGGTTTCTCAGTTAACTGCATGCATGAGTGTGGCTCTTTCCAAACACTATACAAAAGGAGAGGAACCATTCCCTCAGCTCCTGGATGTGACCCAAGAGGGTTGCTCATGGGGCTCCACCTCTTTCCTGCCATTGAGATTGGTTTCCATAGAGTATCCTGGAAAAATGTCAGCTCCTCACAGCCCCTCATCCCTCTCTGGGGGCTTTTCCCCCACTGTTGTCTTGCTTGCTCTATGTCCATTTCTGGAGGCTGCTACGTGCAAGGGTAATGGAGACAGACAGAGGCCACATCATTTCTTTCAGAACAGAAAGAAGACCAGAGAGGTCCATACCAGCTGGGACAAAGGTCCTTCGGCCAGGAAGCCAGTGCTGACCCAGAAGCATGCAGCATTGCTGGCCTCTGCTGCGGGAGCTTTAATGGTGCATCTGAGGGCTGCAGTGCCTATTGTGTGGGAGCTACAGGAGTACAGGTGCCTCCAGAGCCCCCTCCTCACCTTGGGAGGGGAAAGCAGAGGAAGCAAGAGAAGGGCCATCAGTGGACTGCAGGCTATTGGTCATGAGCTCCCAGCTTTTCTACTTTGCTCTGACAGTGTAAATACAGACAAGAAGTGTTCTGACTGCTAGAATCCAGCAAGGGAGTTCCGTGTCTTCTTATCTGCAGATTATTATTCCTGTGTGTCTGGTGGCCCTTCCACAATTTCCCTGAGCTGTCTAGGAAAACTGATTGTGCTTGTCCAAAACCACACCCCTCCTCTGTAGCACAAGGCCTTACAGTGCCAAAGAGCAGGTTATGCTGTTGCCCTGCTTTGTTCTTTGGGTCCTCTGGGAGAGAGTAGTTATGGAATGGGATGATGCACGGTATATGGCATGCAGCAAACATAAAATTGGCTTAAGGAGTATGCTGCAGCATACCTCCAGATGGGTGGATGTAAGTCTGTTGGACTGGTAAGGCAATAAGACGTCTTCTGTAATGTCTGTGAGAGGAGTATTGCTTCCTGGAAGGAGCAGAGGTTTTGGAGGGCAAAAGAGTGGGATGAGAAGCATTAAGAAAGCTCTTTCATGGGTGGGAGGAAATCAAAGGCAGCAATGTCAAAGCTGAAATAAATTGAGACTAGGACAAGCAAAATCAGTGCAGGTTGTTCAGAGATAGAGCAACCAAATGTAATTACCATTATGCTGAAAATAAATACCAGTAGGTACAGCTCCTTCTGGCTGTGTGATGCTGAGTTGGGTCAGTGGTATTTTGGAGACCACAGTGTGGCTGAACGAGACTACAGGGAGGACAGTGAAGACTGGCATAGCTAGTTTTTGTGCTTTGATTACTGTCCATCCTAGGCAAATCCAAGATGTCACTGAGATGGGGGGACTCCTGTAAGTCTTCGCAGAAAGGCTGTTCTCTGCTTGCCCAGTGCTCTGAACTTTCCTGTTGTTAATACTGCTGTATTCAGCCATGGATCCATTTGAGCTTAGGGCTATGTGAATGCAGCACAGTTTGTCTTAGGAGGAAAAATGCATTATTGTTAACCTATTATCGATCTTGTTAATTGCAGTAATTGATCTAGTATTAACTTTATGATGGAGCTGTAGCTTCTGCATTTGCAGCAAGAGACAGAGCTGGCTTAAAGACACAACAGTGTGGAGCACTAACTGGATGGAGGTTTTATTTCTTAATAGGTCACCAGAGATTTGAATGGTGGTGACAAGTAACTGGATGATTGGGAAGTGAGGTGGATCATGAACTGGTTGCATGATGGAAACCAGAGAGTAGTGGTCAATGGGACAGAGTCTGGTTGGAGGTCTGTATCGACTGGAGTCGCCCAAGCATTGGTACTGGGACCTATTCAGTCTATTCATTAATTAATTTGATGAGGGATCAGTGTGCACTGTCAGCAAGTTTGCTGATGACACAAAGCTGGGTGGTGTTGCCGACCCCCCAGCAGACTGTGCTGCCATTCAGAGAGACCTGGACAGGCTAGAGAGCTGGGCAGAGAGAAACTGAATGAGGTACAGCAATGGTCACTGGAGAGTCTTGCATCTGGACAAGAACAACCCCAGGGACCAGGATAGGTGGGGGATTGTCCTTTGGACAGCAGTGTAGCCAGCAATGTGCTCTTGTGGCCAAGATGGCCATCAGCATCCTGGTGGGGGGATCAGAAAGGGGTTGATTCTAGCAGATCGAGGGAGGTTCTTCTCCCCCTCTACTCTGCACTAGTGAGGCTGCATCTGGAGTACTGAGTCCAGTTCTGGGCCCACTCAGTTCAAGAAGGACACAGCTGCTGGAGGGTGTCCAGTGTAGAGCAGCGAAGATGATGAAGGAAGTGGAACAGCTCCCTTATGAGGAAAGGCTGAGGGAGCTGGGTCTCTTGAGCTTGGAGAAGAGGAGGCTGAGGGGGACCTCATTCATGTCTCTAAATATGTGAGGGGTGGGTGTCAGGAGGATGGAGCCAGGCTCTTCTTAAGGTCGTCTGGTGATAGGACTAAGGGCAATGGGTGGAAGCTGGAACAGAGGAGATTCCATATAAATATCAGAAGGAATTTCTTCCCAGGGAAGGTACCTGAGCACTGGAACAGGCTGCCCAGGGGGGTTGTGGAGTCTCCTTCTCTGGAGATGTTCCAGACCCACCTTGATGTGTTCCTGTGTGACTTGGTCTGGGTGATCCTGCTGTGGCAGGGGGACTGGACTGGATGATCTTTCGAGGTCCCTTCTGATCCCTAATGATTCTATGATTCACCTGGCTGTGTTTGTGGAATGCTGGAAACCTGAAGCACTTTCTGTATAGTAAAGGGTTCCTGTGTTCCCTTAATGAATATTTTAGCGATTAATGTGTTATTATTTGAACTTTCTAAATAATCAATTATACTGCTACAAATGCATCCTTTGTCATCATACAGCAGCTTCGTGGTATTTTAAAGTGCATTAACTGCTTTGAAAATCCCTCACACGTTGCTGTGCAGTGTGTTCTCCTGTTTTCCCTAATGAGTTAATCCATTTTGAATGGAGTTGCTTACTGTATGACTGCACTATAAAAGCTGCAACTGGTTCCCATATTGCCTTGCTGGCTGGCATAGCCCCACATCCAGTCCCACAGTGTTATTGCTGCTTCATGCTCAGGTCTGCACAAGAATATGTGCATAGCTCTTACCTCATTTGGGTTGCTAAGAACAAAGAAAGACAACCTGACAGCTGGTCCTAAAAGCTTTGCTAGCGTGGGGAATATCTCTGTGTACAATTGGCTTTAAATCCTTGCTGAAGTCACTTAGCATTTACCACTGCCCAGCCACAGGCCAGCCTCTTGTCATGCTCACTGCCTTCCAAACCCAGAAGGAAGTTCTGCTTTATAGATTCTACATGATTCAAGTCTAAGAAAATATTTCCTATTGACTTTTAGGGGGCAGAGGGGACTTTATTCAAAGGTCACTATGTAGAGAAGATCCAGACTCCTAGGCAGGTGATGTATGTGCTGCATGCTTGATGTTCTTGTTATTGGAAAATGATGAGAAACTAAGGTAAATGACACAGACCCTGGTGTCCTACCTGCAAGGCATGTAGGGTGCTTGGAATATGTAAGTGTTTCTGCTAATGATAAGCCATCATTCTAAATGCTGCAAACAGCTGCAGGTGCTTTATTATTCAAGACAAATCATCGCCTTCATTTGTTTCCATCAGAAACCAACTTAGAGAGCACATCTCTGAGGATGGGAAATGAAATAAGTGACTCTTTTGACGAGAATTACATATTACCATAGCTTTGGTATTATCAATATCTGGCTTATCAGCGTAAATGATGTGGTTTTAACATCAGGCTGGGATATATTTAGTTTGAAGAGAGTGTTTTTGAAAAACATGAAGCGAGAAAAGAGTAAAACAGGGTGAAAAACATCAGAGAACTTTCTAGCAGCACTTTATGTATGAAAAAGATGCCCAACTTTTGAAACTTGAAAACCAAGTAATGAACAGACATTTTGCTTTCAGATACTTAAACTAGCCCTTGGTCTGACACATCTACTGGTGTTTATAAAGCACAGTTCTGGGTTAACAAAGCACAGGAGGTTTGCTTTCAGCTCAGCCTTCATTCGTGTGCTCAAGTGTTTTGTTCACTCCTGGCCTGCAGTCTGATTTGTAGCTCCCATCTTTACCAGGTACCGAGTGCCTTGAATACCCTAGCGAATAGCAATTAATGACACTCAACTACTTCAAATGCTGGGAAAAATTGCAGCATCTCCCAAAAGTGGCTATTAGAGCTAATCAGAAAATGCTGTACTTCCTGCAGAAAATGTCAACTTCTTGTTTTTGTAAACCAAAAGCCATCAGAATAAGTTCTTTCTCGGCGGAAAGCTTGTTTAAAGTAAAACCACATACTTTTCTTAAATATTCCCTCTGGTCAAAATCCCAGATTTCTGTCAAAAGGTTACTGCAGGGTTTAATGATTATTGCTAAGACTGCCAAATGCTGTGATCCACTTGCAAGGAATTTTAATAGAAGCTTAATTTAAGAAGTGCATCCCCTCAGACTGACTCTGTGGTTAGGAATGTTACGGCTTGCGAGATTTTGGGGAGAAGCATTGCAAAACACGTTATCGGTGTTTAAAAAGGATGACACTAGAAAAACCTCTTGAGGCTCAAAATTTATGACCATCTATACCACAAAAGAGTTGAGTCAAAGGCTATATTTCAGGGCAAACAAATCAAATGTGAGTATTTCACTGAACTTGAACCAGAATTAGGTTTTTATTTTTTTCCCACTTGACATGAGTTCTGCCCTTATTTTGTTAAAATGGAGAAGTGAAATGAGTCTGTACCTTTCCTTCCTATGAAAATCTTGTACAGTAGTGAGTAAGCAGGTGCTTCTGTCTAGAGCTTATAGTACAGCAAAGTGTTATAGCCTTCATTTTATACCAAAGCAGTTGAAATAATTATTGTGTTAAGAAATCTTCCCATCAGTTTCTGACGTCCAGCTATTTGCACATTCTATTTCTATGCCTTATTTGCCTGCTTCAGACAGGACGTTCAGAGAGTGCAATTGTATTCCTGCTTAGTATCATTAATATTTTAATTACTTATGGGGCAATATTTAATTGTTCATTTTTTTCCACTCGTTGACATTTTTAGGGCAAGTTAGGCTAAACTTGAAAAAGATGTATTTGATAGTAATTTATCATCTAGGGACTCTATTTTAAAGCATGAAACAATATTTCTGCTGTCTCAGAAAGAAATCTGCACACTTAAAAAATTAATTTGGATAAACCAAATATTCCTGCTGCTTTCTGGAAGCTGGGTTATCAGAGAGATCTGTATTTGGCCATTTTATCATACTGTTTTCTAGGATAAAATGAGCATCTAAACTTTCCTTTTAGCCAGCAAGCAAATGCAGAAATCTCAGCCTTCTCCTCTTCCTTAAACTACAAGAGGAGTAGTGCTATTGTAAATGGGAATGAAGTTTCACCTATATTCCATTGAACTACTTGTTATCTGAAGTTGTTTAAACAATTGGTTGCTTGAAAGGTTGGTTTTCAAAATAAAGTTCTCCAGCAATGACACTGCCTTCACAAACAGATCTGCTTGGCAGAAAGGCAGTAGCTGTAGTCCAAGTTTTTTAATGAATATGCTAAAAATTCACTGAAGCCAGCAGCTCTGAACAGCAGTTGCCAGCAATGAACAACATCACAAAGTGCATAAAGAAAGGACAGCATCACCGTGCAAGGCTCCAGCCGGTGGCTTCTTCGCAGCCATGCAGCCTGTGTCTCCTTGGAATCTTGGAAAGCGTTTCTGTGGAATTCATGTGCTTTTGTATGAGGCAATTATCTGTCATTCTGGGCACGGCTGGGCAAGCAGTAGGGTGGTTTGCTGCCAGCATTGAGCGCTAGTTGCTTGCTGCCCTCCAACCTTGTGCTGGAAGGCAGGAAGCCAGGCTGGACTTTTGTGGAGAGCAGTGCAGCGGGTCCCCAGGCACAGCACAGACGGACGTTGTTTTGTGTAACACAGCTGTTTATATTGGGGTCCATGGCTCTTCCTACTCCCTGCCTCATTCTAGGTGTCAGAGTGGAAGCTCTGCTCTGTGTGCTTTCCAGTGATGTTCTGGGAAAAGGAATTTCTGTGAGGTGGGGCAGTGGAAAGGGAGTGGTGTATTACTATTGTTTTTTTCAAGTTCAGATTTCACTATCCAAACATTAGATATCCTATGGTGCCAAAAAATAATCAAAATCAAAAGATTTCAAACCCAGTTCCACTAGATTGTACAGAGATCTGTACAAACCGCCCAATGAAAATGGACTTGCACCTGATTTAGTTTTAGTTTTCTGTCTCTCTGATGTGTGAGTTGACCCTGATTCCAGCAAAGGGATTGTTTATTCCTAGGTATTCACTGCATAGATCTTGTAAATAAAGCTTGTAAATTGCTTGCTTTGACTATTTGCTGCTTGTGAGATGTGGATGTATTATTGTGTTTAAATCAGAGCATGCCTGCAGAAGCGTATTTCATGAGTAATGGCCTTATCCAAATATAATGAATATACTTCTGAATTCAGTGGGGTTTGGATTAGGTCCAAAATGAATGGCATAGAGCAAGCATCAGCGTGGAATTATTTTAGTGTGTGTTTCTCATTCTTTTTCTTCCCCTCAAGATATTGTTGTATCTTGCAGCTTCTTAGATACAAGAACCAGTCATACCTGCACGTTGGCTACTGGTTTTCAAGAATAAGTGAGACGCTGAATGACTCAATTATTTAGAATGCATAATTTAACGTGATCCTACTGGAAAGGCTGCTACTCAACAGTAGTGTTTGTTTTGGGACAATTTTTTCTGAGCCATCCAATGGGTAGATGTGCAATATTGAGAAATATGAGTGTATATTCCTATTTATGTAAATTTAAGAGAGCGATGTCGAGAAGCATCAGTCAGCCTCAAGAAATAACGTGCCCCCCCTTTCATCTGGTTATGGTTTTGCCAAACTTTTACCAGCTTGAGACGAAGTTTGTTGTCTGTCCTGGACCAAAGTTAGCCAGAAAAGAGTGAGAAAATGTTCTTCCCAAAGGCCAGGATGGAATGCTCCTGTGAAGCTCTAGTTGTAGCACTTTGAGATTTGGCAGATGTTATGTGCTTTTTCCAGCAATGTACTTGTTGTCTCACTGAGAATAGGTTTGTGTGATCCTGGTAAACACTATAAATATCTGCAGGCTTAGGAGGACAGGGTAGAGCTTTCTGTCAAGGAGCTGAGCATGGTGGTGGAGCAAATGATCTTCAGCATTACCACCCAACCTAAAGTACTGCAAGCTGATCACAATGTGGCTGAATGTGCCTTAGTTCAGGGTTGAACAGGATTCGTGCTTGGTTTTCTGTTTAAAGAAATACTTGGAAGTGGGGTTGTTTTAGGACAAAGGGGTATGGACTTAAATTCTGTCTCTGGCAAATCTAAATCCAGTGTGTGCATATGGGCACAGTCCCTGTCATCTCAAAGCTGTGTCCAGCACATGATGATGTTGCAGGGACATGAGCAGAGCCGAGACTAATGGACAGAGTGATTCGGAGTAAAAAGAAAACAAGACCAGGAGCAGGGATATAGGGTAGTGGGTACATCGGGGGAGGATGAAGCATCATGGAAGCATCAGTGCATGTAGTTCTACTCAAGAAATAGGATTAGGAAACAAGAAAAAACCTACCTGGCTGGTCGTGCTCTCTCTCTCATATCAAGGTTGCAGAGTGTTTTGGCAGCTAGGTGAGAATGTTTACAGCAGCTGATAGAGACTTTGTGGAGAAGGTGGGGAGTTCTCTTCTCTGGGTAGTTGCTTTAGGAAGATGCCCTTTTTTCCACTGGAATTTGGATCATATGCTTTACTGTTTGTTTTTTTTAGTTATTATTTTTCCAAAAATGTTAGTGGCACATACGGCATCCCTGTTACTAGTGTGATAATTTAAAAGCGAAAATGTCAGTTTAGCTTTTCAGGAATGAAACCTTAAAATGTTACTGCCTGGCATGCAGGATGAGAAACACAGTTCTACGTAACGTATTGTTCCTGCTGGTCACTAAGAAACCAGCTTGGAAATGATTGCTTCTTCCAAGATAGTTGCCTACTGTTTATGGATATGCTTGGAAGTAAGTGGGATACTGGTGTTCATGAGGACTGTTTCCTGGGTGATTGCAATGGCAGCTTGTGTTTCAGATGTACTGAGTTTGTGTGTGTGGTATGCGCGGCCTGCAGAGGTGATAATTCTATCGACTCCTACCGCATGAGGTATGAGAAAAACTTGCTCCATATTCCAGTACACCAGGTCTTTGCTTTTCACTGGCTAAATCTTATTCTTTCAATTTCTCATACTCCTGGGTCTTTATAATTTCTGTAAACAAATAGATTTATTCCCAGCATGTACATGACATGAAACTACTGTTATGTTTCTTTAACAAAGAGTAGACTGATATTCTGAATTCAGAAAAATACAACAGCTTCTCAATGAATAGAATGTAGAGTTATTGTAAGAGTCCATGTGTGATGGACAGGAGATTTGAACTACGTTCTAAAGTCAGCATATACTCTTCATTCCTTAGGAAATTACCCCAAATGTAGTAAACCTCAAAGTGGGAATATTACTATTGACTTTGCAAACAACATCTTCCTTTATTCTACATCTAGGCTATAGTAGGCGGAACAATTTGAGCTATTGTACTCGAAAGGTTGGGTGGTTTAGTTCCTTTTGCTTGGGAGATTTTTTGCGTTACTTTTTCCATGGATTAAGGATGTCCTGGCAAAGACTGTATCAATCAACAGTGTTAATGATGTGTGATTATTCATAGCTTTTTGAAAATGTCATAAGTAGTTCCACTTCACATGATAACATATGCTTTCTAAACAAATACCAACGAACTATATTGACTTGCAGTTACTTATAGGAGCATTACAGGCTCCTGAGTAAAGAAGGAAAACAATATTTGAGTTACAGAGAAAAGTACAAGTCCAAATAAATCAATCATTAAATAAATGCAAATGTCTAATCTTCAGAGCTGTTGCCCCAGGATTTTATCTATACTGATTTAACTGTTCTGATTTGCTTTTCTCTATGAAATACTGTAGAGATCTTAGGTGTAACAGTTAACTCCAGCAAAGTTACACTAGACTGAGCTCTGGCAAAAATGTTGTATAATAAATACAACTGAAGTAGATTTGGGGTCTGAAGGGAAGATGTGGCTGTCTCTGCCATTGATAGGCCTACTCATCAATAAGCAATGCTGAATATCACTGGGCATTGGACAAGCAAATACTTACCAATAATTCATACCAAGTAATGCTGATTATACTGTGTTAACGTCTGATAAAAGCAAACTGTCATCTTTGAACTAAAGATTGCTCCTGTCATCTGCTGTATGTAATAAAGGAGGGTGACAGCAGTCAGACTTCTGCAGAGTGATGAGCTGAGAGGGAGGAACCCTGCTGGAAATCATTGGCGTGGCAGTGACACTTTAACCCTTTTTGTTTGAAAGACAGTCACTTAGAGATGGAGACAAGTAGGTGGGAGGAGTGGCAGCACATAGGGCTGTGCGGTCACTTCTGAAGAGCTTCACAATTCCACCTCCTGGCTGCTGCGGATGATGAATTAAATGTCACCAACTGCATGGAATGCTCAATCAGGAGTGCCAGAAAGAGCTGCTAAGTGATCTAATCACTCCCAGGGGGCAAACAGCCTCAGCATCAGAATACACCCTGTGCTGGACTAAGCCAAGAACACTTATCACCAAATTTTTAGGGAGAGAAGACCCTCTCTTAGTTGGTTAAATACTGTGTTGGCACACTTAGCAAACACCTTTCTGAACGGCTCAATTTGGACCATTTTCTTCTGGTTGCTGTGCTTACAGGGTCATCTTCTGTCACCTCCATGAGAGCTTCTTGCATGTGGGATTGAAACTTCACTGTTTAATGATGACGAGGCTGAAATGCTTTTTTGTGTAACACAAATAATAAACATAGAACCAGCCTCACAGCCTCTAGGGCAGTTGAGTTTTGTTGCTGTACTGTTTATATTAAAATCTCAGTGCTGACTGCAGAGAACAGCATCCCAGAACAACCATGGAAAACAACTCTCCTTGTCTGTCTCATCAGAGTAAATTGTAGTAAGAGCAGGTGTTTCTATCTGATGAGAAAAAGAATATTTGTTACGAGGCCGAGGCAGGGGTAAAAATACGCTGTCAGGGGTCATATAACCTCCAATTAGATTTCCCAGGAAAACAATATAAGTGAGAGTCCATAGCTGTTTGGAAAGCAGGATCCTGCACACCAGAAAAAAGGTATAGGGAGAAAAATGTCACTAACATCCCATATGTTTATAATATGAATGCCCGAGTGATGCGCCAAGCACCCTAGCCTGTATTTTTCAGCCTAATGGTGTCTCCTATTTTCAGTGCAGGTTCCAATAAAGACTCTTGTGACAACTCTTGTGGTGTATTGGTTAGGTGTCTAGATGATGGGAAAATAGATGCGTAAGCTCTAGTTATTTAAGCCTTTAGAAAGGTTACACTTCATTGCTTTCCACATTTCATCCAGTTCTTCCTGCAGAAACGGTGTACTATAGAATAATCATTATGCAGATCAAGAAACACGAGCGTGCTGCTACCACAGGAGGAAGAAATATAAATAATTAAATCTTGTGATACCTCTTTCACAGCCCTAATCTCATTAATATAAAGCAATTTTAGAGATGGAGAAGAGCTGGTAACAGCATTGGACTCATGAGATATTTCTGTTTTCTATCCATCAGGCAGGTAATTGTGGGAGTTATGACTTTGTTAGGCAGAAATGTACAGCTCTAAAGAACCGATAACTGAGCATCTCTGCTCAGCAGACAATGGAGCAGCATCCAGTAATTGAATACATCAATAAGCTTTCACATCTCGTATAACTTCAGTGCCCTGGACAGGATGGCATTAGACATAATCATATTTTGATCAGGAGAAAATAGAAGTTGGATGAAATAATATCAATTTTATTTACAGGGCAGCGAAGAAGCCATCCAGTCTGTGACAGAAAAATGATTTTTTTTATCTGGCTTTGATCTGGCTCTGGGCTTTGATTTGGTGGCAAATGGGTCTATAACTCATTTACACCAGCTGCCAGGCTGTTTCAAAGCACAGAACATTAAGCAGAATCCTCCTTCAAGGAATAAATATGCAATCAACATAATAAATGGTGACAAAACAGCCCCAGCTCATTCTTTAAAGTTAAGTTGCTACAGCCAGCATGGAACACTATAGATACTCAACTCAAAACTGTGTCTTGATTTATGACCCCCTTAGGCCAAAGAGCATCTTTTGTGTAACAGAATAAGAGTTTAAGGGGACTGGTGGGCTTTAGGAATCTTGTTTGCATTTTTATTTGCAGCAAGTCTTGCAGTATGTGGTAAGAAGAGGAAAGACGATTGGGGGAAAAACAGGCAGGAGGATAGAAGGCTTGTTTATGCTTGAGTGATGCAGGCCACTTCTGACAGCAAGGCTGTCAACCCGTGTGCTCTAGTCAGGGCTCTCAGAGGAGACCAGTGGTGCAAGGTGGCATGGGGAAGAAGAAGCTGGTAGTGCCTCTGTTCAAATGGGATTGGAGCTAGCATGGAGCAAGAGAAATGCTGTCTGCTTGCGTAAAGCCTGAGTGTTTTGATTTGTTGCGTGAGGAAGGACAGTAAAGAAGCTGTTGTGACTTAACCCTACCCAGAAACCAAGGCCCACTCAGCTGCTTGTCTGTTCCCCCAGCTTGGGGTGGGGAAGAGAATTTGAATAGGAAAGGTGAGATTACTCACGGTTGAGATAAATATAGTTTAATAGGTTAGGCAAAAGCTGTGCATGCAAGCAAGGCAAACCAAGGAATTAATTCTCTGCTTCACATCAACAAGCAGGTGTTCAGCCATCTCTAGCAAAGCAGGGCTCTGTCACATGTAATGTGACTTGGGAGGATAAAAGCATTCTCTCTGAACGTTGTCTCCTTCCTCCTTCATTCCCCAGTTGTATTTAGTAAGCCTGATGTTATACGATGTGGAATATCCCGTTGGTCAGCTGAAGCCAGCTGTCCCAGTCTTGTCCCCTCACAGCATCTCATGCAACTCCAGACCACTCCCTGGTGGAGTGAGGAGCAGCAGAGAAGGCTTTGGTTCTCTGCAAATAACTAAAACATTCCTGCATCATTAGCTCTGTTTTCAAAACCAATCCAAAGCACAGCCCCACACAAACTGCTCTGGAGAAAATTAATTCTGTCCCACCCAAAACCAGCACAGGAACACAACGCTGCCTGAATGTCCTTGCTAAAGCCCAGAGCTTTTGGGGAGCTGTGCCTGGGCTGTAGCTGTCAGAAGGCTGTTACTCTGTGCAGTTCAGCCAAAGCAGAGCTGTGTCTATGGCTGTGGGTCATTGAGCTGCACGTTGTATGAAAAACTGGGATTGAAGCCTAGACACCCCTCCCCCCTCCCTTTAGGCAGCCCCATTAGTGTGGTTCACTTTCCACTGGTCCTCTGCTTAGAGAGGCGTGTTCTCTTCAAGGCACTTATAGTCTACTTCTTATATAATGATGCACTTAACCAAGGGCTGTATTGTGCGCTTCTGTGTGGATAAAATGAGTGTCATCATGATGCTGCTTTGCAAGGACTGACAGCTATGCAAGAGCAGTAAAGGCTGCCTTGTTGGCTGGCATTTAGCTGTTGAGAGCACTGAGGGTTCTAGCATTAGTTTTCAGGGTCGAGATGTGTACTGAGTGAAGGCTGCTTCTGAGGTTGTCAGTGGATTTACATTTCCTACATGGGTTTCAAAACTGATAATTTCTTTTACTAGTGTGTTTTATTCTGCACTGAAAGTAAGTAATGCGGCCTCATAAGAAGTAGTGAAAGAAAGATGGAGCCAGGTAAACACCAGGGGAATAAGGCACATGCTTGACCTGAGGTGGAATATCCCTGACATCAAGCCTTTAGGTGAACCAATGAGCTACTGTAGCTTCCAGTCCAGACAGAGCCATAAAGGTTTTATGTTAGCACAGGTTGTGCCCTTAAGACAGAGCACTTCATTAGGAGAATTAGTGGGAATTCACAGTAAAGTTTGATGGCCCATGTTACATAGATCTGGCCAGAGTATCTTCATAAAACACAATTGTCTGCATTAAGGCATATTTACTGCTGTAAACATAATATCGTGGTTATCTGTTCCTCTGCTTTTGGACTGCATCCATTTTCTCTGTTTTGCTCTCATCTCAGTTTTGTTCTAGACTGAGATGTGGATCATTATCTCATGATACAGACCGTTTGCCTTGGCACATTCTAGGAAGGAAATAGTTCAATTAGTTGAGCTGTTTTGGATAAGCAGTGTAAGTTTCTACGGAATCTTTTCAGCAGTTCCTGATTTTTTTCAATAAGGAGCTCTTTTTGAAGTTGTCATCAAGAGACAAATCAGGATTTAAACTTGGGAAAAATAATTCTGCATTAAATCAAATTATTATTTAAGGCCTGAATTTTTGGTAATATGGTTAGGCCTTATTACCTATGGTAATAAGGTATTTCTATGAATGAACAGCCTGGAGAATGATGAGCTTCAGAAGTAAAGCTCTCTGTCCCCACAGCCAGGTTGACTATTTCAGGGGAGAGACTCATCCAGTACATAAAAGGTTAGAAAACAGAATAGAAAGTGCCCCTGAGTTGCTGCATGGCAGAACTTTTTTGATTGAGTTGGGGTTTTATTTTTGCTAGACTGTGGTCTGTTGTGTAAGAGGTGGCAAATTAAATATTCAACCCTCTCTTTAAAAGAAAATTACTCCAACCTCTTTTCCTGAATCCCCAAAGACAATTGCTGAGAATAAGCTCGCACTGAATTTCAGCGAGCACCACCAGAGTCTGGGGCAGCCTCTTAGAAACCACCAGATGATCAGTAAAAACACTCATTCCAAACAGATAAAGTCCACAGAGATCATTCTGTGTGAGCTGTAGTTCCTGCTGCTGGCGGGTGTTGCAATCTAAGAATAATTGATTATAGCCCTGATCTGGCACATCCCTACTTAAATCATAATGTATGAGCTACCATAAACTCCTTAAGTCCCACCAACAGAGGTGGTATTGCAAAGCAGTGAATCAGATTTTCACAAGCTCAGTGTGAGTGGGTGATAAAAACTTGACTTTTGAGACTCTCATTAGCTGGAGTGAGTTTTAACTGTGTGTGCTCAAAAGCAATGTGCTATCACACCAGGGCTTCTTGATTCATTATCGATCTACAACTTCACTCTTATTAATAAAAATATTCTCATCGTTGTATGCTCACAGCTTACATTTAAAATACAAAGATGAGGCAACATGGTTGTGCCAGCTTTTCCATTTGTCAGGATGTCCTTTCAACTCAATAATCTGTGCAACAAATTAATTGGCTTCAGGATATCCTGGGGAAAGAAAGAAATGTCAGCTGTGTTATCTTGTGCTAGGTGAGGGATAGCTGCCTGGCGAGGGACAGCTCGCAGTGATTTATGAAAGGGCTTCTATTCCCACAGTCTCCCTTATGTCTCAGTATCCTGATGTGATATTGAATTCTGAGTTCCCACGAAAGAGAGGTGTGGAATCTTAGCCATAAGATAAGCCCTATTTCTTACTTGAAGAGTAATGTTTGGCTTTGTTTTATGGGTTCTTAAAAGTTCTCTGCCACAATGTGCATTTGAGATTCAAAAAAGATCAGGGTGTTTTATGAGCTGTAAACCAGCAGGGACAAAGCACTCTGCACACTGTGATGTAAAGCTGGTCTTGGCTGTTGGAAACAGAAGGAACTAGGTCACTCTTAACCATTACATTGGGATAACATTTCTTCTCATTACCACGTTACCTTCTTACCACCAGAGAGGTGCTTCGTGTGATGGGAATTCACCTTCAACATTGAATTAAGGTCTGAATTTGTGTTTGAGCAAACAGGTCCTCAAGACTGCTGTTTTACCTACCAAGAGGGGAGTAACTTTAATTTGGCTACAACAGTAATTAAGATTGCTGGTGTCTGAGACATGAAGAGTCTTAGACATGCTTCCTGCTTTCCTTTGAGTGCTCAGCCAAGTTGTACACTGCAGCGAGCAACTGAGCCAGACAGATAACGTGTACACCTGTAATGGGTTAGAGTGATGATCTAAATCCGTTTGGGTTGATGCCTGCAATTCAAGCACAGCAACCAGCTCTCTCAGGCAATGAAGCAACTGTGCTAAAAAGAAAAGGATTTATTGAACCCATCATCAATAAGAAAAGGAAAAAATCCCCAAATAAATAGAAGAATCAAAAAAATAAAAGAGAAACTGTATCACAATGCCTTTACACACACTCTAAGTGAAATGGGAGACAGCTCACACACTGATCTTTGGCTTTAGATGGAAGCCCTGGAAAGAGAGAGTGTACACCAACACTCATAACCATAAAGCCACCACACACACACACACAATTGCACCCCACTTCCAAGGGAAAGGGGTGGCAGCAGAAATACAGCACAAAATATACATTTGATTGTCCTCTTGCTGATGTCAGTCCTCTGTGACATCTCAGGCATACTTCTACCTCCTCTTGACTCAGGGGCTCTTCTTTGAGGCTAGAACAGTATCAGATGTAGAGGATATAACAGAATCCCAGTCTCTTTCTGTTTGCCAAAGGCCCAGGACATTGGTACTTATGATCTCTCTCGCTGTCAGAGGCTTCTCTCAGTCTCTCAGTGATGGAGCATACAGCATCTTGGTGGGGACAGAGGCAACATGGCACTGGTCACATGGAGCAATGCCTGTTGTGGTAGACAGGCCTTCTGCAGGGGGCTGCTACAGGGCTATCTCTTCTCTTTTCTTCTCCCCCGTGGTTAAGATTCTGAGGAAGGAAGAGGGTCAAGAGTTCACTGAAGTCTGGTATCTTCAAAGGCAATCCAGCTGAGGGGTGTGTATGTAAGAGCTGACCTTCTCTTTGGCCCGCTGCCAGGAACTATGATGAGCTGGTGCTTGCTTTCTCTGTTCAAGCTGTCAGGCAAAAGAGGACCATAGCTGCTCCCACAGCAGAGCTGCAGCCAGGCTAGGCTTCTTCTGTGTTCCACCCTTTGGTGGCAGGTAGGCTGAGAGACTTTCTGTGCCCCTTGCCCTGGGAGTGGGGTGGGGAGCTTTCTTGCAGAAGAGCTCTCTGTCTTACAAGATGTACTGGAGAAGAAGGGAAGAAAACAGGTAGTATATTCCCTTTTATAGACTTTGTCCACCAGTCACCTGTAGGGTCAAGACACTGACCCAGGGGTTTGCTGGGAAAGCTGCATCTGGCTTCAAAATAAAAGCACCAAAATTAACACTTGAGAATTTTGATAATATTCAAACTGCAACAACACCCATTCCAAGAGAGCTACAGGAAACTATCTGTAAGTATGTACATGAATGGAAAGTATCTCTGAGCTTGTAATACCCAAGATTAAATTACATCAACTTAAATAAGACAAAATAATCCCTGTGAATGAAATATCCTTAAATAAGTTTTTTTTTTTTTATCATGTACATGTTTTTCTTAAATAATTGCAAAATTAATGTGTGGTTTAAAAGCTGGTTCCTAGCTCAGGGAATTACAAAATTTCTGACCATTTCTGTGATTTAATGAACATGCTTTATGAAGTAATGGCTTGTACGTTGAGTTTAAAATGGCTTGAAATTAAATTTAGAAGAGGACATTAAGCCAAGAAATAAATCTTAGCAATGGTAATCGTAATACTGTATTGACACTGGATAAGAAATCACAGAGCTGTGGATGTAATGCATAGTTTTAATAGCTGCATTAATGCTGCTTACATGTTAAACATTACACTGATGTTTATTTTCTCACATCTCTGGCATTGTCTTCTATCAATGCACCAAGCCTTCATTCTTGTTTTAGGTGGTCCAGTGCATAACCAAGTTTTACAATTCATTTTGGTTGGAATGATCATAATATGGTAGATTAACCATCAACTTTGCTAAAAGATTTATTCTGTTAGATTAGTTTCATGTTACTGATTTGTCTGTAGTTGGTACAAATTTTTCCCGATTTAATGAATAAGTTTGAATGAATGATGGCTTTTTTGTTTGATGGGTATTTTAATCTTATTTCTCTCTGCACTAGATGATACAAGTGCACTTAAAATACTGGTTCAATTTAGTCTGTATTTAGTCTACAAGTGCTTAAGTCTGGAGGATAACGTGCAATTAATTGAGTATATTACTTTCTACTTAGTTATTAATTTAAAGGGTTCATTTTAGTAAGGCAAAGAATATAAAAATTATTGTAAATAAAAATCCAATTGCAATATTCTAGTTTTACCTTTATTACTAATTTCCATCACTGCTTTGTTTAAGGATTTTTCCTTTTTTGTTCAACACCTAGCAAAGCTGCTTTTTTTCTTTATCCTTGTTCGCTGCAGAGGAAAAAAAAAAATCACACAAAATCATAGAATCATTAAGACTGAATGAGACCTCCAAGATCACGAAGTCCAATCATCAACCCAGCATCACCACAACCGCTAAATCATGTTTCCAAGTGCCACATCTACATGTTCTTTGAACACTTCCAGGAATAGTGACTCCACCATTTCCCTGGGCAGCCTCTTCCAAATACAAATTTCCTTTATCAGAAAGTTAATCAAATATGTTTTTGTGAAAGAATGGAACCTGTAGCTTTGCAAACCTCATACAATTTGAAAGGTGAGAGACTTTTAATTTATTAATCTTTTAAAGTAACAGGAAATTGAGGCTAAAGGGAAGGTGTTCTGTTCTCCATAAGCAAATGTCATGAACCAGTTTGGGAAATCAGGGTGAGATTTTCAAAGGAATTGTTGCCTAGAGTTTCAGGCACTCTTGAAATTTTGTAGAGCCTTTAGAACAGGCTTAAGTATTTGCTGGGCAAAAAAACCCCACAAACGTGGATTGGAGTCAGATTTATAATCTTCCTCATCTCTCTGTGACTGGTCAAATAGACATCAGCCACACAAATGCAGGAGTTACCAAAGGGGAAGCTTTTGTTGGACACATCTTATTAGTGAGGTTCTTCATTTGCCAAGTCAGCCCCAGCTATGTCATGAAAAGCTAGTACTAGATTTCTATATATGTTGTCCTGTGTAACTTCAGAGGGAAAAGGAGTGTTCTTCAACTCCAGTGTGTGGATTTGCCTTTTTGGCCATGAACAGTGTAACACACTTCTCATTTAACTGCTGTTTGCACACACAGTCAGGCATGCACACAGTTAAAATTTTAAGGAAGCCCCTGTCTGTTATTTTTAATTACATTTCCCCAGACTTGAAATGGAAAAATAAAATATCCAACTATTTTTGACCCCAATGTTAATTGTTCTCCATAAAAAAACAGCACCACCTGTCAACCGTAGCAGAAAACATATGCTTGCTTACAGTGGCATGCAAACCACGTGCTGCACAGCTCGTGTTCTAAAGCCAGCCTTATATGATTAATCTTTCTCTAATGAACATATAGCAAACAGAGTGTGCTTTTAGGTTTTGGGAGAATGTATTTAGTATCTAGTGTGAAAAATGCTCTTTGCACACATAAACTCTCCACAAATTATACCTGCACATGTGCATCAGGACATGAAAAGTTGTCTTGTATTGTAAGACCTGTTTGCTGGGGTTTAAATCTTTGTATCTACATAAATGGGAATAATTGTCAACGATGTCAGTGAAACCAGGATGTAATTCTTCTCCATGTTCCCTCTGAAGTGCTTCTCTTTATGTACCTTATTACCCAGAGGCTTGGAGTAAAACATCCTTAATACACACTTGAGACTAGATAACATCTAGAAGCGTGAGTGCAAGGCAGGGCACTGGGCCCTAGAAGGAAAGAGCCGGGTTCAGTTCTCACTTGCACAGCAAGAACATTTTGGCCAGAGGTAAATAAATTCAGACATGTCTTTCTCCTTCATTGGCAAGGAGAAATTATGAATTCTTATGAAGAAATTGGACATCCCCCCATGTGTATTAAATACAGGATCATCGCTTTAGGAAATGAAACTCTCATAACTTTTTTCTTGGACTTCATTGTCCCAGTTTGTGAGGCTGAGTAGAGAAAGGGCAAACAAGGAAAGGCAATAATGGGAAAAGCGATACAGTGAAGTACATTACACAAAAATTATATTATCAGGCCTTAAAGAATGTGATAACTTACTTGCTGGTATGGCACTGAGAGCATCAGCATTCAGATAGTGATTTAAAGGATTTTTTGATTCCAGGATGGTCTGACGATAACGTGAGATTTGAAGTTTCTTTTACTCCTGTTACCATCAACAGTATCTTTGTAGTGATGCTCTGAGAAACTGTGTGTCTGCGTCTGCAGAAACTTTCAGTCCCTATAGCTATAACTGAGTCTAGGAAAAGGGAATTTGCTGCTGCAAAGGATCCAGGATTGTGTGCTCTCCACTGGTGCTTAATGGAGAAAGCCTCTGAGGGTAACTTCTGTCTCGTGAATCCTGGCACTTACGATGGAAACATGAATGGCTGCTTGCAGCAATGTAAGAAGAGAACGTGTGATAATAGTCAACTGAGCTGTGTTCTTGGGGTCTATTTCTGAGAAACACTGAGTGAATTTTCAATGGGTAATAAGCAACTGTCCCAGGGCCTGTTAACCCCTGGAAGCTATCGCTTTGATTAGGAAATAAACCCAAGAATATTTTTGACAAGTGTATTTGATTT
The DNA here is from genome assembly GCA_013397515.1 of Upupa epops. NCBI lineage: Eukaryota > Metazoa > Chordata > Aves > Bucerotiformes > Upupidae > Upupa > Upupa epops. The sequence continues at coordinate 754,867 of VZRI01001621.1, read as the reverse complement.
CTGAACACCACAAAACATTCTCAAATGTATGTTTTTGATTAGCTGTGGATCTTTTGAATAGCGAGTGTTGATGGACATCAGCAGCACATGCAGGAACAATACTGCATTGGGGAGCATCTTCTTTTCATACTGATCTTCTTGTATAGCAAATACTAAAACACAAGGTGTTATTCAAGCTTCAAAGCAAACACTGGCCAAGTTCATGCTTCATTCAGTGTCATATGCTACATTTTTCTAAGTCCTAATTATGTTTCTTATGGTTTTTCTACTACTGAAGCTGACACGGAAACACACAGCTGTCACCACAGCTCATTTCTTACACAGTGATCTGCATCCTGGTAATGGCACGGTCTGAAAGGATTTCACACTGCTGCATTTTACAACTCACTTAATGTGCCCACTAAGAAATTCATAAAGCATATTGTCCACTTTTATTAACAGGTTACTGCATTACAGACAGAAACTTTCATTAGAAACTCTGTTTGTTATCCTTTACTCAACATATTCCCTGCAGGGAAGTTCTCTAGATGTTGATGCATGTGAGCCAAGAGGAGATGGATTCCATTTCTGTAGACATCAGCTAATACCATCTTCTTTCTTTTTCTTTTGGGTTTTTTTTTTATTGTTCCTCATAGATTTTTCCAAGAGAAAAGTACTGAATTTGCAATGCCCCTTGCCCCCTGTGATCCCAGTTCGTCTAACTTCAGAAGCCTGAATGCACACGGTTTATATTTCTTTAATGAGTTTGTAAAGAGAAGCACTTACAAGCTTGTATCAGCCTTCATTCCAAAACTAGAAAAACCAGCTCCAGGTAGATGCATATCACTGTGTGTAACTGTACAATCAGCTCAACAGTGATGTTATGGAGGCCAACTAACAACTCCTTCTAGGATTTAATCCCCAAAATGCCACATGATACTAAGACAAGCTATTTATGCTCCTGCTTATGGCATCAACTCAAAGGATGCCTGACTTCAATTGTCCTTGTTTGCCACTCAGGCTTTAGAAACCTATCTCTGCTTCACGATGGAGACCTAAGACGAGTAACTGTAATCTCTTAATCCTGGATTAAGCATCTTCTCTAGGATGAGATCCCATTTTGACATTGCAGCTGTGAACTTTGTGAACTTAACTCTGAGGGACAACTTGGAAGTTCTGTCCATTCTATTGTCCAACACTTATGTGCAAATGTCCCCTCCTGCAGCCGCCTTGTACGTGGAGGCAGACTCAAGAAATCTCCTGACATCTGTGGCTTGTCAAACTTTCTCCATTTATGGTTTAGGCTATGGGACTGCCCTTTAAACACTTAATATGATAACTTATAATGTTTTAAATATATACTGTAATAAACGCTTGCCAGGTTCAACAGATGTTCTGCTGAAATGCACACTCTGATTTTTTTGAGTTCATCCCGTAGTGTGTTTGAACACCTTGGAGGAAACGCAGACAGTTTAGAAACAGAATCATAGAATGTATTGGGTTGGAAAGGACCTCTAAAGATGCTCTACAACCTCCCTACAACCAGAAAGAGGGTTTTTAAGAATAGATATGGAGAGAAGTCAGTTACCTAGACATGAATAACACAGTTGCCACAAAGCCAGAAAACATCTCTGAGAGGAAAAAGTCAAACAGCAGAAACCACATTGAGGAAAAAAAATGAGCGTGTGTTTGTATTTCTTGTTAAAATCAACATAATGTAGCAGCAGTTTGTCCAGCTAGCAATTAAAAAAACCCAAAGATCTAACAATCCTTTTTCTTTAAAGTCAACTGTGAAAAGCCTCCATGAACTGTTCTTTGTGTGTTTAAGTTCTCCCACTCCGCAATATTCTTCATGTCCTGCATAGCCTTATTTTCTGCTGCCTAAATCGATCTTTTTCCAGTGATCAAGTACTTTTGCTATGAAAAGGCTTTTAGTACTGTTACGAAGCAGTCAATAACCATGACTGACCTTTCAAAACTCACAGACCTTTACTCCAGGCACTTGGAAAAAGTGAATCTGTATTATCTACTTGTGCTTCCTGATAAGTGGGCTTTAAAAAGAGTAGGTAAACAGTAGCAGAGACCTTGCCATTTGGTGGAGCCTCTTGTATTGAATGAGCAAGATTCATCTGAGAGTAACACACAGAATTCTGTCCTATACAGAAGATGATGTTCATTTAGCACAGGAGATCAAAGTATGGCAGAGTCCTGCTCCTGTCACACCTAGACCCATGCTTCCCAGCCCTAACAGCACTTTATTTTGAAAACTCAATTTTTGAAGTGGTTTTGAGAAAAGGTTTTACCATTCCTAGAATATTCTGCTTTAATTATACCTGAGGGCTTCTTTAAGGTTTTTGGGGGGCTCTAAGCCTTTCCTTTCATTCAGGCAGTTGTTGGTGCCTCAAAGCAGCTATAGAGAAGGGAATGCATGTCTGGGCAGATCCTAATCAGGACATGGGGTCCCAGTGGCAGCCCTGGTTAGATGTTTTCCCTTTCCTCAGAAGGGGAAAGGAAGATGTGTTAGAAAAGAGCTCAGGACCTGTAGAAGGAAGGAAAGGAGGTGCTACTTCTGGAGGTGGGACAGATATTTGGGGAACAGACATATATTTCTGTATGTCTGGAGATCAAATAAGATGTAGAAATGCAGATTCCTCTTAAAGAATAGCTTCTACCAGGCTACTGGCTCTTGATTTGTATTTTTGCTCTAGTTAGGCATAGAAGCTTTAGAGGACCAAGTTTTCTTTCTGCATGCCCATTGGTAAATGGGCAGCAAGCACAGAGGATTGCAACTGCCCAAGGCAAAAAATATTAGCAACACTTCCGATCATGCTACAAAATTCCCCTAGCAGCTGTTGGATGGACTGTCTCCTCTGAACTTTCTATTGTACTTGCCTACCTTGTTTTGCATGTGAACCATTTAATAAATAAAATAAATGTGAGCTAAGAGGACTGGGAGAGAGCACTATCCATAGCCTGCTAACAAAAATAAACCTTTCTTAACAGCAGCAGGAAAATCTTGCCAGGCAGCCTCCCAAGCTAAGAGCAGAGTTATAATGAGATCCCTGCCCTAACAAAGCTCTGAAGACTTTCTTCATACTCTTCAATTTACCCTTCATGCTTGTCTTGTTTTGAGATCTAGATAATTCTTTATCATGGAAAACATCTATGTTTTCTGAGTAAAACATTTTATGATGGCTGCCTTTTCCAGAAACAGTCTTGCATAAATAAGTGTTTGGTTTTTTTCCCTGCCAGTGAAATGCTGATTTACTGATGCTGAAAGCATCATGCTTGAAAACAGGTTATTTCAGTAATATTTCACAGTGGCAGGTACACAAGTAAAAGGGAATCATCACATTAGATATTAGCAGTAGGTATTTTATTGCTTATGCCTCCTGTAAAATCAGACTCGTGTTTTGCTCAGCATAAAAGAGGTATCTCCTTGCAGAGAGCCTGTTGATTAATGGACTGCCATCCTGCCATTTACAAGTGGTGAGTTTGCTGCAGCTGTATTGGCTGGATTTGCTTTCAGGATATAATTAAAGAGAAAATACAGAATTACTGGAGACATTACTGAAGCAGTGGCATTTTCCCCCACTCTCTGTTCTGATAATTAATTGATAGCTCATTATTAGATTATTATGAAAGATGGACTAGAGTATGAATTGCAACTAAACCTACAGCATCATCAACCAACACACTAGTTCAATGGTTCATAAACTGTCTGTTCAATGATCTTAACATGACAGATAATAAATAGACAGTGTAGCTCATTCCTAATGAAGCAAACAATCTTTCCTGGAAGAGACGACTTTATTCCTTGCTATTCTCTTCAGAAAAGTTATCCCTTCTGCTTTCTTTTGTGCACATTGCTGAATAGAATACGATGAGCTTAAATGGGAAATATGTTTTCAGAGCATACTCAGAAATAAGTTATTTGCATTCAAACTCAATCCACTTATTTTTCTGTAGCTATTTTGTAAGTTCATGTCAAAACTTTATATCTGATTTACCTGTATAAATCTCTGTAAAGCAGAATTACAAGAGTCAGGGAAAGCATCTTTAAAAGTGCTTCCTATGGTGACTGTTGCTAAGGAAACCTTCATATTGCACCAGCTTTTGAAATGCCGGTAGCATCTGATATACCCAGCTGAAGCTCATACATTAGACCAAAATTAAGGGTGACAGGTAAGGGGGTATAAGTCATTGTGTGTCCCAGTTATAGAGAAATAACAGAGAGGAGTTGGATGTAAAAAATATAAAGGGATTCTTCAGTTGAGATACTAGATGCTTTATGCTCCTGAGATTTTTAGTTTCTGAGCAGAGGAAAGCTGCCAGAGTTTACCAGATGATATATCAACCTAGACAGGAGTGACTAGCTAGAGGTCATGTCAACATCTGGATGCAAAGGGAGTTCAAGTGCAAATTAGTGCATGTTATTAATTAATGTTGTAGCAGAATTATGCAACAAAACTGCAGAAGGTTCCCAAAGTGGGGCAATTTACACAGATGCTACTAGTGATGTAACCTATTTTCGCCGAGGGCTGGGCATTTGATACTTGAATTGGTCTTTCTTTCTTTCTCTTCCCATTTACCTGCTTATTTTAGAAGCAAAAACTGTGCAGGAATGACAGTTACATGGGGCCTCTGTGTTGCCTTCATTTTGCACACAGCTTAAAATCACAGGGTCAGCCACCTAGGGGTGGCTTCTCTTGTCTTTCCAGGTAGCAATTTCTCCCATGGGCTTTTCGTAGCCTTTTGAGACCTGCCTGGTGTGCAGAGGTCAAAGTGTCTCATCCAGGGCTGTGGTGTCATTGGTGGCCATCTGAGTCCAGGACATCCTGGCTTGGTACCTCTAAACACAGGAAGTTCCTGAAACAGTGACTTGGAGTGGAACTGCTGTTTCTGCTGTCCTGCATTCCAACTCTGCAGAGCCTGAGCACAAGCGAGTCAAAACAGGTTGAGAAAGACAGACAGCTTTGGTAGCTGTGTACAAAGAACAAGACTATTTAATTGTGTGAAGCACTCATGCTTGTCTGGAAGTGCACCTGAACTTGTATATACAAGAAATCTTTCTAAAACTAGCCCTAGTAGCTTAGTGAGGAACAAAGTGTATCTCCACAGGTAAACGCTAAGTAGAAGTTTGTGCTGAATTAGGAATTAATAGTTCTACTGGCTGGAGGCATAACATTTGCATCTGATTGCAAAGTGACTGTTGAAGAGGATGTGTTCTTTAAAAAAGAATTTAAGGTGTGAGGCATAATCCATGAAACCAGGATGAGTACTGTTTCCAGAGCATCTGCAGACCAGGTTTATTGATCACTGAAAAATGTCACTCTTCAATAAGGAATGGCAATTTAGGTTCCTCAGAAAGGCTTTTTCTGTCCATTGCTTCTTCCTGAAATATGTTACTGCTCACAAGGATAAACGGCAATAAAACTCTCTTAGAACATCATAACTAATTGTATATGGGTTTATGTCTTTCCTGTTTCATTTCTTTTTTAATGTCATTTCACATAAATAAGAACCAAAATAGAATTCATGAGAGCTGAGAAGTGTGGCAAATTCTCCAATGCATTTACTCCACGTGCATTCCAGCACTTGTGGAATAGCAATCTAATTTTCAGAGACTTACTAAATAAAAGATTATAGCTGCTTTGTAGGATGTAGCAACAGATACTGCATCCTGTGTGGGGAAAGCTTGTTTATCTCTTAGATGTATAACTAGCCATTTATAGGTGTAAGCAGCTCACTTTGTGCACCTGCAAATTGGGTACAAAATCAGAGCGTTTTTCATACCTATCATGACTTCTCACTTCAAAAGCTTGGGGCTTTGACTGTGCAGAAACTGGGATCCTATTTGCTTTCATACTAGTGTAATCAAACTAATATATTTACTACTTCTAGGAACAGTGTAATTTTTGTTGTTTGTTGCCAGCATGGCTCTGAAACGGTATTTCTCTCGTTGAGAAAAGCTAAAAATAAGTCGCAAGACTGATCTGCTGACTTTGAAAAAAACCCAACTATTGTTGCCCTGGCAACCCAATCTTTTTCAAAACTTTGTGGCTTCAACCATCTGATGTTTCTAATAGGTAAAACTGTAAAATCTTCCACACATCCATCCTACAGGAACTACCCTCATTGTGAACAAGTTTTCATTCAGATTTACGATGAAAATGAACCTGGTTTCCTCTGGGGGTTAAAAATGGGCAAATTCTTCTTTTTGAGCGGGGAGGGAGGAAACCAAAAGGTTGGCAGTTACTCCCAAGACAAAATGGAAGTCATCTTGAAGCGGATGCATGTTGGGGCCAGAGTTATGCAGTGGTGAGTCCTGAAGCATATGGGGTTGCGAGGCTGAACTGTGCAAGCTCTGCCTCCACCTCAGGGCAGCTCAAGCAGTTTGCACCAAGGATACTGGTTTTGGTAGTGAACTGCTAGTGATTTCTCAGATGGTCTCTTACGGGAGCCTCTGTCTGTTTCCCTTTGCTCTAACACTTCTCAGAAAACTCCAGTTAGGTCTCCTCTTGCTTCCAAAAAGCTTGGGCAGAAAGAAATGCTGTAGATTAAATTGTGATTCTTTCCAAAGCACTGCGGATTTATGCCATGAGAATCAGGCAGAGGCTCGCAGGCGTCACCAGCAATGAGAAAAAAGCCCATTGACTTCATGAGAACTTGATGGGCCAAACCCCACCAGTTTCAAGTGGTGTAAAAGCTGCACTTTTATTAAAGGAAAATACTGGCAGTAGGACTCATCAAGAATCCTACCCTTTATTTCTGGAAGTAGATTAAAGAAACAAGATCAATAAAGCAAGTAACATGTCTTGAGAACTTACTCACTAGTTATCCACCTTATTAACAGCAAGAATGAAATAAAGCTCAATTTAATTCTGCATAGTTTATTCAAAGTGAATAAATGAGCAGGCTAAGATTGCTGTGTTTATACATATTTCATAAAGGCTTTTGATAAAAAGCAGAACTAACCGTTTAAGTTAATTGCATCCAAATAAAGAACTATTTCCCACGGCTACTGAATAATACAACATTGTTTTTGTTCTACTGTGTTCAAAAACAAAGGCATTTCATAGTAGCTTGGGAGGTAAGATGTAAAAGCCTTTATTTATGTGCATTGGGGAGGAGGGCAGAAGGAGACAAATATACTATATGCCGTTTCAGACAAGACTTGCTAAACCTCAGAGATACTGGGAGATAAATGTGGTTTGAAATGAGAATATCAGATAAAGGAGCCTTAAAGAGTTAACACTCCTGCCTGTACAGTAACTGCATTAAGATTTCTGCAACCAGAGGCTGTTATGATTTCTTGTATTGATAGCTTGTACTGTGAAGTGCAAAATTCCCCAAAGAATTGCTCCATACAGAGTTAGAATGAGACTCTACACTGTTAGGTCCTCCCGGGAGCTGCAATTGTTGCTAACAAGGCATCAAGAAGTGAAACACTGAAAACTGAGCTGCACACACATTTTCCATAATACCAGGAAAACAAACAGGATGATAGGAATTTGTACCATTTCTTTTAAGCTCAAAATATCTCAGGACACGGCGACACGCTTGCTTTTGTTACTTATTTATGCCATTTGATGCTCAAGGATCTGAATGCTGAAGCTGTTTTAAGGACCCTGCAAGTAACAAGATAATTTTTTAAGCAGAAGGGAGACAGTGAATGTGGGAGAAAACTTGACAGTAAGCTTGCTTATGCAGACTGTTCCCTTTTGCCAAAGCAAGTTTTCATATTTTAAGGTGAACCGTTCTACCACCAGAGCCAAGTTTGTTAGCACGAGCAGCCACATGTGTTTGTTTTATGGTTTTGCCAGTATGTCCCACTACAGGAAATGCAGAGGGTGAGACCGTTAAAGGACTGGTTTCAGACTGAGGGATCAGACTTGTGTTTCCTCTTTCCTTTGATGCCTGCATACTGGATGTCACTGCATGCAGAAGTAGCAGAGGGGAACCGCACATCCCCTGCCAGACACTTTTGTCCACTCTCTCCCACTGAATATAGCTGCTTTCAGCTTATGCAGGCAATAGAAATGCTGATCCTAAAAAGAAGATGTGGTGCCAGTTTTCCTGATGATGTAAAGAAAGCAGCTGTCTCTGTTGCTGATGCCCTATCCAGCCACTATTGCTGCCACCAGGAGAGCTGAGAGCCAGCAATTTTGATGTCAGCAGTAGCAATGAGTGTCACTGCCTGGCTACTGCAGAAAGGCAGGTGAAGATGGTGATAAAGCTTCTGGGACCTGGTGTTTTTTGGATTTGCTTGACATAATGTAGGTCTGACCCAAGAGCCACATAATTGTGTTGTCTTGGTACAGTTGCAGTGGCTGAGCCTTGCTGAGAGCCTGAGATTAGCAGCCCAAGCGCAGCAAGGTGCCAAGGGACCTACATGGCATCAGCTTTGGAGCTGGTGTGTGCTCTGCCTGAGAGCAGAGACCAAATGATTTTTCTTATGATTAGCAATTGTACGTAATCCTGTTCATCAGTACCTCAGCATTATGCTTATTTCTCTTTCTTCTGAATCTTTTTAAAAACCTTGCTGGAGAAAATAATTGTTACACTCCATTTTGCACTTTGTTCTTTCACTGGAGTAAATCAAAGCACAATGAAACCACGGTTATCAACCACCCGTTTGGCTGTCCTTTTGGATGTCACCATGGTCATGCACATTGGCCTGGGGACTGCAATGGAAAACTGGGAGAAAAACTCCAACCTAGAAGGCTTTTAGTCCTCACAGAAAGCATCTGCTGCTTTGGCTGATCTACTCAAACTGAGGCAGGCTTTATCCCTATAGCCTGTTGCCTAACTGGAGATAAATTATACTCTTACAGAAAGGCTCTTAATTAAAAGGTGATGGAAAATTTTACTTGCTAAGTTTAACCTGTGTCCTGTGGCATAAAATACTCACTGCTCACGTTTTACAGATTGTAACGTTTAAATCTGTGTTTAAAAACCTCTAGCAGTACAACTGTTTAATCAGAAGTGGATTTTAACACTCTGTTCATTTCTGGAAGTATTGACTAGGGCATCAGTTCATACAAAAGGGCAGAAATGTAGGGAAAAATGATGTTTCGTCTGTGTTTTCCACACAAGTGTGCAAGGTGTCAGGGTTAGCAGACAGGTGGGAATGCTGATGCTGCTCACAGCAGGAGAAGCTCAGCCCCACTGCAGTCGGGGCATTTAATCATAGGAAATGACTTTGTTTCAGTAACTTCTGTGGTGGTGTTGGTTTTCCTTTCCTAGCAGTGTGTTTGAAGACAAGAAGGCTATGTAAGCTGTTATTCTGATCCCAAATATGGAGAGAAAATATTCTGTAATCTGTAAACAAGGTGGCCAATCCTTCCCACCTCTACCAGCAGGCTCATGGCACGCTGCAGAGTATTTCTGCCCGGAAAACTTTGATTATTTTAACATGTGACTGGTTTTTCCAACAAATATCTGTACTGTTTAATCATTAGAACCAAAGAGGACTTTGAACCAGTGACAGTTTTATATGAAGAAATGTTGGTAGTATTTTGTTGTACTTTTCCTGCTTTTATCTGCCTCATCCCAACAATCCTACAGCATTCTCATATTTTGCTCTGGAGAAGTCTTTTTCCATTCTTCCCCTGTACTGGGCACTGGTGAGGCCTCGTCTCCAGTCCTGGGGGCAGTCCTAGGCCCCTCACTTCAAGAAAGAGATTGAGGTGCTGGAGCGTGTCTAGAGGAGAGCAAGGCTGGGAAAAGGAACTCAAGGGAAAATCTAATGAGGAGAGGCTGAAAGAACTGGGGTTATTTTGTCTGAAGAAAAGGAGTCTTGTAGGGGGGACCTTATTCCTCCCTGTAACTACTTGAAGGAATGTTGTAGACAGGTGGGGCTTTTATCCCAGGCAACACATCACAGGACAGAGGGCAGGGCCTGAAGCTACACCAGGGGAACTTTAGGCTGGATTTTAGGAAGCACTGTCTCACAGAAAGGATGGTCAGACACTGGAGTGGACTGGCCAGGGCAGTGGTGGAGTCCCCACCTCTGGAGGTGTGGAAGAAAAGGCTGGATGTGGCACTCAGGGCCCTGGTCTAGCTGATGTGGTGATGTTAGTTCATAGGCTGGGCTTGATGATCTCAGAGGTCTTTTCCAGACTCAATAATTCTGTGCTTCTGTGATTCTCAGACAAAGTTCTTTTTCATTGCATGCATTCCTTCAACCCAGCTAGCACCAGTTTCAGCAGCTTTGAGAAGTATAGGAGGTACAGTTCAGAGCGGTTGGATCTGAAATATTTGTCAGGAGTATTCTTCATGTGCTGTGGTCCATATCCTGACAAATCAATGCTGAATTAACTCTGTACTTGTGTAGCAAACAGCTTATGGAAAAAATACTCTCTTCATAAATTACTTCAGGTACATTTACGCATTGTGTTTACTCTTCTGATCAACTGCTCATGCTTCTCCTTTTTGTACCACACGGTGCTTGTTTTAATTTTTCCATCTCCTTTTCTACTGAAAATTAGAGCTCTTTGTGCTGTTTTTTGTATGGCAGCTGCAAGCTTTGGCCCAGGGCTCTGTGGCTGACAGGAGCTGGCACTCAGATGGGCCATCTAACCTCACTGAACTGAAAATACCAAAATATCCCAGCTGTAGCAGGAGGAAGTTCAGTAATGTAAGAAAAGACACTGGTCATATGAACACACACCCTGGTTAGAGCTGCTGAATTCTTTGGAACTCTGCAGAATAAATGTACTGCTCTCTTTAGGGCTCTACTTGCTGAAGCAGCCCAAAAGGGTACTCAGGTTCTGTGTAACAGCTAACAGGGGCTCAGTGCTCTCTTCACTGAGAACATTTTGTTATGTTTTCAATTAGCAGGTTCCTTGACTTCAGAGTATGAACTACATTAGATTTCCTTGGGAAAGAAACAGGTTCTCTCAGCATAAAGCTTTTTCAATGTATGTGTAGTAAGGCAGCTCCATCCAGCCTTTGACTTGGAAGTCGACCCTTTTGAATACCTGTCACTCGCATGCTCCTTCAGCTGATGGGTCTTAAAATGCTCTGTGTATCAACTGCACAAAGGCTTCCCAGCATCAGAGTATTGCAGAGGATTTGGGCTTTTCCTAGGAAGCTTTGGTAGGCCAGACTGGATATTTTGATCTGCAGATGCCAATGTTTATATACCAGAGCCAGACCAATAAACATAAATTATCCAAACACGGCCTTCCAAACTCCCACTTCTTTTACAGTCAGGTGTGTAGATGATGAACAGTGCGACAGTGACCCAAGAGGTACAGATATTGAAGGAGCTTCCAGCCTTACAGACTAACCAGAAGGAGGTTTCAGTCTATGGGATGGAAGATCTTTATGGGTTTATCCTGGTGGTTCATTGATTGTAACGGAACAACTTTAAACTTAAGTTGTTTTGATCTCTGTAAGTGTGAAGGTATGTTGGGTAGAGACCACCAAAGTGTAGGTCTTTAATGACTTTGATGAGACTGCTCAGTTTTTTTAAGTTAATATGGGACTAGACATGAAGGGGCATGGTGTGAGCTGCTCTGCTGACAAAGGAGTTCAATAGGCTTTTTCTGATCTTTGGCTAAATGTCTCATGTCTAACTGGAAGTATCTTCAATTACAGGTCTGCCTTACTCCACAGCAGTCACACTGATCTCTGCCCAACTGTGTCTCTCTGCAACTTAGTCTTTTTCCGCATGTACAAATGCAAAACAAGATGAAATCAGTAATTTTCTCATGTGACCTAATAGAGTTTTCATAGAGGCACTAATGCTCTTTCCTCTCTCTTACACCGTATGAGTTCCTAATGAGACATTAATGAGGCATTAATTGCTTATGCAAATTTAGAGTAGCAGACAATGAGAATTGTTGTACCAAGGGCTTAAGGACCATATAACTACTCTGGATGTTCACATAATTCCCATTAACATTAATTGCAGTTGCGTGCAGATCAGAGTCTGGTATCTTCAAAAGTTATAAAGTAAACCATTGAATACTAATAGGGCAACTTGTAGCCATGCATCTTTCTTATAAACACTTTGGGTTTTATACTGGTTGCTAGCAAGTCATCTAGTGTTAAAATGCTCCAGATGGCATTGGGAGTAGTTTAAAATACAAAAGAATTATTTTCATTTAATGCGCCAGGAATGTGAAACTGCATCCCACATCATTACGAGCAGAATATAGGGGCCATATTTTTTAACCCCTTGGACATTTCTGCGGAGTGTTTGAAACTTTACTGACAAAGTGGATAGAAGAAAAGGCACCAAAGTTGCATTTCTAAAAGTAACTCATGAGGATGTTGAAATGAATTAATTCAGTGATTTTTAGTCAGGGTCTGATGATGAAGAACTGTGAGAACAGTGACTAAAACTCTTTGACCAACCAGCTATTTGACACATATACTGGTAGCTCCAAGGCTGTGTCAGTTGTCTGCCTTAATAACATCTCTCCTTGTCTTGCTGCTCCCATGTCATTTTATTTAACACATTTCTTGCAGCCTGCTTCCTGAGCAGCTCAGTGCATCTTGTCCATAAGGGCAATGATGCTTCTGCTTGGAGCTTGTTTTTGCCATGACAGATTGATAGACAATCCATATTCATTCCCTGCTGAGAAGCCTCATTTGACCTGTTTAATGCCAGATCTTTTTAGGGTGAGTACTGGGAGTCCTTTGCCCTGCTCCACTGAGTACTAACTAAGTGTGTATATCCCCGTCATGTGGAAATGCCAGGGTCAATGAATTCAGCATGCAAGGCACAAGCTCTCATGTATTTATGAATGCTCATGTGTTGTTATAAGCCTCTGGCCACCTGGGAGATTTTTGCAGTTGTCACAGGATCATTATAATGGTGGAAATCCAGAGCCTGGGTTGTGACAGCAAGGTGCTACACCGCTGCTTGTTATGAGCCTGTGCTGACTGGCACTTACCTGCAGGCTGGGCACGTCAAACCTCACCAGTCCGTTTTGCCTGTTAGAGCCAGTCCATTCCACTTTAGAATGTTTAATCTGATTTCCAGCCTCCAGTTAATCCCTCTGACACTGGAATTCCAGGAACAGATGTGTCACTGGGAATGGAGATGTTCATAAGGTCAATTAAAGTGAACTGCAACACTGAGGGAGTTAAAAAGAAGGTTTAGTAAATATATAAGGTAATAAGCTATATTAATCTGCAAATAATTAAATAATATTAAAAAATGTCCTGCATCAATTACATTACTTGAACCGGTTAAATTCTGAGTGAAGGAGAGTGCTTGGTAGCACAAGTAACACAATCAAAACATCTCACCAATAGCAGTGCTTTAATTTCCAAGGGCAAAATAGGAGATATGCCTAGTTTCAGTGCAGTTTAGAGTTCTTAGAGCAAGAAGATATGGCCATTAACTGTTATTTGCTTAATAATAGCACCCCATTGTGAAGCAGAATTCCTACTACCGTTGCATTCAAAGCCTTAGAAATCCAAAATTAAGGTAGCATAAAAGGGGTTCTTTTTGCACCGAGATGGAAGTGCATGGCAGTTCTGCTTTTTGCAATCCTAGCATGTGCTTAGTGTGTTAAATATGGTGAAAGAGAAAAGAGAGGAGGAAAAAAAAAGAGCTGAGATATCTGAAGCAATAACTACCCTCCATGGTTCACTCTGGGTGGTATCAAACAGAGGAAGGGTGAGAAGCTGTGATGTGATGAATGTGCTTTTCTGTGTCAAAGCAGAGAATAGTACTTTGTGAACAAATATACATCTAATATCAAATTAATAATAGTAATAGGAATTTTAGGGATTATTTTTCAATGTAGAACATTCTGTAAACAGTAACCTGGGAAACTATAGAAGTCTGGACTGCTATGTTGGGGAAAGACTTGCTTTGACACCTTCAGACAGTCTAAAATTGTTCTTTTTATTTTCCTTCAGCAATGGAAATCCATTAGAAAGACATAATGACCTGCTTATCTGACCTGTGTTTGAGATCCCCGAAATGTGCTCTATCTGTAAAACATGGGACACTTTCAGATTATGTGTTTTTCTAGTTTTCAGTGAGGAAAGCTGGCAGACAGGGAAATGTTTATATTCCTAAACACAATGAAGCAATCCTTTCTCTTGGTAAACAGCTGAGACATCTTTCCTGTTTAAATGCAGCCACATAGAATAATGGGAGAAAAGTAAATTGTAGAGAGGGAAAAAAAAAAGCTTAGCGTTTACTCAAAGGAGAACATTACAGCAACGTGGGTAATGACAAAACAGCCCTACAAGGTGCCAGCTCCAGAGGAGCTGCACAGTAGAGTTCTATTAAAAGGAAAAGAAAAATGAGGAGTTTGTCCTGGATATATGAAAACTCATTCATCAGGCAGAGAATTAAGCCAAACAGCTCACAAACATCATGCAGGTCCTTAGAACAGCTGTAACCACCGACAGTAAGTCATTTCAAAGACTCCATGGGTTCAGTCCTAGGGTTACCTAGATGCCACACAATCTGGATCTTTGCTGTTTCATCACCAAAATTTACATCAGAAATGACAAATCCAGGCAGGGAAGAGATAAGACTGAGATTCATTTAAAAGATAAGGATCACAATGTTTTAACTTCCCTCCTGCTCTGATACTGTGGGACCTCAGTTGGCATCCAGCTTTTGAAATGCTGAGGACAAAGGAGTGTGGTAGAAACACCATTAGGAAGGGAGTGAGTTCCAGTTTCTGCCTTTTCTTCCTCCACCCAACACAAAAGGCTCCCGGCCACACTCCCAAGGATTTGTAGCACCTTTGTTACCTGCATTTCCGTGCCACAGGCCATCATTTGCAGGCTCCACAGGGGCACTTTGTTTTTAATTTGTGATCCTTTAAGGTCTACTGTCCCTTCCTTAAGGTCTACTGTTCCTTCCTCCACATTTGAAATCTGAAGAAATAACCCTATAGGCACAGGATTTTCCTGACTCAGTGAGACTTAGAAGACTGTGGTGGCATCTTACTCATTTTACCTGAGTCTTCCCATCTTCTAAAAGCATTTTACCTGTAACAGTAGTTTTCACCAGGATGGCCCACTTCAATTTCAATGTTTTTAATAATTTAAAACTGAGAGGAGAAAGACATTTTATATTTTTAATAGAATAAGTGTAGAAAATGTGTAAAAGTAGATCACTGTGGAGAACACCTATTGAAACAGTGAAGAGAAATGAACATACTTTGATTGACATTATTCACAGCTTGGAAAAAATGTACAGGATGAGTATTAGAATAAAAGATATTCTCGACAGTACTGTTAGAAATGATCCAACAGACACCCAAATCTTTGATAAAATACAAAGATTTATTGGTTGCGGTAATAAGGAATGAGCAAGCGGCACCGGGTGCGTGGGAGTTGGTCACTCCACCAACACGCACACCTTACAGTTTAAGGCAGCAACATTTTATACCTTATTTCATACACATTATCACTTCAAAGGATCCCCTATATCAGTCTTCTCTTTGTTCACATCTTCACTTCTTAGTGAGACCCGGGATCCAAAGATAAGGTGGGAGACAATGTTCTTGGCCTAATCTTATTTAAAAGAGATTAAGTCCCCATACATTTCACAACACTTTACAGGTCTTAGATTGCTCAGTCTCCCCCCATCCTGTTTACCGTTTGTCCTGCTGAGTTTCACTGTTTATTTTGTTCATTCAATAGTTTTCCACAATGACAAGGGGGGAATGTTGTTTTTACCTTGACACGAATCATAACATCTCACAGTACTAGTGAGAATTCGGTGTGCAACTGTCATTGATTACTACTGCTATTGCTAGTAATATTAGTTCCCTGGAAAATAACGCTGTAAGCACTCAGTCTCCGGGAATAAATACATAAATAAAAAGATAGAGAGAGATATCCAGAACAGAAAGATGACGCATGTGCACTTTACTTCAATTAGTCTTCTGCTCTGCATTCCCAAGTGCACAAATTCACACTCTTCTTCCAAAGAACAGGAGCTTCATTAGTACATAAACAGCACCTTTTTCACTCCATGCTTTGCTTTTTTCCCTGTTTCCCTCAATATCAGCACAGGGCGCTGCCGTCTGTGGTCACTATCTGGTGCTTCATAGACAATTTGCAAAGTGCTCTCGTGCCAGAGGAGCAGAGGAAACTGTTGCACCTCATGAGATTTCCCAGGGTGATGGGGCTGAGACTGAGTTTGAGATTTGAGACATCTCTAGAAAAACATTACAGTGTAAACATACTGTTCTCATCATGGCAATAGGAGCCTCTTTCTCTGCATTTTGTCCTTCCAGAGGGTGTCATTTGTGTCTCACTAAAACCTTTTTACTTTCGCTAGACATCATTCTCCCCAAAATCCAGGCATGTTCCGAAGTGGCACCAGCTCTATCCAAAGCACATCCCTCCTTCTATTGAAAATGTCTCTTAGCAGCTTTCAGGGCTGTCTGGTGAGCAGAGCTCTGCATTAGTGAACTGCAGTTTCTTCATCCTGCAGCCTCCTGTCGCAGCTTTATACCTCTTACAAGGCTCGGGAAATTGATTTAATTTACTTTTTGAGCAGATAAGTATTCCATTAGTGCTTGCTCTGACCTTTGCACATAGCAAGGTATTTGCTTTTCCTAATTCTAGCATCATTAGCAGTGCATAAGTTTTGAAATCTTCTTAGAGCAAAAAGCAGTAACGGTTATCTGCTAAACGTGCTTAATGAGTCATAAAATGAAATGGCAGATGATTTCTTCTGCATACAATTAATCCAATAGTTAAGTAATGGCCAAGTCTGCTGAAAAGAGACACTAAATCTGGTAACCTAGACAACACCTCAAAGTATTGGCTTTACTAATCACAATCAATTAGACCTTTCTTTTCCCCTCCCAAGTTCAAAAAAACATAAAAAAAGAAAAAAGTTTTGGCTTTTTTGTTTCCTTTGTGAAGTTTCAATAGCAATTAGGCTTGTCTAAGGAATGCTAGCTGCATTGATCTTTGGGTCTCTTAATCATGTTAAAAAGGTTAAGCCGAAGGTTCAAAGGCTATGTAGTGGAGCACTGAATGCAGCACAGTGCTCTGATCCCACTAATGAAAAGAAATTGTTGAACAAGATTAGGTGCAAATAGACACTCCAGTCTGTTTCCATGATTTGTGTGCAAGGAGCAGGTGGTAAAGTTGTGTCAAAGTTGTGTCAAAGTAAGAGTAAAATACATCACCTTATCAAACTATTGCTAGTAATGGGTAGTATTCCTAATACTTTTTCAATACTTTTTAAGAGCTTCACTCGCCAGACAGAATCAAGCCAAGCCATCAAAGATGTGAAAATGCTGTTATTGAATCTAGCATGTTCCTACCTGATTGGCAGCAGAAAAGCATCACATACTGAGCACATACACAAACACACTGAGGCCATTCCTGACCCTGACATGGGTGCTGGTACAAGGGGCTTTGACGGACCTGGTTTATGGTGACGTAGTGTTATGGTGGATTTGTTTTCAAGATGCTAAGCCAGGTGCACAAGTCCAGAAGGGGTATTTCAGCAGCCGATGATCGCTATAACTGAGGGTACAACACATGTAAAAGTGTACAGGTGGATACTTAACTACACCATATTCTCGGTTGAGAAGAAAACTTGGGTCCTCCCAGTCTTCTCCCAATCCCTTAAGGTGCTTCTCCAAAACTGTCATTTAAATGTTCACATTTGCCAGGCCAGTGGAAATTTTTTAAGCAGATGAATGCATAAATAAACAAACAGCTGGATGCAGACAGAAACGGGTTCCTCTTGTCTGCTGATGCTTTATTGCTACATTCATTTTAACTGATTGAATTTAACAAATCTGTTGTTGTATACCACATATAAATGACAATTTGATTCAGACTTTAATTGTGTAGGTTTCACTAGCTGTGTAAATATTTTAAGGTTTAAAAATTACATTTTTCATAACTGTGTGTTAGAAGAATTAGATTCAAGTGTTGCTCAATATTACAGCAATGCAGGATATACAAAGGAAAACTAATAGACTACATTTGTTTTCTGGAGAAGAGCAGTTGCTGTGAAGGCAGATGGTTATTTCTGAGAAATGATTTTTAATAAATAAACTGTAGAAAATATTGCTGTGCTTTAACATTACTCCTCCCTCATATGCTCGATGTGATTTTACTATCATAAATTTTCAGTATGTTCTTCTCAGTCTCTAATCTTGAATCCTGACTTTTGTAAAGGCTTCTATCACATCGATCTCCTCATTCAGCCTGTGCTACAGCACCCTCTTTTTCTTAAAACTTGTTCCCAAGCTACATGCAAATCTTACCCCCATTTCTGCCCATTTCACTCTCTGCTTCCTAGCCCGCTAGTGACTCTGATTCACTTTTTGTCCTTGCAGCCAGGAAGGCAGCTGGGTGTAGAGGGTACAAAATGTGGTGGTGTGGTTTGTCTGAACTAAACCAACCCAATCTCAGCCCTGCCCTACATCTTCCCAGAAAGCAAGGTAAATAATGTTTTTCAGGGAGTTGTTACTCCATCAGATCTTTGGAGTATGTAGACACTGGCACATTTCTTCTTATCTTGGGTTTTCCTGAGGTGTTGGACTAGCTCTCCACAGACCAATTTTATACATGATCTTGGGCAAGCCACTTTCATTTTTTCAATAATTAATGTTCATGTCTGCACAATGTTCCATATTCTCTGTTTCAGCCAAAATATGACATCAATCATTGTTTTTCACCATGTGTATTTTAGACAGTCACTGATTTCACTGGATGCTCTTGAGCCATTCTTGCTTGCTATGGGGATTTCAGGATTCGTTGTAGAGTATACCCCAAAAACAGTGTGGTAAAACATAGAACCATAGAATCATTAAGGATCAGATCTAGTCCCATTCCCCTGCCACAGCAGGACTGCCTAGATCAAGTCGCACAGGAACAGATCCAGGTGGGTCTTGAACATTTCCAAAGAAGGAGACTCCACAACCCTCCTGGGCAGCCTGTTCCAGTGCTCAGGTACCCTCCCTGGGAAGAAATTCCTTCTGATACTTATATGGAACCTCCTCTGTTCCAGCTTGCACCCATTGCCCCTTGTCCTATCACCAGATGACCTTGAGAAGAGCCTGGCTCCATCCTCCTGACACCCATCCCTCACATATTTACAGACATTCATGAGGTCACCCCTCAGAAAACATACTCAAGGGCTAGGTGAAAATGCATCAGCAATTGGTCAAGAAAGGGAACTCTGAGACAGAGGTTGACACTTAGCTGATACAATTTACCGAAGGGGTGTCTGAGTCCCAGAAATGAGTATTAGAATAACACTGAAGCCCTTTTCCTCCCTGGAGCAGCTAACAAGAATAATTGTTGTTATAGTGTACATTATCTCCACTCGTCAAATTCTTTCTATTCTTTTTTTCAATTCATTGAGGATTTTGCAAATTGGGAATTTTTACTGCAGCAAGTGCTGGTTTTATATGATGGGAGGATGCTCAACCTTGATAGAGAGTCAACCTTTCAAAACCATTCAAGTGTGTGACCAAGATGGGAACAAAAAAATCACATGGTTTGTCAGGGAATGCTGTAGATACATGTTTTCATCTTAGAAATATCTTCATTGTGGCTTGTTTTCACATAGAGCTCTCTAAGCTGCATTTGAAACAGAATGTGAGCTTGTGTGGAATTGCAATACCCCTCTTATCTCACATAATCTTTTAGTGCTTCTGTAGCAGTTTAAAGATCCAGTAAAGTTTTCACAGTGTTGTATCAGAAGTCCGAGAGTTAAAGTTACTCTCAGGCACTCCATTGTCAGCTGCAAAAGCTTTAAAAGTTAATGTCCACTCAAATGTTCTGGTTTTTCTACCATTTACATCTAATTTGTTCTGATTTATTTCCCTCTAAACCAGGTCAAAATTGATGAAAACCAAGACCAATATATTAAGTTAATGTACAGAACAGTTTGTCAACACAAACGCTCAAGAGTGTTCCAGTGCACCTTATCACCAGGCAGATGGTGTTTACATAAAATGAAAAATGGGCACAAATATTCACCCTAAACATAAATGAAGCTGGATGTGTTTTGAGGGGAGAGCCAGGGGGAGGTGCTGAGTTGTATGTGCAGGTTGCTGTGTGTATATTTATTTTAAGAGAAGACGTATTCACAGCTGTCAGATTTTGAATCTCATTTATGTCTGGGTTCTATCAGCACTCATGCTGTACATAGAAGCCCCAGGAATTGTTGGACGGTTGAATGGACTGTATCTCCAAGTCTTTCATCTTTCAGACCTGCTTTCTGTCCACCAGCACTTGGCGTTTTCTTTTGCATCTTATGTTTAAAAATACGTAATCTCTAGGGCTCCTATAAATGTGTTTCAGTTGAGATCTGAGTGACTAACTCTTAAATGATTACTAAGATCTTCTACCTTTTGTATTCATCTCTTTTCTTTCTCCTGCTTTTGAATAGGCTCAAAATTCATCAGCAGTTTATATGGTGGATTTTAAGATTTCTATTTTGCCTGCATTTTTTCCATTTGAACAACAGTTTTTGGAGGAGATTTTGATTAAGACATCATCAGGGCAGATGCTGGCAGGAGTGGAAAGCTGATGATTGCTCTTAGGAGGATATGGATCACTAAACTCTGAATAATACTTGGAGAAGGGCTGGGTTTCACATCTCCAGGGTGTGACGTGCTCAGTTCATACTGCAAAGGCTCATACAGAGGCCAGTGCAAACCTGGGATGTGGTATCTGCTTGTTTTGTCTTGGGGCTGGGATGAGGGCCTGGCAGTGTAGAGGATGTAGTGGGAATAGGAAGATTAGATGCGGACCTGGAGTTGACTCCTTTACCTAGCAGGCTGCCGGGCCGCATTCAACCAGACTTTGGTGTTTCCATCCGCTGCAGCTGGAGTGCTGGATGTATTGTTGGATATAAAAATGCCTGCAGCATTGGGGTGAAGGCTGACAGCAGCATGGGAAACCAGCACAGACTTTGTTTTCTGGAAGACATGGATTGCTGTGATCTAATTAATGTTTTCCCACTCTAATATATGCAAAGGGGTTGCCAAAGAAGAAGATGCATGATCTCTGGCTGCAGTTCAGACGCAGCTTTTCAATTTCTGTTGTTCCTTATACTAAGCCTCTCTGTTTTCCAGTTTTACCAGTTGTTGCATGTCCTGCCTCCTTTACTTCCGAACTAAAACGTTTTCAGCAGGTGCGGTACTTTTGTTCCCACATGTGTTAGGTCTGACCCGGCTGTCTGCACTGCACAGGAGAGCAGGAGCCCTGTGCAATTGTGTGATTGCCACATGCAGGTGGTAAAAAGCGAGTCTACAGCCCAGACTGCTATTGTTCAGTAAAAACATTCTGTGAGATGCAATGAAACAGTCCACAGATCTTGCATCTCTGCTGATAGTTGCTTCTTCAGGGCCAACTCCACACCCCAACTAAGGAATTCATAGCATAATTGTATAAATAAGTGTTTAAATCTTCTACTTATGTCTTTAATTACATATTTGCCTTGAACTGCAAAGTTACTCCCATGAATTAGGCTACCCCTGTCCTTATTGACCTCATCTGTTGGCTTTAAGGCTCCTGAACTAGCCTTGTGGATTTATTCAGGCAATTCCTGGATAAATTATTTTGCAATCTGAATTTGCATAATGGATGCAAAGAGAAAGATCAAGAAGTTTGTCACAAGCCCAGCTATTGCACATTTTAAAAGGTTGTAAAGCTGCTAGGTAGGTGATAAATGCTAGAAGGAACTCAGACTTTGCTGCAGCATGAGGGAAATTCTTCCCTGGAGGAGTTTTATAGGGTTCCCAAAGCTATGCGGTTACTTCCCAGCAAAGACGATTGTGAAACATTTGTGTTGGAATCATGTCGTGCTTTTTCAGCTGGGAATTTATCTTGTAATGTGAACTGCAACCAGCAGTCAACATTGATACCCAGTACAGATACTTTATGTCTCTATCACGAGATATAGGTAATCTGGATACTTGCCTTTGTTTCTCTTTCAAGGTAATTTTCATTTGCTTTCCTCAAGAAGACTTCAGAGAAGTGGGTCCTACAACGCACTGAAAAACGTTGGGCAGGAAGCCATGAATTGCTTGGGTGGGTCCTAGTTAGAGGCTTCTTTCCAGCACCAGTGCCTTCTCTGGATCCCTGCAGTGTGTAGGGACCTTACCACAGCTGGAGCACAGAATCTGGAATCACTGTGGTGTCTTGAGAAGCAGTCTTCTGTGAAGCAGTTAAGGGTAAAGTGTTTTTTATGACTCTGAGATTCTTGGTTAGGTTGAGCTAGATCTAGCCTGTCAATATGAGAAGGAATCTTAAGGCTGGTGAAGTGTAGTCAGTGTCTGACTTGAGCATTGTCTTGAGAGGGGCTAAATACCAGAGAGGTTAGATGAGATGGAGCGAATAGCAGAGAGACCTTGCTTTTAGGTGAGAAAGCTGAGAAAGACAGCATGCTGGCAGCCGCTGTCAAAAACAACCAGAAACATGTGCAGAGAGATTATTTTCTTCATTGCTCAGATGGCAGCAGAGCCTCAGGATGAGTCAGATAGTAACACTGAAAGGAAAGCCCAGCTCCCTCAGATTCTAACTCATGAGGTTCTAGGATCTGCAGTAGAGGTGAGGCCCAGTTGCAAGGTGACC
This sequence comes from Upupa epops, assembly GCA_013397515.1. Taxonomy (NCBI): domain Eukaryota; kingdom Metazoa; phylum Chordata; class Aves; order Bucerotiformes; family Upupidae; genus Upupa; species Upupa epops. The sequence continues at coordinate 732,328 of VZRI01001621.1, read as the reverse complement.
ATGTACAGGTGTGATCTCAGCTTTTTTTCCCAGCTTTGCTTTTCAAGCTTTGGTTGGGTCAAGTGTTAAAGTTGCACGTCTGTAGCAAGCACTCACTATTGAGACTTCCTGTTTGTAACTACAGTTTTGAGATCTGTGGTTAACTGTAGTGCCTGTGTTGTAATTTCTGTGTCCACCTCAACTGTAGTCTTTGAACAATGCCATTTTCAGATTCTTCCCTGTATAGTGATGGACCAGAGCTGGTGCTGCGCAGTGAGGGCAGCAGACTAGTGAAATGGTAGTTTTTGTTGTCTATGCTCCTGCCAATGTTTGTAAGGTTCTTTCTGAGGAGATCAGGAGCACTGATGTAGTTGAAGACAAATACTTGTCTAAAAAAGGCACCAGTACCTCTCTTCAGCCTAGGGAAGAGGAAGCTCTGGGGACACCTTGCAGCAGCCTTCCAGTATCTGAAGGGGGCCTATAAGAAAGCTGAGGAAGGGCTTTCTACGAGAGTTAGCAGTGATGGGACAAGGGGAAATGGCTTTAAGCTAGAAGAAGGTGAATTTAGATGAGATATTAGAAGGAAATTCTTTACACTGAGGGTTGCTGAGGCACTGGAACAGGTTGCCCAGGGAGGTTGTGGCTGCCCTTTCTCTGGAAGTGTTCATGGCCAGGTTGGATGAGGCTCTGGGCCACCTGGTCTAGTGAGAGGTGTTGCTGCCCATGGCAGGGGGTTGGAACTAGGTGATCTCGGAGGTTCCTTCCAATCAAAGCATTCTATGATTCTACAATACTGTGCTGAAAACATAACTTTGCATTCTTCTGAGCTCCCCTTGTTTACAGTTACACATTATCATTCTCTTTGCTGCCTGTTCCTTCCAAGCAATTTCATTTAAGCAACTTGCATATTCAAAGATTTGGTTGAGCAACAAAGAAACTTGGGTTTTTTCCATGTGAAAATGAGAGAGGAAGCTAAATCAACCTTTCCATGCTGCAGGTATACATTTCAGTAAAACCTTGGTGCTGTATATCTGCCTGATTACTTTCCTGTGGCATAATTTTCCTGAAATTGTTGATATTAAAATTCAATATACTGTTTTGACTAAGTGACACAACAATCTCTCATTATTCCCGTTGCAGTGCAGACATAGCTCGTGGTATGGATATGCAGATTTTTAATGCTGTCATGAAATTGTAAAATGAGGCTGTTCTTCACCTATCACAGAATTTAGCAGCCCTGGTGAATTATGTCTTGCAGCCACTTTGTTTTATCACAATTTTTCTAAAGGCCAGTCCTGTGCTAACTCATACCTTTTATGTCAAATCTAAGACACAGTGAAGCATTCCCATAAAGAATTGTGTCCATCAGCATAATGTTTTGCTTTGCAAAGTGAACCTTTAAAACCATCTCAGCAATAGGGTGAATGTTCTGTGTTGTGTGTGCTGTCTAGTAGTACAAAGGTTATGAAGGAAGGGAAAGCTGCAGTAAAGAAATGTAGAATAGCAGCACTTCACCTCCTGGTAGCCCCTCCAATAACCAGATTGGAACCTACCTGAACAGTGCAGAGCAGCCCTGACCTCCAGCAGGTGCCTGTCTGACAGTGCTCTGGCCTTCTGCGTACTCTGCTTCTTCTGTTGACTTGGTAACTGTGATCTGGGAAGGACCAAAAATGAGATCTGCTGTGCTGTTTATGACAATTTATATACAGGTGATTTACATTAGTTTGTTCTGTAGGAAATTGTGTGGCTCCAACATCACCTTTGTTGAGGGAGTACTATGTCTCTCTCACAAGACCCTACATAGACTTTATGGCACTAAATCTGGGCAGGGTTCATTCACTTCTTGTGTCCTTTCTTTGTGACTGATGTATTTCAGAAAAATAAGCCACTTCATACTCCAGACTGACTTTCAGCTTCCCGGCACCTTGAAAAGCTGGTTTGGCTGCTGTGAGTTGGGGTTTCAGCCATCATCCCATAGTATCATATCTGGAAATTGTGGGATGGAGTTATGTTCAACCTCCGCTGCATCACTCTGGAGGATCCTGGAACAGGGTTCATCTCTGCCCAGCTGGAAGGACACAGCTGAGGGAGAGCAATGCAGAGAAGCACACAGACTTGATGTCCTAGGACGCAAATTGCTACAGAGCAATTCAGATAGAGCTGAATTTCTGATTTCAAGGATTTGGTCTGTTATGATAACTATCTAGAAATTCATAAAATTGCATTTAGATGCTCTTATGTCAAATATTGCATAATGTCACCATGGAGCTGAAGTTTTTGTTCCCAAAAGGTTGAGATTTTATAACAAGTAGCTTAAAAAAGCCTGCAAAGACCCTGACCATTTGTCCCATGTCAATTGTGTGGATTTGGCAAAGATTTGGGAAAATAGAACAAGAAATAATATTACTGCAGCAGACCTCAAGGATGATTACTGGGGCTTTAGTGACAAGGGTTAACCAATTTAGTAAGCTGGGTCTGGCAGAGCTTTGCAGAATGAGTCTCTCAGTGCTTTAGGACTAAACGCTTCACTTGGATTCTGGGAACCCAAAAGATTGATTTTGTTTGCCTTTTGATTAAGAGAACAGGATTTGGACATGAAAATCCAATTAGATGATTGCTGGGGGTGGGAGGGAGGCAGGCAGCGAAAGAGGCGAACTACATACAAATCTCCTGCAAACAGACCTTATTCTGAAATCTGGACTACATCTACACTGGCTTTCAGTTAAGTGTAAAGCAGCTGTTCTTCTCGCTCCACACACTAAAACAAACAGAAGATCACAACGTGTTAGGATTGCCAGGTGATAATACTGAACACTCACAAAAAGAACACTGGAACCCATTGAAAATAAATAACCGGAGCCTTAAAAAAGTGAGAGAAGGCAATATTTTGTTATCGCCAGCATTTTTTGCAGTTAAGTATCTCCAACAGTCTTACATGTTTTACTGTCAATAAGCCTTGCAGCTAACCCCATCTGTCTGTCATTCATAAAATGAGATGTTACCATTTTGCAGAACCATAAACCACATTGGGAGTTTATCCAAAAAACAGATGATGAAAGTCAAAGTATAATGATCCAAACAATTTCTAAGCAAAAGACTATTTGAAGCATCTGTTTTCCTTTATTATTAGAGATAATTATACTGTCACAACAGCACAATATTAACTTTTTACATGTCTGGCTTACCTGTTTATAGAGTGCTATCCAACTGCAGACAAGCCAGATGCGATGTGCCAGGAGGGATGGTGAACAATGAGACTGTCTACAAACCTGGAGGTTGCTCTGTTCTGCAGAGCATTCAACCATCTAATCCATCCAAGAGCTAGCAAAGGTTTTGGGAAAATGTTTTTAAAGAGGATAAAGCTTGCAATGGGCCCTTATGACTCTGTCCTTGCTTAGTAATTTCCTTCCAAGTCGCAACAACGTGGTGCTGTTTTAGTGTGAACCACTTTTCTTCTCCAGCAAAACGTTTTGGTGTGTATCTCTGCAAATTCTTCTTCACAAACAAGCTTTTCAGTCTGGTGAGTGCTCATGGCAGTAAGTTCCGCAGACTCACTGATGTCTTAGTGGGGTAACTTGTAACAGCCATACAATTAATTGCTGTTCTATATCCATAACCCACATTTAGATGAAAATGGACAGGGCACTTCCAGTTCTGTTGAGATGTTTGTGACTGTGTGCAAAAAATTACTTACTGGTGCAATTTCAGGGATTATTTTACAGCAGTAGATTAAATGGCAGCTGAAATACAGATTTAGTAGATGAAAAACAAATACCTATGTGAAGGAACCATTTACATTTTTCATCTATCTAGTTAGGATAGAAATCAAATGGAATTTTTCTAAGTGGGACCTGAGCATTGCTGAGCATCTCTCAATTAAAATCTAGTGATTTTAGTTTCCTTTTGAGCTGTGTTTTAGGAAAATAACTTCCTCATCAAGAGGGTCTTCAGAACTTTCTGTGGTTGTTGGGCTTGCAGCATTATTTCTTATCTGGGGAATGCTAACCATGATAAACAGGGAAATAATCAAGGCCAAATGTGAATTTTGGCAGTTGTTTTGGGTTTTCAACATTTGGTACATCAGGGACACACACACAGCAAAATCCTGGAGGCGCTGTAAGCATTCCAGTCCAGAAGCTCGTATGTACTCTGAAGCTTTTATTTTCCTTTGTGAACATAACCTGGTTGCCAGTGATCAGAGGTTGTTATGATTTCATCTGGAAACCACTAACTGCAGTTAAAAACAAAAATAAAAGAGGTAACAAATGAACATGCAGCGAAGTATGCTAACAAAACCTGTATTTGCTTAAAGCATTGCAGCTCTGGATGAAATTGTCCTCTGTATATCCACATCAAAGTGTGTGTGTGTACTTGCAGAGGAGAGTATGTGTGGGATCCTCAGCTGATCGGGTCAAGTGAGGTGTGTTCCTGTGCCTGACCCTGGTGCAGGGATGCCGTCAGGCTGCTCTGAGCAGGTCGGCACTGAACTGCCTGAAATACTGATCTACCAAAACCAGTGGATTTGTTTTATCCCTCCTTTGAAAAGGAATGAACACACCTGGACCCTACTAGAAAAGAACAGGTCACACAAGAACTGCTTTTAGCATGTGAGAAAGATGATACTGTTCTTGTCACAAGTGCCTAATCTGTCTGGTGTGACTTGAAGAAGTCCTTGAAGATCTCTTCTCTGACCTCTTTTATAAAATGAGGATTAAAAGTTGAACAAAACCGATGCAAACAGCCTCCTCTGTGACCTACCCATTACTTGGGGATGATATTTAAAATACCACTTCAGGTAAAATGGGGCCAGTTATGACCATCCAAGATGATTTTTTTGTTTTCTTGGACTACGTATCTTCTTGAATGAGTAAAGTATGAAATGAAATATAAAATGCAAACACTTTCCTAGAGTACAATGTGTTTTGAACTGAAAACTCAAAAAATCCCCTGCAAACCCAGCAACCCCAAAACAAAAATGTTTTCAAAACAGTGAACCAAAAGTTCTTACTGAGGAATTAGTAGTTCACTGAAAGCAGAGAGATTATGTTCCTTGTTTTCTTATGTTTCTGAGCAGGGAAAAGAAGCAGTTTACTGTAGACTTTTCATGAGGAACATGAGAATAACAGACCATTCAGGGCTTATGCCCTCAGTGGCACCAAGTCAAAGGTCGTGTGTGTTTTGCTTGAGACTGTGACATGATGAAGGAAGCGGAACAGCTCCCTTATGAGGAAAGGCTGAGGGAGCTGGGTCTCTTCAGCTTGGAGGAGAGAAGGCTGAGGGGTGACCTCATTCATGTCTATAAACATGTGAGGGGTGGGTGACAGGTGGATTGAGCCAGGCTCTTCTCAAGGTCATCTGGTGATAGGACAAGGGGCAATGGGTGCCAGCTGGAACAGAGGAGGCTCCATATAAATATCAGAAGGAACTTCTTCCCTGGGCGGGTAACGGAGCATTGGAACAGGCTGCCCAGGGAGGTTGTGGAGTCTCCTTCTCTGGAGATGCACAAGACCCGCCTGGATGTGTCCCTGTGCTACTTGTCTAGGTGATCCTGCTGTGGCAGGGGGACTGGACTAGATGATCTTTCAAGGTCCCTTCTGATCCCTAATGATTCTATGATTCTATGATCTTCTAGGCAATTTCTAGATGGTAATAAAAGCTAATCTCCTTTTTCAGTTATCTGGTAGACTGTGCTCTGAAGGGAAGGGACAATACTGCACATAAAAGAGTTCTATTTAGACAAAGGCAACGTTGGAAATATCTTTTTAAAATTGGCATTTGAATGCAACATAGAGACTAACATCTACAAGAAGTCAACATTATGTTATTAAATCAGCTCTTAATGCTCTAAGACACAATCAATTAGGTTTGCTTTTCTTTTTTTCCCTTGTCATCTCTTATGTAAGTCAATAATTTATCCCCTGATTTTGAAAAGACTGCAAATCACTACACTTCTGTTATTTACCAGACATCTGAAATTCTCTCCTACTACTCATTCTCTTCTGTGTGTTTAACTTGCAACTATCCAGCGTATGTGTCAAAATAGTTTTTCACATTTCCTTTAAACAGCAGCAATTAATTGCTGTAATTCTACACATTCAAAAAAAGAAAAAGCCTAGGAGGTATAAACTGAGACTTACTCACGTTTGCCATGTGTATGTGGCAGATTGTATTGACATCTTAGCAACCAAATTAATTGAATCTGTTTCTTAAGTGTTTTTTACTCTAGAAGGAATATCTGGATCAGAGGAATGCCTTCTGGTTAATATCATCTACTTAATATTTTCTGCTTTCACTATTGCTATTATTGAAAAAATTGCTATGGAGATAATATGCTGTCGATTCAAGTGAGCACCTTCGTGATGCTGTTATATCAGTATAATTAAGATTTATTGAAAAATATTAATGAACATGTTGCAAAATAGTAATTGGGATCAATATTGCACTGTGTGGCTTTTACTGGGTAAGGTTTCTAGGATATGCAAAGATAAACCGATCGTGCAGATTGGGGGAATACTTCTGTGTGTTTCCTCTCATTGAAGCTTACAATTACATGGCTTGTGAATGAGCCAAACATGTGACAAGCAGCACATACACCTGGGTCCTGGAACCTCTGATTTCCAGGCTCTAGGAAGGTTTTCCAGCCACTGGATTTGATTTCAGCTGCTGGAGCCACCGGCTCTCTGAGACTGTGAGCTTCACTTGCTGAAACTACTGCACAGCTTCAGCTTTTTTTTTATCTGCAGTGCTCTACATGGGAAAGACATTTTGATGATGAAAGGATCGTGTCTTTTGAATTGGTAGTATATTTAAATTGAAAGAAAGCAGAAAATTAGTTTTTCTCCAGTCTGTTTGTTATGTATTTTCTACACATTAAAGTTACATTAAAGGAGCATATGCCTTACGGCCTCGGGTGAGATCAGCCTCCATGGTGCTGGTCTCTGCAGGTACCCACACAAGAGAAATGGGCAATTTTGAAACTTATTTCTTCCCCTCTCCCAAAGATGAGTAGTCACACCAAGGGGCAGGGGGGAAATAGTGTATAGAGATGGGGAAACCTTCCTGTGGGGTTGGTGGCAGGATCAGGACTGGAGAGTACAACATGGACACTCCTAGCTACTAGCACATCAAAGTGTTGTTGTGATCACAAGAGCTAGGAAGCTTTGTTTGCAAGCCTGAGCTGGACTTGATTAACAGTTCTGCCAGCTCCTCAGCTGTGCACCAAGGAAGATAATTGGAGCTCTGCTCTGAGCTAGGACTGTTAGCAAATTTTAGGCTTTCCCATGTCCTTAACTCCATCCAGGATTCACACGATTGCTATTTCTCTTTTGCAGAAAACAATATCCGAGCCCTGTCTTTGTAGGCTCCCAGAAGAAACCTGGTAGCTCTGAGGGATATGGTTTCAGTGAGGCTGTTTTGAGGTTTGACGAGGGCTCACAAAGAAAGCTGCAGGACCAAGAACTAAATGAGGGTGTCCTTCTTAATCTAAGCTTGCAACTGGGCGGCACTGAGATGATACTAAGGTCTGCAGCCATCAATCCTGGAGTCCTTCAGACCCAAAAGCTATGGAGGCAGCAGTTAGGATTGTTATGTGGGAGGACGCTTCTCATAAACATTGCTCATTACTGATATACATCTAGAAAAAGAGGTGTTTATGGACAACTGGCATTTTCTAGCAATAAACAGTTAATCAGAAAATTGCTGATAGTCTCCATCTGAGGGTTTAGCCTTCTTAATCAGAATCTCTTGTTCTTCTGTGTAATTCTGCAAAATGCTAAGCTACTGTTTAATTTTGTTTTTCTAATTCAACTGTAAACCTTTCCAAAAATATTAACCAACAAAAAACCAACAAAGCAAAACAGCCCTGTGCTCTTTTCATACAAATCTTTCTTAACCAAGCAGATATCCAGTAAGCTGAATCCAGAATTATCTTGTTTTAGGAAAGTAAAACAAATCCATGAGCGATACAGTCTCTTATTTTATCCTCCATTTATTGTTTTTTGAAGTGGCTGGGAAAAGCCTTTAAACCTTGCACTTTCTCTACAGTGGAGGAAGTTCTGCCATTTGGAGGAAATGTGTTAAGCTGATGGCGATGGATTGTCCTGACATTCGCATATAATGATTTCTGTGCATGTATTTCAGACTAAAAGAGGATGCAAAACAACAACAAAAATCTTCAAACTGATTATATATATTTTTGAGACATAGATGCCTTTGAGTATCCCCTGTTTGTCAGAGGGTTGCATTTGTGTATTTTATTTGTACTGAGCTGGGAATGTATGAGCCAGAGTAAAAGAATTTGTTTTCCTCAAGGAATTTGTTTCCTAATGTAAGAGCTCAAATCCTGTCACCCTACTGACTACCAGACACAATCCAGTTAATGTTATGTTTATTCAATGTTCAGAATGAGGAGAAAAAAAAATCTCCAAACAAAAAAAAAGATAAAAAGAAGACAAAATGAAAAACAACGCTCTGGCCTTTTTCAACATGTGATTGCTATCTTCCACTCTGATATACAAATAAAGTAACAGCAGATGCTTAAACCAGAATTTCAGGCCCAAACACTCTTTGCCCGTTTGTTTAATTACATTTCTAGAAGGTTACAGCTTTCCAGCATATCTGGACTCTGTTTTTATAGACTTCTTGAATTCTTTGCTTTCTTTGACCCTGCAGTCTTCAATTCAATTCAATTCAGTTATTTGATGCAGTACAAACCCAGTCACCCCCAGCTCTGCTTACGAATTTACCAGTGACTGAGTGGTACATGAAGATTTTCCTCTTTATTTTGTCATTATGAACTTGGTGTTACAGCCCACAGCAGTTCTGAAGTGCACAACCTGGTGTCTAGAAGGTGCTACTCATCACTGAATGCCATGCAATTGAGAGAAAGTGCCTCTATGACATTAAACTGCCTCAGCTCTGCTAAATGCCCTGCCTGTTCCTGTGTGTAGTGGTGTTGCGTCTGCTCAGACAGAACTTCCTCCTTCATAGAATCACAGAATCATTTAGGTTAGAAAAGACCTTTAAGATCGTTGAGTCCAATCATTAACCTAATTCTGACAAGCCCTACACTAAACCATGCCTTTAAGCTCAGTATCTACCTATTTTGAACAGAGCTGTGCCCTCAGTTTCTTTATTACTCTTTGCTTCTCCTGACATGGGCAAAATCCCCATCACCACCTGACCAGTCCCTCCATAGTGAAACACTTGGAGGACTGATCTGCAGAAATATCCAGAAGCAAATGTCACACTAGGTTAAAATCTCTGATGGCATGAAGCGTGCTGTGATGCTGTCTATACTGTTTGTCACCAGCAGTTCACTGGACTCGCTCCTTTTTTGGACATAAAAGTGTTGCCATCTCATTCTTTATATGCAGATACTTAATGCTCATAATTCTATCTGCATTTCATCATTATTAAGTTCACTAACCCTTCATATATTTTTCTTCTTTCTTCATGTGCATGGAGCTTATCATATTATCCTGGCTCTCTTATAAATGTTCTTACAGTTCCATTGGAAGGGAAACCCTTTTATATTAAAAACCCATAACTAGACCCTTGTAAGTGGTATGCATGCTTCCTGCTGAGGTTTGAGCAAACTTTCTCACACACAGTCTATTAGCATTTTAATAGCATGCTCACTCTAGGAAGGCTTTTTGTTTCACTGGCCAAATATGAAAACATTCTGTATTTGCAAAGCACTGTTTTGGTGCCCTGTACCCATCAGCTATGTTCCACACTGCATGGAAAGTCAGGCCATCATAAACATTAACAGGAAATAAAGAGCTATCAAATGATATACAAACCTCTGCTTACAAATCCACACCTGACACCTTTAAATAGTTTCAGTTTTCCACTCTGTGCTTATATTTGAATTGCAAACGTTGGCAAACTCTGATGTCTCAATACTTACGCTGTAATTTAACACCTCACTCAAGGAGCATACAGGCATTTTCAAAGCTAGTTGGATTTTTTTTTAATCTCCTGGGCGAATGTTCTCCCCCAGATTGTCTTACTGTCAAATATTTTATACTCAGGAGATCATTTTGATTCCCCTTTGCCCACAGAGAGAAAGATTGTGTTCGGTGAAAGATCATCCAGGGAATTGCCTTATCTGATTCCTTCTGGAAATGGATATGGAAAGGGAAATTCTTCAGTTCTGCATATATTTGCCTCATTTATCAGAACCAGGGCAGATACTTTTTTTGCCCAGCATGCTGCAGCCTGGCTCCTCAATGCACATAACTAATGACAAGAGTGGCATTTCTGCATTCAGAGACAAAACAGGACACATCATTGGTTTTGCTGATAGTCTTTGGTAGGAACTGTAAAGGTTGCATTTGTTTCTAGGAGGTTCTTTGTTTCAGACCTAGCCGACAAATAAACTGCTTTGTGTACATTCTGAGCAAGAGGAGCAGATGTGGAAGAGTTACAATTCCTAATTGCTTTCCTGTGATCTGATGGCACAGAGGCCCACACACTATACATGATTCAGAAGATGAATCAAAACTTTATTTTCCTGTCTCTAATTTGTATGAAAAGAAATAATCTCTATAGGAAAATACAAGTCTTCCTCTTGCACTCTGATTCCCCAAGCTCAGCTCTGCTGTAGGCTACACTCAACCTTGAATCAATAGCTGAAATAGAAAGGTCCTAAAAACCATCAGAGTAACAAGTCACACTTTGCAAAAATGACAAATAACTTTGTCCTAGCGGAACGCGGAAACGACTTTACAAGCAAAGCAATAAAAAAATGCATCGTTATTGCTTCAGTGTATTATAACGCTCATTTGAAACGAATCTCAGTCTGGTTTGAAATCACTCTCTGCATATGTTATAGAAAGTCTGGAGACATTCTGTTCTTTATTAGTGAAGCACAAATGAAGTGGGACCTGGCATATTTTCTTAGAAGTTTCAGCTTCCTTTTGTATGCTATACATTACATCTTCCCTAATCAGTAAATTAAAAGGCTCAAGGGGGGATAAGCATACATGACTATTTCTATAATCACATTGTTTTTTCCCCAAAAACTATTCTGCTCTTTGCCACACTTTATCCTGAAGATCAAGATCATCCTTCTAGCAGCTGAACAGAGACAGAAGGCTTGTGAAACAAATTGCTCTATTTGCTTGCAAAAATGGAAAGAATATTGGAAAGCAGGCATGTTCTGGGGGTTCTGCCTCAGTCCTATTTATAAATGTGTGGTGTGAATAGGACCTCTTAGAGTGTGCAAATTTGGCTAGTGGTGTGTGTCAGGGAAGATGCTGGAAAAGTTTTCCTTGCCCTTGTACAAGGCAGCACAGCTATCGCTATGTTGGAGAGCCTCTATTGCTGCCTTTTGTTTCCTTTCCCAAGTAATCAGTTCTTCGAGATCATTGCTGTACTCTTTGATAGAGGCTGGTAATGCACTGATGAGTTTCCCGAGACCTCTCCTTTGTGGAAAGGAACCACAAGTCAAATAATACTGAGGGACTGGCCTTCAGAGAGAAACCTAACTCATTAGAAAACTGGTGGCTCTGCCCCTGAAGGAGGCAGCACATTTCTACTGTTACTGCTCATGTTTTTTCATGGTGTCATACTAAAATAATGAGAGCTTTGACACAACACGGGTCAGGCCCAGTGCTATAGCCAGCAGTTATAATTTGGCAAAAAGAGAGCTCTATAGAGTGCTAGTTCAGAGCCCACTTTCAAGCCTTCAGAAACATTTGGAGGTGAAAGGTCTGAGTTAATCTGGTCAAGAAGGAGATATTTTAATGCTGCACAAACACTGTGACTGTGAACTCAGCGCAGTGACAGAAACTAGAGCGATGCATGGGCAGGTTTCCAGCTTTCAGAGTTTGAGGCATTGGATAAACATCAGATAGCTCACACAGGCAGGACTCTGCAAGGGAATGGCAGCAGCAGCAGCATTATCTGAAAGGAGACGAGTCCCTTGCTTTTCAGTCTGAGAAATGAAGAATTTGCAGACTCCTCGAGCTGAGGGTCAGGAAAGGAGATGGCCAGCTGTTTTGGGGCTGGTGGCCAACCTCTGCTCCAACAGCATTGTCCCCTCTGTTCATGAACAGTTTGGATTTGCCATGTATGGTTTCTGTGCCTTTCTGTTTAACATGTAATCCCCAGGAGCTTATGCCTGTGTTTATAATTCAAACTATAATGAAAAAGGAAATGAAAGTATTTCTAATTCATCAAAAGAATAAGAGTTGCATTGAGTAAGGCAGGGAAAAGACTTTTCACCCTCTTGGGATTTCAGAAAATTAGTCCTGCAATATTTTTTCTCAAGAAAAGGAATATTAGTTATATTAGCTTAATTCTTTTGCCCTTTCCTCTTCAATGTTCTAAATTCATTGTATTTAGGAAAAAAAAAAAGGTGCTATCTAGCTCTTAAACTAATACTGTTGTCTCATTTTATAGTACTTTAATAGATATTTTATTTGTTCTACAGAATATTTTTAATAAGCGAAGCAAGATTCTTATAGATAAAAATAATTGCTCTATAAAAATCAACAGAAGTGAAATAAAACTGACCTGCATGAACCGCCTTTGTGTGTGTCGGGGGGATGTGGGTGTGAGTGTATCTGCTCATGTGTATGTTTGAGCATATGAGCTATTTTCTAATAGTTCTAATTAAACTAGTACTTAATATTTGTAGCTGCAAACTTTCTTTTTTCAAATATCATTGACTGATAGAAATTGGAAAGGGTGGAATTTCAGATTTCTGAATGTTTAAACACAGATTCTAGGACTCTGGGGTTTATAATTGTTTTATTCCTCTTCCTTGTATGTTTTCTAGCTCTTTAAATGGGCAAATTTTATTGTTTATTATATAATGAGTATGGGAGCACAGCATATGACTTTGCAGTTCAGAGATGTAGACCTCCTGAAGCACCAGGGCTGCTGCTGCCTCTGGCTCAGGCACTGCTATGTTCCCCAGTCCCAGGGGCTAAAATCTGCACAGTACAAAGGAGTGGGCAAAGCAATTGTTATCCCTACTCAGCTGTCAGCAAACTGAGACACCAACAAAATAAAGGACTTGCCCAAAGGAGCTTTGTAGGAAAACTCAAGTTAGAAGCCATTTTTCCTGAGGCCAGAACTGATGTCCCTGCCTCAGGGACTGCCAGCAACTGTCAGGGACCAGTACAACATGTAAATAAATCTTGGTATTTACTTCCTCAGGAAACTGGACCTAGGGAAGGAGAGACCTTCCTTCCCAAGTATCACTCATCTGTTTTGTTTTGTGGTGTTTGGATTTTTTTGAAGGTGAGGAGGAAGGCAGTTAAGTTGTTCCATTAGCAATAGGTGGAGGTGTTAAGGGGTCCGGGAGAATTACTGACCTTAATAAAACAACAGAAAACCTCTTCAGGCTGAACACCGAGTTGCTGACATGTCTGTCTTAGCCTACCCATACCCAGACTCTAAGATCTTTTTGTGGATGACCTCTACATCATGACCTCCATTTGCAGAGATGTTACTGGAAGAGAACTGGGCACTAAATGAAAAGGACCTGAGCCAGCAGAGAAGACAGCATTGCCTGTTTGGCATGACAGCAGGGTGGTCTGAGGCAGCACAGGGCTAGGGCATCAGGCTAGGGGTTGCTGCATGTCCAGTCCCCCAGGAGGTATGGGACTTAATCAGCACGTCTTGGACATAATACACAAGACTTCATAGGGCTACTATTTTTACGAGGCAGTTTTCAGGAAATAGAGCCTGGTGATAGGAAAGAGATTAAAACTATAATAGAAATTTAGTGCATATAATCAAAACTTTTATTTCTCAATTTTGGAGCTCAATTTATGTCCAGAGCAACCAGGAGGAGGACAGCAGCTCTGCACATACAGTGACCTTTGAAAACCTGGCTTTGAAAGCTGGTCTTCAGAGGGTGTGGAAGAGGTGCCCCTTTTCCACTACTTAGGAGAATGATAGAATCACAGAAAGTTAGGGGTCAGAAGGGACCTCTAGAGATCATCTACTCCAACCCTCCTGCCAAAGCAGGATCACCTACATCAGGCCAGAGGGGAAGAATGTTCTCTGATAAGTAGTATTTTGCCAAGAGGCTTCTTTCTTTAATGCCAGATTAATATTTAGCTAGTTGGAGTATTATTTAGCTACTTGGGAGTATATATTTAGCAGGAGTGGTTGGGCAGGAGTGGAACCCAAATTGGGATGGACACCTGTTGGTCAGCAAGAGCAGGACTGTCCTCTGATCACTGCCCTCAGAGGTGTGATTTCCTGTAGATTTGAGTTACTTCTTTATGTTGGGGTAAAGTTATGCATGATGCAAAGTTACAGCCAAACAGCTCCATTATTTTCTCCAAAGCACATGCTCTGAGTGGATAGAAATTAGACTCGGATATGTGCTGAATTAGGCAGAAATCTTGAGCCAGAAGAAAATGTGAATGAAGGTATGGCAGCTTGTTTCAAAAAGAAGCCCTTTGAACTTTCCTTTTGAGTGGACCCTGAGAGCAAAGTAAAACAAGATGGAACCAAGCATCCCACAAAAAAATTAGGCTTCCTTTTGGGTTCAACATCATTTTAAGATCTTGTGGAAAAGTACAATCTGGTCAGTCCCCAGTCTGCAGCAGTCCTGCCCCACTGTCTTCATCCAGCTACTGTATCAAGAAACCAGCTAGTGCCATTGTTCAACAGCTTGGAGCAATTTTAAGAACAAGATAAACTTGAGGCTGTTTGTTCTTCTTTGGAAATAATTCTGTTCTAATCGCAGAAACTCATCTTTTGAGAAAAAAATGAACACATGAAAGAATCATACTTTTAATTTAGCACCTAACTGGTTTTTAGACCAGCTTCTAAGAGGTATTGCATCAACAGTCTTTGTGTCTGCCAGTCCTTCAATAATACTTTTAAATTGATTTCATCTACTTTTGGCAATAAAACTGTGTGAAACTTCTACACCTTTTATGAAAAGAGTCAGTGGGCATTGGGGAAGAAGCTATTAATTTCCAAGAAAGAAAACGGTTAATAAACTGACTTTTTCCAGATATCAGCAGATCCGTAAATGTGTGCTTTAGCTCTGTTGCTCTCAGAACTATTTAATCTCTTAATACTATTGAATGAGTCTGGCTTCATTATTCCTATTCTTCCACAGCTTTCCCCCTCTTTTGCTTCCAGTGAAACTACATGCATACCTACCAGTTGAGGATCCAGCCATACTGTGGTGGCAGTCAGCAAATATAGTGCTCTTCTTCTGCTTTCCCAAAGCCATTGTTGAGGGAAAACCTTGGGTGTCTCTCCCAACTTGGGGCCTCTTTGGTTATACAGTGATTCAACTTGCCCTGCAGCTTTTCATCAGTGCTTTTTCCTTTTGGCTGGAAGTATAATTCTTTCCATTTTGGCTTTGCAGAGAGCTGGTGTCCATGATGTGCAAGTATCTGCAGGTGGAGGATTTGGAAGCTGCAATCTTTACAGGCTTTGAGAGGCAGAGCAAGCAGCTAAGGTAGGTCTGTAAGACCATGGCCATCAACTGCCCTTGTTAGACTCTGTAAATGCTAGTAATCTGCAAGGAGCAAGCCTGGTGAATACACCAGCATGTGGCTCAGCTGTAGGACGGTAGCTGAGAACAGGGCACAGCATGGCTGGTATTACCTGTCACCTAGTAGGAGTCGTACTTGTGGACAGGACTGTGTGCACTGTGCGAAAATGCACCTGTGGGGATAAAAACATCGGAGTGGAGCCGTTAACTTGCAAACAAATGGAACATTGAACTAACCTAAACGTGACACAATAGAGAAACAGTCAGGGACTATATCAGCATTCAACTGACTATTTTTAGCTTGTATTTACTAATTGCATAGGAGTAAGAAAAGTAAGTGTAATTACAATGACAAATGTTCTTGGTAAGTGGAATAAGCTTTTTCTGCATCGTGTCTCCTTCAGAGGAACCCGTACATTTATATCTAGTGTTTTTCCAAGAACAGAAGGGTAAGCTTACTAAATAGGTAGTAATTGGTATGAAATGGGCAGCCAGTTAAAGCTGAAAGCACTTCTATCTGCTTCCCTCTTCATTATATTTTTTGCATAATGCAGATCGCAGAAGTGCAGTAGCCTGACAATTTACTTGATTAAAAGTGACATTGTAAATATAGTCAAAGGCAATTTGTATTAGGAACTATTTTTGATAAGAAGGTTGTCATCTGTAATGTTATTAGCCCTTATGAGATAAAAGACAATGAGACCATAATTTGCATATAATTCAGCTTAGTATTTTTTAATAAGGTTTTGTGTGTTATCCAACCATGGGTTTTGATTTGCACAGATGGAACCAAGAGCTGGAACACTTTCAAAAATTGTAAATGTAAGGTTTGTATATTGGGCTGGTTTCACTTTGCATTTCAACAGCATTGGTTTAGGCAGGAGGGAGTAAAACAGAGGTCAAAAAAATACCCATGGGCTATAGAACACACTCAGACCACACTTAGATCTCCTGCTGATTTCACTGTCTCTCTTCTGGCACTCGAGTTACTGAGCCAAGATTGCTGCTCCCAAGGCTATGTTTGTATCAGTCTGTTTTGGTTTCTTTGGTTTGGGGTTTTTTGTTTTCCTTTAAAAAGGAAATAAAAACATTCTCACTCCTGATAAAAACCAAACCTGAACAACCCAAAGCAAATTGATGTGTGTGTTTCAGAAACTCAGCTATTCCAGACAGCAGCCCAGGTTCTCAGGGTCATCACAAACTATTAATCCTATTCCACACAGTGTTATAGAGACTGAAACAAGCTATAAAATCATCTCTGGAAGTGTTGCTTGAGAGGCTGTGCATTAAGTGTCTTTTTGTTGTTCCTTTATCAAATTTGCTGTGTTTATTAGTCCAAGGACATTTTTTTCCCCAACTGCCAGCACTTCTAATCGAATTGGGAAATGGTAAAATCAAGCTAATGGACCTGACATTAGTACTCGTGGCTGAGAAAGGCGCTGCAAAATCCCTCTCTCTTTCTGTTGGGTTGACTTGGCAGAGGTAAAAGGCATAAAACCTTCCTCCTGCCAGGAGGATCAGATAATTCTGTTCCAGTTTTAGATTCTGAAAGTGCACAGCATGCGTATAGATGCTCAAGACTTCAGACTTCCACATCAGTAAAGAAAGAACAAATCCAATTTTCCATGGCATAGCAGGTTACTTACTCTGGAACAATTTATTGAATTGACTCACGTTGTTTCTGGGCTCTCTGCAAAAGCAGCCTGGCATGTTTATTGTATATAAATATACATCAAAAATACAAGATAAAAACAACCACACAAAACAGCTCCATTCTTTATGTTTGAATAGATAAGCCAACATCCAAAAGACGCTCAAGAAATAGTTCTGCAAAGTGAGGGAGTACCATTGCTACACCTCTTCCCAACTTTAATTGTGCGTCAGAAGAGGCTGGTGCTAATTCTATTTGCTGTTTTCTTTTAGGGGTGTCTGTCTCTCAGTTGGCAGTGAGATGGATATCCAGCTTACAGAACAAGTTTGAATGTTCTCACTATCGGCTCTATCGACTGTTCTAAACTGTGCAGGCATTCAAATCCAGCCCTTCACATGATTCTTACTGTGCACAAGGAACCCTTCCCATGCTCAGAAAAAATGTTTCGTTTCTTACCTCAGAGAATGCGCTGTGAAGAGGAACATGGAGGGCAGGACTGCAACCTTTTAACAGAGAAGTAAGCTGATTATGCCTACAGTGTCTAAGTACTCAAATGAACACTGGTTTGGAAAGATTCTCATTACACAGACTTGTCATCAGGCACCATTCTCAGTTCTTTTATTCCTCTGCTCTTTCACTCTTCATGAACGTAGCCAGCAACTTCAGCAATGCAACTGAGCCTGTGATCCATCACCACCTGTTTGCTTAGACACAAAAATGTAATGATACAGAAACTTTTTTCTCATTTTTCTTCTCGCTATGCTCTCCACGTGCTCCTCTCACATCAGCATTGCTCTGTGCAAGTGCCAGTGGTTGGCGGGTGAATGAGGCACAAGCATGTGCAATTTGGGTATGAGTTTGGACATAGGGGAATGGAAAATTCAGCAAAAAAAGAGTAAATGCAGAAGACAGACTGAAGGGGATCAAAGCCTCATGCTAATCATGCACCTAAAATGAGTGGGGAAAATATAAATATGACTAAACAGCTGCTGCTGGACTACAAATGCAGGGTCCTGTGAGAGCAGCAATGTGCACCTCTTCAGTACATGAGTCCAACTTCACCACCTGTTGTGGTCAGAAGGTTGAATTAGAACCTGAACATGTCATGTCTGTTGGTTAGAGACCAGAAAAAGAGAGTCTGTTGGCAAGACAGTATTATTTCTTCAATTACCATCCCAGTGGAGATGACTCTAGCCTTTTGGTTAAGCAATGCAGTCTCAAAATGTCATTGGTTGCAACTGCTAAAAGCTGTCTGCTTCCCAAGCCATTCTCTGAATGGCTGGTCTCTTTGTATTTTGGGCTGCTTGCTTCATACCCCTGATATCAATATTGAAGCAATGATGCATGTAAGTTGGGAATGCTGGAAGGTAGGTTGGCTGTGGGGGGAAAAACTGTGAGAAGCAAGGTGATATCAAAGTATCTGTGAGTGAAGATAGTGATGCAATGAAACCAAAAGGGAAATGCAGACTGTTCTCAGCTAGAAAAGCTGACTGACAGCAAAGGGGATGGCACAGGATGAATTGATATTAGAAGACCACTACGAGCCTAATGACTGAGCAAGGCAGCTCATTTTGGGGTTGTCACAAACACAAGATGGATAGAACATGGAAATATTTATCAGTCAATGTATTATTTTGGACACTTGTGAAAGAAGTTGGTAGACAATGGGAAGAAGATTAGAGGGGCTGGAGAAGAGGAGGGATTGGGGTGGAAGGTGTTGAGTGTCAGAATCCTGCCTCTCAGGTGGGAAGCAATAGAAGCAATTAAATTGAGTAGGGAAAGAGGAATAGTTGAAAGGAGGTAGATAAAAAGGTATCAGAGATATGAGAGCAAAATAGGTAGCCAACATAAAAAGAGTATTTGTGAGGAAAACCAGTAATGGGTTGAATAACTGATGAAGGAAGAAGGAAACATGGTAGACAGGTGAATTGGCATAGAAACATGGAAGGTAGAAAACTGAGGGTGATTCTTGAAGGATATGGTAGGAGAAGATTTTATCAAAAGAGGACCCTCCTGCCAAACATACGAGCAGCTCACAGCAGAGCACTTCTTTTGTATCTATCTGCTTTTGTTTTCTAAGAAAAGCAAGAAAGCAAAATGAAAATAAAGCATTTAAATGTCGTGGCTGTTTAACAGAATGGTTGGGACATTATGCTAAGAAAATATGCCTTTGGTATTTAGAGAAATCTCATAGGTACTTGAATTGTATAGAACAGTAGCTTACTTCTCTCGGAGGAGAAAAAACTTCTGAATTTTAGAATATGTAATTTACAGGTGAGAAGCTGGCCCAGCTTTCTGAGGGTACCTCCACACGGCAGGGTAACATCTACTTTAAGAAGAGTTGAAAAGGTTTATTTAAGGGTTATGAAAATTATGTTCCCTTTAAAGTTCTTTGTATTTAAACACTCAAAAATCATTAGTCACTTTAAAAAAATCCTGGCTCCTTTTCATATACGACATTTTTCTTTGAGTGCTCGTGTATTATGCAAAATACACAGTGGTTCTGAGCCAAGGGCTTTTGGTATAAATTGAGCAGGTTCTAAACTAAAGCAGATTTATAAATATATGTAATTTATTGCATATCTTACACTTTCTCTCTTCCATTCCAGCCCTAGTTAAAAAAAATAATGTAAAGCACTGAGGATTGTGTGCTCCACAGTTTGTCAGAAGAGGACTCTTGACTCCGGCATGAAAAGATTTCTTGCGTTTCCACAATTCCCAGTTTGTATTTGCAGGCAATGGTGCTGGGCATCTGGAACTCTGATCTCCATAGAGCCAGACACTTTGAAGGCAGTGAATAACTTCCCATCTGCTGGCAAATCATGCCCATTCTCACTTCATGAATCTACAGCAAACACTGAGTTCCTTCATAGTGTTTCTGTTTATTCCCTATATAATAAGGCTCTGTTGATTTTTGAAGCTCCTGTTTATGAAGCCAGAGCATAACAAGATCTTTCTTGTAGCTTAGATCCTCCCTCTCAAAAGAGCGTGTCATTTGCACAGGAAACTGCAAAAGGAAAATAAGTGTCTCCCAAATTAGTACCTGTTGAGAGAGAAATGCTAATCCTCTCCATTAGCTCTGCAGCCTCCAGCCAAACTCTAAGTGCGTGTGCTGTGCACACACACGGGCGGCTTGGCTTGATGGGGATTTTTTTGTGGTTTAGGTTTCTGTTTTCTTTTTCTGTCAGCTGAACTGTCCTTCCATTTCACACTCCGTGAAGTGGCACAATGTAAATATTATCCAGTAGTACTAGATGAGAAATAAAGCAAGGAAAAAAAATAAACACACCCATTTATAAAACATTCCAGGGTGAACACGGGCTTGTAGCAGTACTGCGTGGTGTGCCTGTACCTTTAGACCTTCTCAGCTGTTTAAAACACCCTCTTTCTC
This sequence comes from Upupa epops, assembly GCA_013397515.1. Taxonomy (NCBI): domain Eukaryota; kingdom Metazoa; phylum Chordata; class Aves; order Bucerotiformes; family Upupidae; genus Upupa; species Upupa epops. The sequence continues at coordinate 711,826 of VZRI01001621.1, read as the reverse complement.
TGCATAAGATTCAGTCTTGAGATTTAATGCACCACTCATGCATACACCCAGATGGAAATGCGATACATTTTGATAACCATATGGTGCAACACGAAAGAGTGTCAAGGATAAAGATTATAACAACCTAGAAATTAATTTAGTGTTGAGCTTGATCTAGTTCCCACTAAAATTCCAGTATAATCTTTTCCAGTGACATTTGGGTCAGGTCTTTCAGGTCTTTCTGTGCTCTTTGTGTATGACTTAAGATTGTTTTTCGAAGGCCAGTGTAAGTAAGCATAAATAACAAAAAGCCTTGAAACATTGTTTTGGGCTTTCAAGTGGGTTTTTGACCGGTTCATTCTCCCTAGAACAATAATTACATAATGCACCACTCAAAATTGTAATTCGTGATGGCAGACAATGAATGTTGAAGTTACCCTCTGTGAATGACCAGGTGAGACTGATGATACATCTGTTGAACTGAAAATACAGCAATTAAATACAAGAACTAAATACAAGTACAGCAGGGATTCTACTACAGTCTGTTCTTTGCAACCAGGAATATAGCACGGATTATCTAGAAAGCAGGTAGTTTTTTCCCTAGTACCAGTCATTTTCAGATGATTTTGGATTCTTCCTATGAGTGTGGTGTGGTGCAAGGAGCACAGGCCTTTAAAATGAAACAGGAGCAGGAGCATTGCAGGAGTGAAAGCAATTGCCAATAAGGAGATATTAGCTGAGTAAATATTACCACCAGCTCCACTTAATGAAACACTTTGCTAAACACATGCAAGTACTTTTATAGACACTGAATATGCAGGGGAATGCCAACTGACTTACTGGATTTTTATGTAGTATTTCCTGTTTTCTGTGTCTTAAGAGCGTTGCTTTGTTGCCTTTCCTTGAGTTCAGCTGAACGCTCATGCTCAGGGACCATGGGGTTGCTACCTAGCAGGCATGCAAAAGCATAGCAAGGATTGAGCAAAATGTGGTTTCGCACTCTGTAAGATCTTCAGCAACACCTTCCATGGACAGATGGAGTCACATTGTCTGTGATTCTGCATTAGTCTGAGGTCAAAGCTATGGACATCTGCCAGTTCCTCTGTCTCTAATGCAACAGCTTCTACTCACCCAGTTCACCCCTCAGAGCAGCAGGGTTTACCTTGGAAAGGAACATTCAGATGGTTGAGCTTTGGTGCTGCGGTGCTGTGTCTGAGGACCCCTGTGCTGGCTGCAGCGACTGTTGCACTGCCTTTTACCTGGACCATCTCCTGGACTCAGGTTCCCTCTCTAGTTTTGTCTCCTGCCTGTTTTCAGTTTGATAGCCCTGTCTGCAAAGCCTCCTCTGACCAGTGCAGCAGGTCAGTGTTCAGCAATGGTCGCCTTGTACAGGAGCCAACTTTTTGACTAAAAAGATCAATTTAAACGGATGTTCATCAGAGTTTAATGAGCCTTGTTAGCTCTGTGCCAGGGGCAAGACTGTCTCCTGACACCTCTGTGAGTATTCTCACTATGCAGAGAGTAAAAGACAGCAGGAGAAATCCTCATCCAGAATGGAGTTTGCAGTCTGACACGGAGTCCCTGTTATTAGTCACAGTTCGCCTGTGTATGCAGACAGCTTGCCACCTTTCACATATTTATAGCATGAGGTGTTCAGAAGGTCACTGGTTTTTTTTTTTCCCTGAAGGGGATTCAAGTCTCATTACGGTCATTTACAGTTCCTGAGGATTCCTACTTTCTATTATGGATGCTTTTAATCCATGTGCCTGCTCTGCTGTCTTCTAGCTTAGGAACTGGCAGAGTGTGCTCAGCTGCCTATTTTCACACAAACCAACCTACCCCCTGTAGGATCATACCCTGCAGATCAGGGACTCGTGTTCTGCAGGAACTGCAGTGTTCTGAGGAGCCTCATTAATACACATTTGGAAAATCTGTACAGATGCCTGCACAGGCATTAGGAATCTCAGAAAACCCATCCTTTAGTTCCATACTTGGTGTGGCTTGACTTTCTGTAGCATATGATTAGGTGGTGAGACTAATTGCCGTCAGAGTTGAATTCGCTAGAGTTCTGCAGAGCACAGGTTTCTGTGTAACGTGGCAGTGGGAAATGCTGTGCTCTGTGTGCAAATGCTAGCGGATACCAGGCTCATCGACTGTGTCACAGAACTGGGAGTCCTCTTGAATGTGTAAGTGTTAACAATACTGTAGGATTTTTTTTAATTTGCCTGTCTGTATTAGGTATGGTCCTTAGTTCTTGCCTTTCTGCATCAGGGGAACGTTGAAAAGGCATAAGTACAGAAAGGGTCCGTAATGTTTGAGCACTGAAATGGTTTTCCTGATGTCTCTCCCACCTACTCTGAGTTTTCTTGTACATCTCAGCAGATGAATTTTCTGTGCCACTTAGTCCCAGCAGAATTCATATTTTGCTTTCTGATCCTGAAAGACCCTTTCTCCTTCCCAAGTCTGCCTTGTTCCCTGCTCCTTGCGATAGTGATTGAAGCATCGTGTAGGAACTGTTGGGACTTTGCATGACCACAGGAGGCAGTTTTCAAAAGTTAGGTCAAGCCCTTGTTATTCTGAGGTGAGTACTAGAATAACTAACGGTGGGTGGGATTTTCAGCTGTAATCTTAAAGGCTAAGAGGGTCATGGATGATGTCTTGCTTGGTCCCCTTCTTACAAGAGCCAGCAAGACATGTGCTTGTGGGAAAAACAGAAGAGGAAGCAGAAGTTCCCAAACAACACTGCCTCTAACAGGACAACTGGGGAGCAAAAGAGAGTTCCCCTGGGGTTTGCAGATTTATGTAGGGAGTTATCTTAGTCCTGGGGCATTCTTGAGGTACTCAATCATTTTTCACTCTTCCTTTCATCAGACTCTGATAAAGTCCATAGGTTCTATGTGGTCTTTAATTCAAACATAAAGTAGCAGCTCGACCTTGCAGCCTGTAAAGTCCTTTAAGATGTGACAAGCGACTGAGTGTGCTGCTGTCCCGAAGGCTGACAGCACTGTCCTTTGCACCCAGACTGCTCCAGGGAACTTTAATTTCTTCTGATAAATGAAAGGCATTAAGAAACATCTCCTACCCTTTGAAGATACAACCAAGATATTTCACTTAGCTTAAGCACGATGTAATGTGGTTGTTATTCCCAGAGATTACCCTCAAAAATATGCCTTTTCGATGGTTTGAAAGTGCACTGCAGAAAAGCCACCCAAATGGCTTGGTAATAAACCGACATTTCTCATCGTACACCAGAACTGAGGGGTTTGATTCCTCAGTGATGAAATAGTAGCATTAGAGATGAGCTATGCGGTGGTTTTGTTTGCAGGGTGAATGAATTTCAGCTATATTTTAACTGAGGAAGAGCTCTCTCACCATTACCGATAAATAAATGCAAATGTTAGAGTCATAATCTTCTTTAACCAAATAATGCACAACAATTAAGTTTTAAATTATTGATGTTATAAAAGGCAGAACAGCCGCCAGGCAGAGGAGTTTCCATGACTTCAATACTGAATAATGAAAACTCCTGTTCTCCCCCCGTTTTTGTCGAGTGCATTATTAAAACGCAATTCTTCATTTTTTTTTTTTTGTCTTTTGAACTTTGAAGTCTATTTAAGTAAGGCCATTGGGGAAAAGTTAATTACATTGGGAAAGTTATCTGGCATATTTACCATTTCAGGGGGCACACTGTCGTTTTTGCAGTGAGAGGTGATTTGAGTTTGCATTCAGAAGAGTAACCTATGCAAAGACAGCCCTGAGCAGCATCAGAGCACAGAGGCAAAGCATGGTTACTGAAGCAGAGCCACGTAGCTACAGAGTTTTGGATTTGAATTTCTTTTCTAAGGCTAGTCAGTTTTTTCATATATTCATAAGTAGCTATGAGAAGCCCACTGGGGATTGTTTCTAGCAGATCAAGGGAGGTTCTTTTCACCCTCTGCTCTGCACTAGTGAGACCACATCTGGAGTATTGTGTCCAGTTCTGGGACCCTCAGTTCCAGAAGGACACAGAGCTGCTGGAGGGTGTCCAGCGTAGAGCAACAAAGATGATGAAGGAAGTAAAGCAGCTCCCTGATGATGAAAGGCTGAGAGAGCTGGGTCTCTTGAGCTTGGAGAAGAGGAGGCTGAGGAGTGACCTCATTCATGTCGATAAATATGTGAGGGGTGGGTGTCAGGAGGATGGAGCCAGGTTCTTCTCAAGGTCATCTGGTGGTCGGACAGGGAGCAATGGGTGCCAGCTGGAACAGAGGAGGTTCCATATTGATATCGGAAGGAACTTCTTCCCAGTGAGGGTAATGGAGCACTGGACCAGGCTGCCCAGGGGGTTGTGGAGTCTCCTTCTCTGGGGACATTCCAGACCTGGCTGGATGTGTTCCTGTGTGACTTGGTCTGGGTGATGCTGCTGTGGCAGGGGTATTGAACTAGATGATCTTTTGAGGTCCCTTCTGATCCCTAATCATTCTGTGATTCTATGATTCCTGTACAGGGAGAAAGGGGAAGTTTTCAGTCCACTGTCTTTTTTTGTGTAGCATAGAAAAAATAGAAAAAGGCTGAAAGGACATAAATTCAAACCAAATTCATGTTTTGCTTATGCAACTGAGTGCTGAGGAGAGGTCTGAACTCACTGTATCTAAGTCTGTAACACAGGAGACAAGGTGGGGTGATCAGATAGTCCCTAGGGATGGTGGCCAGGATGTTTGTGGGATGGGAGGGATGGGGGGCATCCAGGGAGGAAAATATTTTAAGGTTTATGGTGCAAAGTTAGTGGCAGCTCAAGAAAGTGAGATCTGGGACAAAGCGTGATGTAGGGCTTTGGCAGGGTCTCACCAGCTGCTTTTGCATAAACCTGCAAGCATGCTGTTGCACATCCCACAGGCATGACCTTGCCTTTGGCAGGATCAGGCTGCTGGTGCTAACTGCTGGCTTTTGGGTGGTAAAAGGGCTCCATGCCTGGAGGTTGTGGGCGCAGCTATAAATCTCTTGCGAGAAATAAGTAACGCGTTGGGAATCTTCGACAAGTTTAATTTAGTAACTATGCCACAACCTCGATGGGGGTTTTGTTTGTTGGAGCCTTGTTTATTTATTTTATTTTCATAACTCTGCTAAATTATTTAGGGGCTGAATTTTAAAATGAGAAGATGAGGCATTAAAAAAACTATGAATATTTTATGGAGGGTTCTGGGATTTCGTGATATCAAAATACATTGTTGCAGCCTTGGAGACTCCACTATGGAGCCACATGAGCCACTTGGTCCCCTCTGTCTCACCCACAGTGCCAGTACATGCACACTGGAGAACAGAGGGTCTCTTCTTCTCCCCCATTGCAGGAGGGACTTCCATGTTGCCCAAATAGCCCAACCACTGATTCACCTCCCATTAGGTTTCAGTAGTTTTCAGTGGTAGATGGGATAACTCTTTTTGTTATTTATATGTATTTTCAATGATTTTTAGATGGCAAATGTTTTACATACACAGGAGAAACAGGGCAAGTTGTAAAAGCTGTTTGAGACTGCTCCCAGCAGCAGCACCATAGGATCAGCTTCTCTTCAGGAGAAGCTGGAGAAGCCTGTGCAGAAACTGCAGGAATGGGCTGGTAGAGACAGAGTCTTGAGAGGTTTCCCTGCAAAATGGAAGCAGCGAGAAAATATTACATGAGCCTTTCTTGAGGACAGACATCAGGTATCTTAGAGAGGTGTCTGAGCAGGTTGCAGTGCAGTAAGATGTGTGTATACCTTGGTGGATCCCTTAAAAACCTTTCAAGTCATGTGAGATCTGCACTTAAGGCTAATGGCTACAGCAGGGCTTTCTCCAGCGCAATTTACCCATGTCTAAATGTATGTAAAGTAAGTTCTGAAGACACTTTCTTTTATGAATTAGCAGGTCTTGCTGACAAAAATCAGGAACTCAATACAATATTCAGCAAGCACATTAAATCTCCTGCTAACATGCAGCATGCTGAGACACTCTTCGTTATTACCTGAAGTACTAGAAGCTGGAGAAGGGCCAGCTTCTCTCCTCTGAAGGCAACAACAATGACATAGGCAGAAATAATTAGCTCTCTGCTATACAACTGGCAGGGATGATGCAGTTCTTCAAAGCACATTTCTTTTGCTTTGCTGCTCTGCAGAAATCCTTGATAATTAATTAGGTCTTGGTGACACTGCAACACTAATAAATCCTCAAGAGTGGCACCCAGTGCATTGTGCAGATACACAGACCTTGGGACGGTTGTGCTGCAGGGTGCTGGGGTCACAGCACAGCCCTGCTGAGGTCAAGTGAACTCAGAGGACTTACACTGATGATCTGCCTTCTCGTGCAATGTCAGAGCAAGTCCTTGTCCTTAAAGCTGAGAAAACAAAAGGCTTTTGAGTTTCCTAGTCTTTGACTACAGTAGCTGAGAAGAAAGTGTTTTCTAGCGAAGGGAGTCTGTTCTGATTCAGTGTTTTCTCTAAATCTTTTAAAAGCCAAAACTTATTCTCTTGAAGTTTACAAACATCTGGGTATTTTTATTTAATTCCCTGTTTCCTTATGATACACATCTACCTTTCCTTCCTTGTTTGCCAGAGCAGGACCCCCTCAGCTCCGTGCAACACTGATCTTGGTGGGATGCTTTGGCAAGAGTTCCTGACAGATGCCTGTGTCTCTCACTTTGGAGATTGTATCTCTCTGCTATTGAACAGGCACTGGGGACTGACTGCACACCTTCACTTCTTTTTTCGTGGGTTTTTTTCCCAAGAATGTGTCTGTAAGAGAACACTAATGACTGTTCCGCTCTGTAGGTCTTATTATGGAAAGAAAGATCAGTTTCCTGCTGAGATGACTTCACTAAGTGCATGTCCGAGGACGGGCAAGCACATAAACTCATAAACTTGTGGTGAGAGAGCACCTCAGTCTTGCCTCAGCATATCTTTATGATAGTTAAGGCTGTTGATGGGAATGCTTCATTACTCAACACCATAAAGTATCGTTTCATTGCACCACAAACCAATTCCCTTGATGATGTCAGAAGGAGTTAATTTTTCTCCACCAAATTAGACGGCAATTAAAATCTGCACCGGAGACTAATTTATTCCTCCGTTGCAAGGCTGGAGATATTTTTTTTTCAGTTTAACAACATCAATTTATCCTGCTATTGGCAAATACTGTAAGAAAGAGCAGGAAATGGTTTCCAGTGTGTCCATCCTACTGACATGGACTGTAATGAGAGGAGAAAGTGGGCCAGCATTAGCTCTCATAGTGTCAGTAGCTTAAGCCTAAGTGACAAGCCATTTTAATTAATGATGTGCTAATACCTTCTGGGCTGATGCAGCTCTCAGCATACTCTGTGTGTACAAGTTAGACTCATCAGTTCTCTTTTTCCTTTTTGAATAAAAATTAGCAGTAATCCTTCAATCCCGTGCAAGCTTTCTGTTACAATCCAAAAGTCAATGCAGCATTCAGGCTTCATATGGACCTTGGTGTTCCCTTAGGGCCACTGTTTCGATGGCACTTTTACCATTAGGATCTCGTGTCCTGCTTTGGCACAGAAAAGTCACTCCAGAGCGGGTATGGGTAAGGTTTACAAGCACTTCAGGACACTGGGAATCCCAAAGAAGCAGAAGAATGATGGCTAAAAGATCCTGATCAAGTCTGTAGACTTTATGTGAGGAGGAAGTTCTTCACCATGAGAGTGGGGAGAGCCTGGAATGGGTTGCCCAGGGAGGTGGTTGGGGCCCCATCCTTGGAGGTGTCTAAGGCTGGACTGGATGAGGCTCTGTCCAGCCTGATCTAGGGTGGGGTGTCCCTGCTCATGGCAGGGGGTTTGGAACTGGATGATCCTGTGGTGTCTTCCAACCCTGACCAATTCCATGACTTCTTCCCAGTGAGGGTGACGGGGCACTGGAGGGGGCTGCCCGGGTGGGTTGTGGAGTCGCCTTCTCTGGAGACATTTGAAGCCTGCCTGGACCTGTTTGGGGTGTTCTGCTGTGGCAGGGGGATTGGATTGGATGATCTTTTAAGGTCCCTTCAGATCCCTGATGATTCTATGATTCTAATAGTCAGACATTATCTAGAAGTTCACTATTTTAGCAGGTACTTTTGTAAGGTTGAGGATTTTTTCATGTTATCATTTTCTCTGTGGAACAGTGCTCTCAGTCTCATTTTCACTGTGAAGACAAATATTTTAGAAGTGCCTGAACTGATCTGAAGAACCCCTAGTATGATTCAATATAGAATTGGAGGGAAAACAAAATCTGCACATGGTGCTGTGGCAGAGTCCCTGGAATCACAGTTCAAGGCTGATTTGTAAGGATTTGGGAATTGGCTATCTGGCTTCTGTATTAATTGTTGTTTAGCTGTAAACACTCCCTCGACCCAGAGTGGATGGCAGATATTGAAATCATAATAATTAAGTGATTGTGAGTACTAATGAAGTCCCTGAGTAAGCAGACATTCAAACACAACAGGCTTCAGAAACACATCCAGCCTTTCTGAGATTAAAATGAGGTACAGTTGTGTTAGCTCACCATAGTATAGCTGTTTTCAGACTAAAATATCTCCTCCGTCCAAGCAGAAGATCACTGTAATACTCAGTGTGTTTAGCAGTGTAGTACATCTATAATGGCCAAGGTTATTTTGACTCTTCTCTCACTCAGTATTTATTTTGAAAAGCTGGATCATAGCTTTCTGTACAGGTGCCTTAAGGCAGTTTGTGCCGTAACCCCAGTACAAGATTATATGCCCAGCGTTCTCCTGCAAGATCATCTGCATACAGTCCAATGATCAATTTAAGCTCTTTTCTTTTGGTGGGACAAATTTTTTTTTTTTTAATCATAGA